>JAWLRI010000002.1:5244666-5315465 GCA_034781795.1 Crypturellus tataupa
GCCGCCGCCGCCGCCGCCGCCGCTCCCGCGCCCGCTCCGCCGCGCTCCGGAGCCTCGCCCGGCGCCGGCGAGGTGGCAGGAGGCGATGATGAGGAGGAGGCGACGCCGCTACCTGCTGGAGCAAGCGGGCGGCGGCGGCGAGCAGTGCCGCTCCTCCCGGGACTGGCTCTACGAGTCCTACTACTGCATGAGCCAGCAGCACCCGCTGCTCGTCTTCCTGCTCCTCATCGTCATGGGCGCCTGCCTCGCGCTGCTCGCCGTCTTCTTCGCCTCGGGGCTGGTAAGGGACCCGCCGCTCCGGCCGCCCCGGGGATGCTCAAGCGGCGCCTGGCGCGCGCGGCGCTTCATTCCCCTCACTCGCTGCCTCCGCTTCCTTCCAGCGCGCACGTTAGCCGGGCTGACCTTTTCTTCTTATTACCTTTTTTATTTACTTTTTATTTTTATATATTTTTTTTAAAGTGGCAGGATTCTAAGCTTATAAGTACAGCTCCTGCTAGTAGCTGAAGCAGCGCATTTCAGGGCAACGCTTTTATGTAAAAGGGGTCTCCTTCTCTTACGTTTATTTCCCCCCACTTCTTGATGCCTTTTCTGGCGTTTGACCCATTTTCTCCGGAGAGCCTTTGGGGCAGCGCTGCCTTCATTTCGCAGAGAGCAAAACTTTCAGCTGGCGGATACCTTTTCCTGCGTCTCCACTGCGGGGCTTCCAGCCTCCGGGAAGAAAAATATGTCAGCACAGCAGCTGACGGTCGCGATCCGTTTATCCCACCCAGAAGCGAGTGGCATTTTGCCCTTGTGCCGAACGCGAAGGAAAGCTGCAGAGGGCAGTAAAAATCTTGCTCCTTACCGAGTTTTCCTGCAGTTCGTCAGGCAAGGCAGGCTGTTTGCGTGACTGTTGAAAGGATCGGGGCTTGCGGAGCTGCCGGTCTTGAGGTTCTGGTGGTTTTCGGGGTGTGTGTGGGGGGAGGCATCTTTTGGTCTTCTGAAAAGCTTAACAGTTACTGAATGCGGGTGATAATGGCTAAACAACGATGAGCAGTTAGTGCAATCGAGTGGATTCTCTTTTAGAGGCATCTCATGTAACAGGGTATGCTCTCCTGCAAGAATCCTACTTTCTTGCTTGCGATGATCAAACTTTTGTCTTAAAAAGAGCAGCAAACTGTTGCAGGGTGAGATAAATGTAACTTTTTTTTTTTTTTTTTTTTTTTTTTTTTTTTTTTTTTTTTTTGGTGTATCTGTTGGTATGGCTATTGGTATTTATGCCTTTTTTGTCCGCATGGCCGTTCGCGTAAGTGCAGCCCAGGTGTGCAAGTACTGAACTGAAGCCAGAAATAACGGTGGTGGCTGATGCTGCAGGCGCGTCATGCCGAACTGTCTTGGCTTGGGGACTCCGCGCGCGCCACGCAAGTTAAAGCGTTCGTCCCTTTCCCGGGTATTGGCGTTTCCTCACGTCGTGGTTCAGGGCGTTTGTGCTTGGGGCTGATGCTGGAGGAGGGGGAGCATCACGTGCCCGGCTGAGGCACGGTGAGCTGTGGAGATGCACATAACGTTCCCGTTAGCCTGTGGTCAAGGTGGCAGAGCTTGAGCTTCTTAAGGTTTTGCACGAAAATTCATGCCTTTCAGTCGTGGTATGATCTAGAGCTTGTTATTGCAAGTTTCACAAGCTTGTTTTCGTAGCTCTGTTTCTGAAGGGAAATTATTTAAAACCACAACCAGGGGATACCACTGGGTCCAAACCAAAGCACTGCTGCAAGGGAAACACAACTGCGTGCTGGCAGAGTCTTGCCATGCATTGCAGCCTCAGAAAGAGTGAATTTTCTATTCAGTCTGCTTTGAGAATTCCAGCCATACCGGAAAAGGAAAAATACTTTTTGAACCTTTTTCCTGAGCCTTTCTTTTCCTGTGGCTGGCAACTGGAAAGCGGAGGGAGGTGGCAAAGTTTGCAGTCAACGGATGAAAGTAATTTCCAGGCAGGGAGAAAGCTTGCCCTGACAGACTTTCAGCCACAGCGTATTGGACAAAATCCTTTGGATCTCTGCCCAGATGTTCACTTAAAAGCATTTTATTGCAGTCCAATCCTGTTTTTATTTGTGATGGAAATATTCCTAAAGGTTGAAATCTGATTTCTCCCGTATGTGATTTAAGAAGAGATATGATTTTTATATGTCTGTGGAGACATAACCGATAATATGAAAAGGTCTGAACAGTTATGAGAAACTGAGCTGTAAAAGCCAATATTAATATTTTGTACGTCCACTATGTGACAGTTTTCATGGAATATGTAAAGGAGCCACAATAGAAGTGAATTAGAGTATTTCTGTGAGTTAGAGTATTTCCATGTTATGTTTTTGATGTTAAAGGAAATCTTTCTTAACAGTTGTTTCCTTTAGATTTCATACAAAGCAATTAAGATTTTACTGAAAATTACTGAAACCCATTGTGGAAACAAAATTCCAAAATGACTCACAGTAACACTTGATTCATGTTTCTCAGTTTTATGTCAAGGGATGGCTTGGGACTTGAATTGTGGAATCAGACACTGTTAGTTTATGAAATAGGAAATATTTTTATGATCCTTTTTTTTAAAAAAAAGAGAGTCTTTCCTCCTATTCTAAATTTTTATTAGTTTGTTAAAATAGATCGCTGTGATGTAATGATATGTCTCAGATGCCATCTCTTCTTCTTGGTAATGTATTTTAAAATATTTCTTAAACACAGCCAATCACACAAGGATATCCTATTCCACCTATTTAGCTATTTCAACCTGTCAGCTTATCAGCTGTAATATTCCTGATTTCACGTGAAAAATTTAGTAAAGCTGTTACAAAATTATAGTAAAATAGATGACTTGATTTCAAGACATACTTTATATGTTAACTAGACAATGTGCTACTGTTTATTTTTATTGGGATAGGTTTCTTTGGAGGTTTTATTTTCATTTGTTTCAGAAGAATATTGTGATTTTTGACCTTTGTGTTTAGCCAGTCTGTATTTTCTCACACTCTAACTGCAAGAATTCCATTGGCTGCTCCAAAGATAACCATTCAAAGCTTGGATTTTTAAATAATTCAAAGATAGTACCAGCCTTTTGAACTTCCCATGACAAGGTATCTTCTCTATTTTTGCCATACCTGGTAGGAATTTAAAACCAGAAAAATATGTGTGGGAAGAGCTCATAATTTCCCCTTACTTATTTTTCTCTTTTTAGTACTAAAACCTTGTCATCTTTTTTAGTAATATCTAGAATGCTTCTGTTTCTGATCAGGTCATCTCCATTGTAATTGCAGCTTATAGGAAAATACTTGAATTATCTCATCTATGTCAGCATATACATTTTTTTTTTTCTTGGAGTGCTCTTGCTCCATGCTCAAAGACCAAAACCCTGCTATGCAGTGCTTACCTTTGACATTGGTCTGTGAGTTATTCCTG
Source organism: Crypturellus tataupa (assembly GCA_034781795.1). Lineage (NCBI taxonomy): Eukaryota > Metazoa > Chordata > Aves > Tinamiformes > Tinamidae > Crypturellus > Crypturellus tataupa. The sequence goes on from JAWLRI010000002.1 coordinate 5,248,093, forward strand.
TTTGGCAACATCCTTGCTGCTGTTACTCTCATAAGATGTGGTGGTTTCTTTTTCAAGCTTGTTGGTGCACATGCACAGCCATATGCCTTTGAGTGGTACTGCTGCTCATGCAAATCATGCGTTCGGTGACAGGTGTTTCTACAGTTTCTCTTGGGATTTGAACTGGGGAATGCTGTTTTGTTGGGCCCTTGGTCAGTATGAGAAGGAATCTTTCTTTCCTCTGGTTGGTGTTGCTGTCCAAAAGAAATGCTTCTGCTAAAAACTGGACATCATCCACACCTAGAGCTCTGCCAGATTTTCATGATGAGGACCTCATTCTGAAATGGAGAGGGAGAGAAAAATGCCCATGTAGAAAAAAAAACAAACAGCTTAGAATTGCTGATGAGCAGCCTTGCACCATCGTTGCTTGCAGTGTCTCAAGGAGCCTGGGCGCCTGCAGATGAGCAGTGGCTGCGTGCCTGCGGGGCTGACAAGCTCATTCACTCACAGCTCAAGGACACCTCGCCGACATCGACATCCTGGTGGTGGTGTGCCGCTCTTTGGGTGATACTTGGGTAATAACCAAGGGAATTTCAGGGCGTGTTTGAGGTCAGACCTGTATGGTTTTAAGTTCTTTTGGTGCAAGAGCACTAAAATATCTCCCCAAAGGCCAAGAGTACCCAAGATTTGAAAGCATTCCTTGAATCCTGGAAGACAGAAAACAGGATAAAGCATCTGCTAGGCAGTTTTCAAGCTCCAGCGCATCCCTCCTGAAAGAATACTAAGGCATAACAAAGTTAATGGGAACAGGAAAACCCTCACCACCTGAAGGACAAGTTGAGACAGGGCTGTTTGCATGCTTGATTCTGTGGTTTTGTGCCCAAGAGATATCACACCTCTTTTAAAACTCATTCTGCTGAATTATTGGTGCTATGAAGGTGAGGAAGATTTCAAAACAACAACAACAACAACAACAAATGTACTTGTAATGCATATTATTTCCATAATTCCAGTTATAATTGAGGATACAGTTATACTTTAAAGTCCCCTACCTATTAAATTATTCCATAAGGGAATCCTGTGATTCTATTTTTTCATGTCACAGTTTACTTTTCCAGGTATATAGTTGCTGCCTTATTTCATAGCTATAGTTTTTGCCTATTTTTGTACAGTCTTGGGATATTGCCATCTCTGCCTAATGATCCAGTAGTACCTTCAGCTGTCTGAGTGAGGCCAATACTACCTCCAGAGCCAGGTCCATAAGAGTTTGCACTTTTTCCTACCTTTCTGTCTTGTTCTCTTCCTAGCCAAGAATCAGTCAGATCTTTTCCTTGTCTCATTTGGTAATGACACTTCCAGGACATCTATGATTGCTTTCAATACTACAAAAGACTTGTCTCATTTGCTGGTTCTTAACCATCCTGCAAAAAGAGAGCCATCAAGACCATGAACTGCCTGTAGCAACTGCACTTCACATACTTGTTTCATCCTTTGTATTGAATAACTTGAATGCTGAATAAGAAGTGGATCAAACTATAGGTATGGCTATGCTGGAAAAATTCTGAGCCTTGAGCTGTAATCTTGATAGATTATTGTTTTGTAGGTGCTCTGGTGGTCCCTAAATGGCTGATTTAATGTCACAGATTGTGACTCAGGCCCTTGATCTACAGTTCGTAATCATTACTGTGGCTGAAACAAATGACAAATAGTGTATTGAACAGAGCTGCTGTTTACTGAGGTGCAATGGGAGTAAGAAAGATGATGGATTGGGTTTATGTTTGTCTGCTGTCTTTATTAGTATCGGGCCAGGCAGGTGGATTCACAAATTGTATATTGGCTATTTCCCAGTGGTTCTGTCACCAAGCTTGTGAGTACCTCTCTGGTTATCTTGCTTCGAGCTCTTTAAATTGTTTCAACTTTCTTCTCATGGACTGGTTCATTTCTAAGGGTCTGAAAGCTCTTTTAAAAAAGGTGAGTAGGTTTCTTAAAGTCTTAAGACTTCAAGAAGTGTCCTAGATTAAGGAAATTAAGCAGTGATTGCCCTATCAGTGATTAGGCATGCCAGCATCGTGGGAGCAAATTGCAGGGGGACAGCTGTAGTATTGCATCTTGTACCTAAATTCGTAGTAATGGGCAAGTTGTGATTACCCAAAAGTGAAGTTCTGCATGTTTCAAAAAACTGAGTCTGCTTGAACCTTCTCAATATGTTAACATGTGAAAATGGCAATGGGTTAATCTTTTACTTTTCTGGACCCTGAATTAAGTGAATTAGCACAATTCTTCATACTTTGCTCTACCTTCTCTCTTTCTTTGGGCATTCACTCCTCTCTCACAGAAGGAAAAATAAAGTCTCACATTTTCCACTCCAAGTCTCTTATTCTTAGATCTTAAATAAGCGACTTTCAGAAACTAAACTTTATTTGAATCATGCTGGAGATTCAAGGAACGGTTGACTCGCATGACTCTGAGTGTAAAGCAACAGTTTGCACTTTTCCTATCAGTTGCCTGATTTTCCAAACTGTCTAAACATTTTCCTTCCTCTTTTGTCTCTAAACGAAGCTCTCTTATTCCCAGTGGTACCTGCATGATATGAGAATCCCTTGCTGTTCTACGTTGTTCTGTGCCCTTGGGAGAAGCAGGGAGAGCAGAGCCCCATCATCACGGGCACTGGGTGACTGGGTAGTCCCCTGTGATCCAGTGTGGATTGATCACTTTCTAAAGAGCACTTGTTGCTCACTTGGGTCTGCAGAAGTAGTTATAACAAGGTTTGTCCATGTGTCCTCAGGCAGTCAAACTTGATTGTGAGACCTCTTAAAGACACCAAAAGATGCTGGGCCTTGTCCACTGACTGGGGAACTATCCATGTCTCCAGTTTGCTAATGTCTTGGTCAACCCTGCAGGAAGATCCTAGGAAGACTCGATTCCCTGAGCACTTTTTCCAGCAGGATTGAAGACCCTCACTAGTATAAATAGAAATACTTTGTAACATCTTTTACGCTCTGCTTGCTGTGAAGATATCTGATTTTTTTTTCTCCTATTGCAGAGATGTGATTTGGCTCAGTTATATTTCAGATATAAATTAACACATTGGTCTGTTTTATTTGTGGTTTTATCTTTATGGAGGTGATACTCATTGCAGAATTTGGGCCTAATTCTGGAATCAAAACTGAAATAAAACACATTTTTTTCTTGAACTTTACTTTAATTGACACTGACAGGCATATGAGGGGAATGTGTACTTAGGGGAGCAAAACCTTATGAAAAAAGTTCAAAAGTAATTCCATGATGTGGCTTTTCTCTATTAAATCTGTTTTAATGTTGTTTTATTATGCTGATATGTTAAACCCTTGGAAAATATACTTGCAAAATATACTTTTAAAAGATGTACCAGAGAAATAAGCTTATCTTTTTTTTTTCATTGAAAATACCTTCAGAATGAGCACTGTTTCCCACTGTGTTAAAATTCATATATTCTCTTGTTCAGATTTTGTGATCCTTCCTTGAGTAAGTTCCATCTTGACATTTTTTTTCTGATTACAACCAGATTCTGAACCTATTATGTCAGGAGTAAAGTGTTGAGGAAGAGCTACCTTTCAGCTTTGATTTGCAAGTGACACTCAAAATGCATAGCTGTCACTTTTGAATAGCTCAAAGAACTGATTCAGTACTTCCATATTTCTGACTTATGTGAATCTACATGGAAATGAGAATGGTCATAATTTCACCTTCAATATGTGTGACAGCTCAGTTAAACTGCAAAGCATATCTTTCAACCTTATGAAATAAAGTCCCATAAATGTTTAACTGAAGCAGCTTTTTCAAATGTGACACAGTCTGAATATACTTGACTGGAAAGCCAACCTTTTCCTAAGTATCTTATTCAAAATTTAACTTAATGTGTCCACATTTTGTGATTTTGTAAAAATAACAGTTGCATTTATTAGAGTTTCTGTAAGATTATATGGATGATAGTTGTAGGAAGAATTTTGAGAACATCTGAAAAGATCTAACTAAAATTATTAAACAACATTTTAGAAGGGGGATTCAGAACTGATGCTTTTAGAATAAAGCGTGCAAGGGTATATTGATCACTACATTTAGTTGACAAATAATTAAAGTGGTATGAGTAATTACTAATTAGCTCTAGATACTGCAGTAATGAGTCCAATTAAATTACAAGATTTCTCTCAGTTTACTATTTATTTTCTCAGCCATCTTCTGAAGCAGGCAATTCCAGAAGTAATATGTAATTAATTGACGTCGCCCCTTGTGACATGGTTTATCTTCTGTGGCTTTTGGCTAGAGCTGTTTGTTGGATAGGATAATTTTATAAGTGTGCCAGCTGATTAGGTGTTGTAGCCTCTAGAAACTGGATGGGACTGACTTGGTTTTCATAGTCTATGGAATACCTTTGGACGGAAGCAACTGATTAGCTGCCAATCGGTTAGCTGAGAGTAGGTTCAGATGGGTGCTAGGTGCCTGAAAGGCACAAACATCAGGTTCATATTCCCTGAGTCACTCCAGGTCCTCTGAATCCCAATTTATTACGTAATTGTATGCACTGCCAGATTTTATTAAATGTGTTATATGAGAGGTAGGGTTATAGGTCAGTGGAATACCTGGAGGGGAATGCTGCTTACAGCCACAAATGTGGCTGTAAAAATAAATAGGAGAAGCTGTGGGAGTTAAATGAGTTTAGGCTGGGTACACAGGGTTTACACAGGGCATTTCCATACATACACAGAGATAATTAAGCTTTTTGTGGAAATAAAGGTTGTTTTCTGTCCTGAGCTTTCAAAGCCATATGATAGCGGCCAAATGGTCACTGACTCTTGTGTTCACGTGCAGACTTATCAAATGAGAGCCGCTCGCTCTTGATCTAAGATAAACAGTATACTTAAATACAAGAATCAAAGGAAAGTTGTGCTCTCTCCATGCATATGAAATGGAAGAAAAGAGTCCTTAAAAGTAAACATTACCCCATACATATATAGTTGCTGTTGTGCAGTGTTGACCACCCTTGCAAACCTTCTCTTTTGTATCCTTTTTGAAGTGGTGCTGGGAGGAAAACAAGAATTGCTTAGGGTATTAAATATGCATTGAAGTGACTTTGGTCAAGATGGGTTTAGACAACAGCATTATGATGCCCTATTTTATGTGTAACTTTCCTGATGTTCTGTTTTTGAGTTATTTTCTGTCAGCTAATGAACACTGAAGTGATGTTTTCATGGGACTGTCTATTAAAAACACCACGTATCTCAATTTCTAAGTGTTAATAGTCAACCAAGAGCTTGTCATCTATATAGAATTGTTTTGTCTGGGCTACACCACTTGATGTTTATCTCTACTGAATTTCATCTGATATTTTTTCTTGCCTAGTAGCAACTATTAAGTGGTCCTTTTGTAGATCTTCACAGCTGGCCCTCATCTTTGTCCAATCATTATTCACCCACTTTTCCAAATCAATACACCTACCTATTTAATCTGTTCTGAGTGTGTTTTTTTCAACCATTTCCTTATGATAACTTTTAATCCATGACAACTTAGTTTATATTTCTTAGGTGACAGATGCTCTTGAAGGCCTTTTGGAATAAACTGTCAACCGGATGCTCCATATTGACCACTTAAGGTCAACACTTACTGCACTTATTGATGCATTAATTCTCTTTATGAAAAGTCATATTTAAGTATTTATATGTGCACAGGTTTTAACAAAGTTGTCCCGAAGAGATATCAGGTTTACTGGTACTTTCCTTGTAACTGTCTAAATGCTTGGCCTCAGCATTACGTACTATTGTGGTACTTGTGGTAGCAAGGTGGGACTTGCTAAAATACCTGTTGTGTTTTCTTCTTTACAGCCTTCCTTATTCATGCATTTCATAGTGTCATAGGTAGTTCCAAACTGGTTTAGTGAGCTCTCTTATATGGCTGTATGTTTTGATAAGTCTTTGCTGTTCACATTACTATTTTGATTCACAGGGATCTGTTATTGATTTTCCTAGTTTGCTAATATCATTTTTTTATATAATTCTTTCCTTTCTTTGGTGTCTCTGAAAGTATGGCTGTCAGTCTTCTGTATATTTACTTCTCTGGAACAGGCTTTTGTGCTGGTTGTCTTTCTACCAAACTTTCAGTATGACTGCTGTATAAATAATGTTATTAGCATCAGGCATTGTAATACTTCTATCTTGTTTCTTAGGCTTTCAGTGTTTATATAGAAGCATGCATACTTTAATTGGATTGTTTCTCTGCAACCTTTTTAAAAAGTGAGTCTGTTCTGCCTTTTCTTTGCCATTTCCTTCCTGCTTAAGTTTAATAAGTTTCTTTGGTTTGCTGGAGAATTATAGGTCTCCCATGACCCTAGCATTTCTCTTAAACTATATTTCTTTGACCTCTTCTTTCATATGTTCTTTGGTCCTTTCTCACATTATTCGTGTTTGCACAGACCACGGCCTTTGGCTTTCCTCAGCACTTTGCAGGAGCATGTCCAAACCCTTGGCGAGATCTGATGTTTTGGCATTAAACAGAGAAGTCTGTGATCTGTGGTATTTCAGACTTAGTTTTGCTGATAAGCAGTGCTATAGTACTGCAGCTTGTGAGCTTCACCAATCACTAGCAGGCAAATTTTGGGTTGAAAATCTGAAAAGGTGGCTGTTTTCTACTAACTAACCAAGAAGATTAACAAATGTATGGAGTTAACTCACAAAGCACAACCCACTGGCAAAAAGTGCTCAGCACTGTAGTCAGGCAAATTGGTGGTCTCAAGAACATTCATAATGTCCATAGCATTGGTCACCAAATTATCTCTGTTTGTGCTCACATGCTAAGTAGGACAGATCCAGTAGAGGTCAAGGAACAGTTTCAGTTGTTTTCAGCCATGTTGTTACATTGATTCAAAATCCCAAGCTCTCCATACTGGAACATTTTACTTGCACACATTGTTCATAATTTCGAAGTCTGAGAATGTCATATGAAAGGTTTGAGTAGAGTCTTACAATAGCAATAGAGTGTCCCAGTGTGCTGAAAAATACAAAGTGACCTAGATGGAGCCACGAATCAAGAACTGCTTCTTGCTGATTATATCAGTATGGAGCAACTTGGCAGCTGTAATGCCAGGCAGAAACGTCTGCTCCGTGATGTGCAGGCTGCTGATTGCCAACTGTGGAGGACTCAGATATCGCTGTGTGCTGACAGCCGGTGTGGACGGCATGTCAGACGCGTTAATAGAGAGACACGAATTTCTGGAGACAGCAGACATCACGAAACAACTGCATGTGGAGCCTGGTGCTGGTATCTGCAAAGCCAAACCAGAATGGTGAATCAGGGGGAAAAAATCTCTGGCATGCCATTGCAGAGGACCTTAATGAAAAAAGACACACAAACTTCCATGAGGTTTGACTGAAAGTGTAGGTCAATGAATTTGCTGCTAGTATCTGCAGGCGTGCTGCACAAAGCTTAATGGATTAGAAAAAGGGGAAAAAAAAAAGAAGAAAAGGTAGCAAAGAAAGCATCTAACTGGGCAGCTAAGAAGCACAAAGAAGACTTTGTGTTATAAAAGAGAAATGATGAGCATAAAAGACTGAGGAGTTTTGATAAGTTGTGAATCCATAAAGTACCATATGGGCCTGGAAGTAGCATCTGGGCTTAAAGATGCTGTGCTGTTTTTGAGGCGAGGATGGGCAAATAATGATGGAATTGATGGAAAAAGAAAGTTGAGATGTCTGACCAAACCTTTTCAGTTGTATGTCTTAAATGCTGAAGTTCAACCTGAAGCTGTGCAACTTGTTGCAGCCAGAGCAGGGAGCAGCCGCTCTAAGTAAAACGGAGATATTTCCAGGTGCCTAGCAGATGGCATGCACAGAGCAGTCAGCACTGTAAACCAATCCACTAAAATATAAAAGCAGTAGGTGAGGGTCACATATAGCCAAAACATCTTCACAGCCTTTTAGAACTGCAGAGAAATATTTCTTGAGATGCTCAGGAACTGCAGTGCTGTCCAGCTTTGCAAAGGGAAGGATGGCAAATTGTCTTATGAAAATCATGGTAGTTCTCATTTCTCTCAAATTCTGGAAGAGTTTGTGCCAGAAAAAAAAATGTCAGTTAAAAGAGGATGTTGTGCTGTTACGGTACAGATGTCATAAAGCTAGTAATCCCTGCACACTAGTTTATTTTTTTAAATATTGTCAACTTTTAATACATTCAGCTTTTTTGAAAAGAAACATAAGATCTTACTGAGTTTTAATGTCTGAAGAACATTTTTCACGTGTTTCTATATTTACATTTAAAAGAAAATGTTTCATTGAACTCAGCAAAAGTGATTTCAATAGTGATTTAAAATAGTAAACGTTTTGAATTAATTCCAGCTAAGCATGTGGTATTTTGGATCCCAGCAGGAGTCTGCTGTAGAGAGACTACTGTCAAATTCCCTTAGTTGCAGAGAATAAAAGAAGTACCAAGGAAAAAGAGACCATGGAAATAGATTTTATGCTAAAACTGGCATTTCAAGTGCTCGTTTGCTTTTATGGAGTACTTTATTAAGATGTGTAGCTTACATAAAGCAGTTGCATACTCTACAGCCGCTCCACTGTTCAAGATTAAGCTGAAGGCATGCCATTATCTGGAAAGGGAAACATAAGCGAAAGTGATTATTCCCATTTTAATGGGGATAACAAGATTATTGCACCTCTCAAGAATTTATGGGGGGGAGATGATAGATTTCTAACAGTAGACTTTTAATCTCTTCAGTAATTAACAGTGGAATAGAAGAGACTCAAAAAGATAGAGCTGTCAGTCAAGAGCCACGTTGTGTCACCTTGGCCACTATGTTGGAAAGTGTCATGCTGGTGTTTTAATGCCAAAACCCTTTGTGCGTTTTACGCTCTGAGACTAGCAATAGAGAAGTGTGTTGTGGTTTTTTGGTTTTTATTTTACTTGGAAAATGGTTAGGAATGAACCATTTAGGCTTCAAGAATTTATTTTTGCATCTTATGTTCCCTTTGAACCTGCTAAGCACACCAATGTTCGCAAAAACTGGCCCTGATTTTACAAGTTTTAAATGTTTAAGAATTTTAAAATCTTGAAGTTACAATTTCATACTATTTTAGTTCCTACGAATAGAAAAACACACTGAAAATTTAGCTCCAAAATTAAATCATCTCATATACTTTGGTCAGAACATTAATGCATATTTTACATGCAGAATTATGGATACCTGCCCCTCCAGTGCACATGAAGGCTTTCTAGAAGGGGTTAAAGTAGTAATAATAATTGCATGCTCTCTTGCTCTCTGCTCTGCCCAGTCCTCTTTTTGTTAATTATCTAATTTATACTACATTCCCCACAGCCCACAGTGTATGGTGAATGCCAGCAGTGTGGGACAGCAGAAACAGATTGTTTTGCAGCTAGCTAAAATAGGTGGACTCAATGAGGTTACATTAATATACATAAGATGAAGAGCTGATTCACTTTCATCTATTTTTTTCTGTGTATTTGTAAAACCAAACAAAATCATGAAATTGTGCAACAGAAGACCAGAAAAGAGAGATAAGTAGGTTTTTTTTATTTTTATTTTTGATCAAAACTGGGCATAGCTCAGTGTTGAAATCCATGTGCACTTGAAAAAAGGATATTCGCTGATCAGCTATTAATTTAGAAACAAACGTTTAGATGCATTGATCTAATATAAGAATATATGAAAAAATGGAGCTGTGTTTGTATGTATATTCTAAACTGAAATCGAAATCTAGTGGATTTATTATGAAGTAGAACAGGTAAGATGCTCATGCTATAAAGTGTAGGAGATGATTTCTTGAAATGGAGAGGAAAGCTGAACTGTATATCAGTATTCTAGCTTCTGTGTTTGTGGCCTGACCAGCGTTACTGAAATCCTGATTTGTTATTAGTGTAAATCTACATTTTCCTAGGATTTCGGCTTGCTCCAGGAGCTCGTGTTGCCTGTGTGGCAGTGCAAAGGGTACGGTGTTCCCTGGAGGGGTATGCAGGCTCTGACTGCTCTGGGGTTCCAGTGAGGGTTCTTCAATGACACTGGGAAGTGCAGGAATCAAATTTTAAGTTAAATTTGTCGCAGTTATCTAGGCTGACTTTGATTAGGACATTAAAAAAACAATAGCATGATGTTGACTGTAATATCTTAAAGCTGGAAAGAATGAAAGTCATGGAAGTCAGGTGTACAAATAAGTAGCTCTTGCTATACTAGTTGTGTTTTATGTTTTGTCTATGAGTAAGGGGGAATTGTGGCTTCCTACAGCTCTGTTTCTGCAGACACAGAGGTCTGTGCCTGCTTTTTAAGCTCTTGAGTGTGTCTCATGCAGAACTACCTGAACACTTGAAAGTATACCTGTATACACATACAGTATACCTGTATGTGTGTGCATACTTTTGCCAGATCAGTGTTTGCATTTCAAAGGGAGCACCATAATTTCTTGACTCTTAAATAGCTTATAGGCTGGTTGACTGTGTTGAAATAATAATTGCTTAAATGGGTGACTTAGTCAATATAAAATGTTTAAAAAAAATAAAGTATAAGGAGATCAAAGATGATCAGACTTTAGTCAGCTCTCAGAAGTAGTTGCATGGGTTCATTTCTGTGCATGGAAAGCCAAAGGAAAACATGAATTAAGGAAATCTGCTGTTGTTCAGTTTATGTAACTCCCAAACAAGGAGGAAAAAAACCCTTAAATATACTGTTTGAAGGGTGAGAAAATGTGGCAAATATTACTTGCCATGTGTGTGTGAAGGCTGTGCTAGCTGAAAGCATGGCTGGAATTACTTTGCCACCTGGGGGAACCTGCCGACATCCCTGCTGCTGTGGCTGGGTGCTTGCAGTGTGCAAGGTGCACATGGTTGTGCTCATGAGTCAACTCTCAAGGGAAGGCTGGGGAGGGGACGTTAAGGCAAGGCTCTCCTCCTAGGCATGGTATTGCATAACTGATCTTTTATGAGATCTGGACATTAAAAAAAATTACTGAGAAATGCTGAAAGAGTAAATCTCTGAAATTCTTAACCAAAGAGAGAAGAAAAAAATCACTACAGAAAGCCTTTAAGCAAAATGTTAAGTATGTGAGTTGAGAAGAGAATAATAGGCAAGATTTATCAGGGTTTTAAAAAGCAACTATAAACCTAGGGAAAAAGAAATGCTATTTCTTTGTGCTTAGTTATCTTAAAAATCATCAAATAGGGTAATACCATATTCCAAAGATTTCACCAGTAGGTAAAATATGAGAAATTTCTATATGAAGTGCAGCATTAGTGGAGGATTTTATACTGTTGCAACAGTAGAGGTTGGGAGCCTGATTTTGTAGTCTTTATTGTGACAAATCATGCTTTTATAATTTGTAGCAGCTGACAGAATGAATAAAGGTGTTGTGATCAGACTTCCAGAGTGCTGTGGTCCTTCAGCTTCAGATGTTTAACTAATACAGTCATACCAAATGAAGGATTTGCTCTTTTATTTTTATAAAAAATAATGCACAGTGATTGTTTAGATGATTTAAAGGTATTAGCCTAGTAAATTTGTCAACTTGTATGCAGGTAGGTTCTGGAAAAAAAATAAATATTTTTGTTCTAAGTCTCATCTCTCATTGGATTCTGTTTTTTTTGCACATAGTGCAGTAAGCAGTTGCTAGAAAAATGCATATATGTAATCTAGAGTCTAACCTTCCAGATGAATACTTTAAGCAAAGGCAAAATTTATGGCATTTGCTGAATTTTGCTGCCGCAGAAAGTAGGCTTGTATGGACCTTCGACACATAGTAGATTAGAGAGGCATTTTGAGAGCTGCATTTTTAAACAGAGAAATGTGAATTTCCCCTCCAAGGCACACTCATCTCAAATATTTTGCATTCTCGGGTAGAAAGTCTGTGCTACTCCTGCAGATTTGGCTTGCCTTTCAATTTGCTTCATCCTATAGGCTACTTCATTTCTGTGGTATGATTTACAGGTTTCCCAATCTGCTTCAGCTAATATATTTCTTAATTTAGTAATGAAGCACCATGCTGTACTGTCGTTAATAGTTATTTATGAAGCGAATATTCAGAATTATAGCTTCTTGCAGTGAAAGTAATCCTGTTTTGATTCATATCACTTTTGGTTTTCGAACTCATGTCTTTCAGAGAGCCAGAGTCTTTATGCAACCAGGTTAGAATATCTCACTTTTGTCTTGTATTTGAGTATTGTAGTTTTTAACTTCCTTTTCATTCTTCTCTATTTCCAGGAAATAGAAGACCATGTGGCATTTTTAATAACTGTTCCAACAGCCCTAGCAATTTTTTTTGCTATATTTATCCTTGTCTGCGTAGAGCCTGTATTTAAGAAGCTGCTTCGAGTATTTTCTCTGGTGGTCTGGGTATGTCTTGTTGCCATGGGATATCTCTTTATGTGTTTTGGAGGAGTCATCTGTCCCTGGGACCAGGTAAGACCATTATTAATATTTTTTACTTCCATTGACTAACTTTTTCAGGATTTAGTCCATGCAACGATATTCATATTAATTTTTGTGGACCATCTCATAAAATGTTTCTGTGATTGTGTTTGTCTGATAAGGTTCCCTGCAAATATTTTAGAAATAATAAAAAATATGTGTATATATTTATCATATGACAATTTGTAATATAATTTTGCATAGATATCTTTAAGTTTCTTTACATAATGAACATCTGATTCCAGTCACAGCCTTCTTCATATGAAGAATGCTTGGTTGCAGTGACCAGTTAATGTGGCAGAAGTGATAGTTTTGTTCAAGATGATTGACAACGTTGTCGTCTTCAACATAGTTGGTTAGAGATCACAGTATAGATCTATCCTCCAAGATATCCTCTAACTATAGCAAAAAAAAAAAAAAAAAAAACAGGATTAGGGCTTTTCTCACATTTCTATGGAAATAAACGAATAGAGAGAAATCTGAAAAACCTTTCACACTTTCAAAATTGTATAAAACAGCTCAAATATGAACAGAGTTACTTCACAATAGCAGAGCTTTTGGAACACTGAAAATGCAGTTTGTGATATAATAAGCTGTGCCTGACAAATTCTGTGATCTCTATAGCTCTCCGTTTCTGCAAGAGTTCCTACTTCCAAATGCTTTGTTGTAATCATGGTAAAATTCCCCTTGAATTTAGTGACTACACATCTGCTTCTTTAATTGAAAATCCTATTTTACTTCTTTGGTCTAATTCATACTTTTCTTAAAACAAAACTGTCCCATGGATATGTTTTTCAGATTCCTTTTCTTTTTTTTTTTTTTTTTACTGTGGTAGGATGCATAAAAGCTTATGCATAAATTTATGCACAAATGCATAAATGTATCTATTGAAAACTCCATGTTGACTGACTCCAAGTTTGGTATACCCTCTGAATTATAATGCTTTATCTATGGTGTCTTCTGTGCCTTTAAGTTCAACTTGCAACAATTACTTTGACTTGCTATTCTGATCCTGCAAAGCTTATGCAAATATTGAACTTTATAGCTAGTTCCTTTAAAATCTTTGACTCAAATGATTTAAAGTGATGATGCATGTTGGTAGTTTTAGTTTTGAAGCCTTGCTTTTGTGAGTGACTTTAGTATTCTCATTTCCTTGGAAGATTCAGGGAAGAATTTTGTCCCACTCTTTGTGAAGTTTGAAATGAAAAGACCAGTATGAACACTCCTGTGGTAAAAAGGAGAATAAGCAACTCAAAATACTTTATTTTCTAGATACAGATTTCACCATGGGAGTCCCTGTATCTTGGTAATATTAAGCCTAGAAAAGTACATGGTCTTTCTTAGTGTCCTTTATTTCTATTGCCAGTTGTAGGGTGTCATTTGGAAGATACTACAGTGTTGCTCAGGCTTGGGCATGGAGCAGGCAGCGGTTCTCCAGGGCACCTCCATCTCTCTGCACATTTGTGGCTTACCTTTGCAGAAGAGTTTGTCCTCTGCTAGCGGAGAGGCTGTGGCAGTGTGGCCCTCGAGCACTAGGAAGGAAATTTCTTCTTTTTCTATTTTACCTTTTGAATAGCAATGTTGTTTTGATGATGTTTTTCATATGCATGCTTTTACCTACAGTTAGTTAAGAGTAGATTACTGGGAGATTGCAGTCTTTCTGAAAATTTGACATCTTACACAGTAGGCTAATCCTAGATTTGATGTTTTTGAACATTTGTAACAAAAAGTGGTGAGTAGTAAAATACTGTCAGGTGTTTATATAATGTTGATGTATTGATTGCTCTGCATCCAGAATATCTAGGTCAACATTCTTCCCTATAATTATCAGTGAAAGCAGATCTTTGAATAATCCTTCCACAGTGATCATTGACAGAGATTCCTTGTCAGCTTTACATTTTGCAAATTTTTTTGTTGGTCAATGCTTTTTACCAGAGAAAACATATGTGCTTTTACGAGAGAAAGCAAATGTGATGCAAGATTCCGTTTCAAATATATTCTTTTCAAAACAAGTAGTTGGAAAATCATAAAACTAAAAAAGAAGAGCTATTAGTAGACTTCAGAAATATTCTTTTCATCATGTCTTTCGTGTCTTCTGAGTCCTCAGCTTGTTAAAAATACAACATTTCTTAATTGTACTAGTTACTACTGACAAATACATTTTCTGCATGCCATAGCTGGTGGGAAGGACATAATATTTAGTCATGTGTAAACAAACCTTCTCCCCTTAAAAGACAACCTCAGGTCCTTTCATTTTTGGCTTAATGATTTTAATCTTCCATTTGGCTGTTTGTAATGGGTAAGTGGGGGAATTTTCCCTGTGGTCTGAAGGAACCAAGTCTGAGCATTTCTTTCTTTTACTCACTTAAAAAATATCAATGGAGAGACTATTTTATTTATGAACTCAATATACAATTAATTCAGACAGGCCCTGCTGAGCCCATGGGCATCAAACTGCTTGCACAGACAGCAGACAATGCCAGTGAGGTGGGTGATCAGGGCCGTGGTGTTTTGCTGAGGCCTGTGGGCTGGTGTGGAATAAATGTGAATTGTAATTGGTTTCAGTTGTCTTTTGTTGCCTCTGTTCCCTGAATTAATTTCTCTGTGTTTTCTCATCTTACTTGCATTACCAATTTTACCAGTCAGCCTGGTGCTCTAGTCGCTTAATGTGAAAAACCAAATACACTGGATGGAGAACACCTACATTAGGTAGTGGGTGACTTAACAGGGAAAAAAAAAAAAAAACTTGGGCACTGATGTCAAGTGTCTTTGGTACCTGACAAAGTTATTTTAACCCTGGCAGCCTTCCCTCACGGGCATCATCCCAAGTTTCTGCCATTGGCAAGTTTGGCAGCAGAGTACCAGGTTTACCCTCACAATCTAGAGAACCTGGGCTTTTTAATACTGCATGCACTAAACTTCACTTCAGAGCAGTCTCTGAGAAGTTTGGTACAAGTAGCTTAACACCTAGCTAGTAAGGGTGCTCTAGGTGTCCCTGTTTGAGTGGGAGGGTTGGACAAGATGATCTCTAAAGGCCCCTTCCAACCTCGACCATTCTGTGGTTCTGTGAAAGCAGTAACACATGGAGGTGGTTTCACAGAAGAGAGATCCAAGGAAGGTGCTTAGAAAGGTCTATGCTGGAGTCGGTGGACAGTGTCTTTGATAAAAGACCCATAACACAAGGCAGATAAACTGAGGAAGTGGTGTTGATGCAAGAATGAGTAGAAAATTGTAGGATTTTTTTTTTTTTGTAGTGAGAGCTGAGGGTTGTAGATGGTCAGATAGGAGTGGCAAAGGCTCACCTTATTCTTCTGTAGCTCAATTCATGGATACAATGATATGCTGAAGTAAAGAAGTTCTCTGTCTCTGTAGCCAAGAAGAGAAGTAATCTGAAGATGCCATCAGCCAAAGGATAAAGGTGATGTGTAGTTTTTTCTGATGTTAGGGTTTTTTCTTCAGAAAAATCCTTTCCATATAAAATGTAAATCCAGTACTAATCTGTAGAGTTACATACCTGGGGATTAATTTAAGTTAATTTTCTCTTGTTTCACTGACGGTTTAGTTATTGGACAGGAGTTACCTTTCCATGTCAGCCTTTGTCATGTCTAATACTTGCTCAGCCTTTGGTGCAGAATGTGTGTGAATGTCACGGCACATTGATATCAATGGATGAGAAGAGCTCTTAAAGTGTACTGTGGATGATACCAAAAAAAAAAAAGTAATTAATACAGCATTATACTGGTCTAATAAAATCCATCATTGCTGAATTTCAATATTCAACACTATTTAATTATAAGTATGTTTGCAGAGCCCAGGCAGCAGATGTGCTCTACTTGGCTCCTCATGTATATTCAGTTACACTACAGAAATTGTTTCAAGAAGATTTGATGCTTCTGATTTCCACCCTCCCTCAGTATTTTTCCCCAAGTGATGTGTTTTGAGTGTGTTTGGCTACATTGTGAGCAGTTTCCAAAGCATGGTGTGAGCCTTTGTAATGCATTGTTATGAACAGGTTGAATTCAGGCTTTGGAGCAGCATAGCGCTGCAACGCGTAGGCAAGATTTTTCTCAGTAATTATTTATAATGCTTAGTTTTCTGATATTCTGTTGGTGTCTGAGGACAGCAATGATGTCAGGTAAGAGTCCATGTAGAGCAGTTTCCCTGGTCTGTCTTAGCATTTGGCTCCCGTATCAGGCAGGGGACAATTCCT
Source organism: Crypturellus tataupa (assembly GCA_034781795.1). Classification (NCBI taxonomy): domain Eukaryota; kingdom Metazoa; phylum Chordata; class Aves; order Tinamiformes; family Tinamidae; genus Crypturellus; species Crypturellus tataupa. The sequence continues at coordinate 5,264,721 of JAWLRI010000002.1, forward strand.
CCTTTAGTTTTCCAGAGACAATGGGGGAAACTATGTTTCCAGGTTTTGAGATCTGCATTTCAGCAGGATGCCCTCTCTATGGCATGATGGATCTCTTCAGGGAAAATAAATAACTTGTGCAGAATGACTTAAAAGCCCATTTCTGCACCTTTTCTGGGGCCTATGTTAGCCAAAGTCATTATTCGCATATTCATAAAATGTTGTGTTAACCAGTACAGCAAAATTAGAAGGGCTCAGGAAATGGAGAATAGAGAAGACTTGGAATTGCTTTCAATATGAAGAGTAATGAGCAAGAAACTAAACTGAACTTTGTTGGAAAGGGGGGTTTGGTGTACCTTACAGTGTGAATACCTGCTTGAAGAAACAACATGGGAAAAAGTGGAGGATGTGCATGGAAAGGGGAAAAAATATCAGCCAGCAGAAGAAACCATTCTTTAGAAACTCGTGTGATAGAAAAGAAAAAGAAAAAAGAAAAGCAGAAACCACAAGTGCAAGTCATGTTAGAGAAACAGATAATTTACCTTAACATTCATTTTGTTTTGAAGTTGCACAAAATCACAGACTTAATCTGCAAGACTTAATGTGCTTACCTAATCAGCTGTGGCTCTATCTATATATAAGACAGGAAAAATGTAAGCTAAGCCACTATTAACCTTTGGTAAGTCATGCCAATATTTTGTTAGCTGTTCTTGGAAAGAGAACAATTTCTTTAAATAGGGAAAGCAGATTTATAAAAAGCTGTCATAGTGCCAAATGGAAAATTAGAAACGAAGCTGGAGAAGTTGGGAATTATTAAAATAACTGTAAATGTAAATGAAAGGCTATGATGGTTGAGGTGACTTCAGAGAGCATTGGTCAGGAAGCAGATTGCTAGAGTCTTTTCTCAAGGGTCTGTCTGGAGAATGACTTTATTATCAAGAATAAAGGGTTTCATTAGGGCTTTCCACTAGTGGCGGGGCCAGCAACTGTCACTGCTCTGATGAATTTGTCTATGACACAGTTAAAAGATTCTTAACACAGCAGAAGATCAACATGTTATAGAGGAAGAGCATGGCCTTAAGGACTGAAGTAATAAAAGCTAGATACAATTTAATAAAACTAAATGTTAGATACCTAAATTGGGAAACTAACAACAGAAATTGCAGCTATGGGCAGTGAGTTTCCCAGCAGAAAAAGGGTAGAAACAAGCAGAATAAGAGAAGCACTAGCTGGTTCTGCTGGTGTTAGAAAATACATCCATAAAAGAGACAACCTAAGGTATCCTGATGAGATGCTGATGTGACCATACATGGAATATTCTGCATGTTGCTGCTCACCTGCATTTAGAAAAGTGAACTGAAATGGGAACAAACTGAGAAAAATGCAGGTGAGATCCGCAGGAAAAAGGAAAGAGGAGATTAGGAGAGTTTAACTTGCATATATTAGCAACCAAGAACTGAAGAGCTCTGCGAGTGGTATGACTGCCATCTATAGATAACAGTTAATGCAAGAATAATAATAAAAAAATCAACCATCTGTAAATGAAATTTAAACTGGAAATAAGAATATACCCCTTACGTGTTGGATATTGAATTTTTGAAGTCTTTTGAGTCAGGATAATGTGGATTAAGAACTAAAATATCAGCATGATATTACATGAAACATCTCATAATTCTTACAATAATTGCCTCAAGGAATCAGAAATTTAAGGGACTGAAGGTCTGTTTTTACCTTCAGCAGAAGAGCTTTATGAAACCTTTATTTTCCACATGTTTGTTTGTCTTTACTCTGTTTTATTTAGTGATTTTTCCATCTTAGAGCACAGAAGTACAAAGGTTGAGTTGGCTGCAGATTTCATCAAGATTATTGCACAATTTGTGTTTTATGATACTTACTATGCAAGTCCCGTGAATTAACTTCACTAAGGAAAGCATTAAAAATCTAAGTCTCAGATAATTATGCAAAAATGAATATTCGGGCAGGTGATTCCATTTGACATTCTTAACTCAAAAGGCAGATTTCAATACTTTAATTAAAAGTTTTATTCAAAATAACATTTTGGGAGTCAACAAATCCTAATCTTATTTTTCAATGTAAGCCAAGTCAGAAATAGTGCTCTCTAGCAAATCTCAGAATTACAGAATGGTCGAGGCTGGGAAGGAGCTCTGGAGAGACCATGTAGGCCAGCCCCCTTACACAAGCAAGGTCACCTGGAGAGTGTTGCACAGGATCATGTGCAGGCAGGTTTTGAATATCTCCAGAGGAAAAAGAGTCCATAGCCTCTCTGGGCAACCTGTTCCAGTGTTCTGTCATCCTCACAGTCAAGAAGTTTTCCCTCATGTTTAAATGGATGTTCCTGATTTTCAGTTTGTCTCCCTTGTCCTGTCCCATTTATGCACATTGCTATGATGAGCTTGAGCTCTTTCCCGTCCAGACTGAGCAGTCTCCAGACTCTCAGCCTTCTCTCATATGAGAGATGCTCCAGTCCCTTCATCTTAGTAGCCCTTTGCAGAACTTGCTCCAGGAGCTCTGTCTCTCTCGTAATGGGCTGAGTGGAAAAGGAAGATCAGCTCCCCTCAGCCTGGTGGCAATGCTCTACCTAATGCACCCTAGGAGACCATTGGCCTTCTTGGCCACAAGGGCATATTCCTGTAGGAAACACCCACTAAAGTGTCACCCATGTTAGTCTGTACTTCATCCTTCCCATAAGCTCTTGGCTATGTTTTCCGGTACCCCTAGGCAAAGTACAATACATTCCAGCTGCTCTCTTACATAAAGACCAACTCTACCACCTCACTCTCCTGGCCTGTGTTTCCTAAAAAGGACCTAGCCATCCATGACAGCATTCCTGTCATTTGAGCTATTCCACCATGTCTCAGTAATTGCAAGGAGGTGATGACCATGTGATCGCACACAGATCTCCAACTCTTCCTGTTTCTTCTCCATGCTGCGTGCATTGGTGTATGGGCATTTCAGGGAGATAATTGAGCCTGGAGTTTTCCCAGGACGAGTGCAAGAGGACCTTCCATGCTTCATGCACCTGCTGAAGGCATCCTGACTTGTCTTTCATTACACTGACACTGCTGTGATTCTCCCTTTCCCCCATCCTGCCTAGTTTAAAGTTCTCCTAGCCAGGCTGGCCAACCTGTTGGCAAAGACACTCATGCCCTGTTTAGTGAGATGGATCTCATGCCTCTCCATCAGTTGTCAGTCCGGAAACAGATCCCGTGGTAGCTGAAACCAAAACTCTGTTGTCCAGCTGCTAATGTGGAATATCTGTACATTCCTTCTCCCATCCTTTCTCCTCACTGAGAAGAGAATGACCTGGACTCTGAGACCATTGGCCACCATCCCCAGAGCTCTGAAATCCTGTTTGGTTTCTGATTTGTCCATGTGGAAGAGAAGTAGAGGGTAATAGCAGAGGTAATGGGCACGCCTTGGCGTGGGTAAAGTTTTCCATAACACCTTGATGATGTTTGAAGAGCACTGGAATAAGGCAGGAATTTCCTTGCTCCCCAGACACTTGCACCTGGTCTTGAAATGGGCAGTGGGTTGGCTGTGTCGCATGGGTGATAGTATGTAGCATTACATCTCTCTCTCTGCCAAGTTCTGTAACATGTATACTGCCGTTGAAGCGCACTTTGATTTTTTTTAAATTGATAACCAAAATAGGAAGAAACAAACAAATCCCTCCCTTTCTTCAGCATCCTAAAGAATTCATATGTTGCCCTTTCCCTCTGATTAATCTCTTTCCTGGACAACTGAACCAAGGAAGTTAGATTTGTCAGGAGGCAGGACTGGGGGAAGACTTTGTGTCTCAATATGGCACTGATGTATGCTTTGTACTACTTCTGAGTGCAAGTGAAGAGTGGCAGTGGGTAAAAGCAAAGTAGAAAGCTGTGTTTAGTCTTCCTTCATTTCCTTGCAGCTTTACCAAGTGTCATTCTCCACCTTCTAGTTTGCTACAACCCCAGCTTCTGGCCAAGGCTGCTAATGCTCTCCTCCTCTCCTGAGATAATACTCAGTAATCTTTACTAATGCCTTAGGAAAGATGGAAGGAAAGACAGACCCATCTCCTCTTCTTTCCTAAGGCTCTGATACCAGACATCTAGAGCATACTATTCTCTAAGTATTGCAAGTCTCCCAGCATATCTCCCATTAGACCTTCCTGAATCCAGTAGCTAGATAAATATCTGTCAGTGTTTCTGAAAAGACTAACATTCCAATTTCAAATAGCATCACGTTATGACATAACCAATGTCCATTCTGTATCTGAATTGTCAGAGAATTACATCTAAATCTGTTTAAGAAGCACATGTCAGAATCTCCCCTCTATGTGCTTGCAGTTTGTAGTATCACCCCACTGTACAAATGTATGTCTGTGCAAATATTAGAAATCAATGCGTTAAATTCACAAGAAAGTAGAATGACTTGCAAAATTTTTGGACAATGAAGTGCTAAGTTATCTTTCAGATACTGATTTTTCAGATAGTTACTATCTGTGAATAGAGATGGACAGGTTCAAGAAGAAGGTCCTGCTGGAAATGAAATCTATGTTCTGCATTAATAGGTAGCAAATATTTGTACTTCTGTGATCTTCTATTTCTGGTCACTAAAGTTGTAAAACAAGACCTTAGAAATGAACTTAAATCAATTTTGTGGTTTTAGGTCTTCATTCTGATATATGTCAAAAAGAAGTTTTGTATCCTGAAGGCATCACGAATTTTTGATAAAATTTACAACTGATTGATCAGTGTGGTTAAATCCTCAAAACTCTTTATAAAAATGTTATGAAAGGAGGACTCAAGAAATAAGGTGAAAAGTTTTTGACATAGCAAGGCTCACAGCATACTTTGTGGGCAGATATATGCTTAAGGTGAATGAAATATAATTTATAAAATCCCTACATAAAATTTTATAAATACCTTAAATACAGAAATATGTCATAACGTACATTTTTTAAATTAATAATAGATGATCTAATTAAATTTAAATTATATAAATAATGAGCAAATTATAAATTGTATATTTGTTTTGTGGACCATTACACTCGGGTGTGTTTCAAGAAATTATTCATATTCCCACAGTATTTTTTTTTTCTTTTAATCTACAGCAAAACTGTTTTCTTCTTGTACTATGTGTTGCTTTGCTATTGGGCCATAGTTTTTATGTTTATATTGGCTTTACTCAGCAATAAGCTGTCTTGCAAAACAGGAAGGAGAAAAAATAATGGATCAAGATAATAGTCCCTTCTCAGAAAACACTTCTGGGTTGCTGAGGGGCAATCCCTGATGTGTTTATCTTTTATGATTTTGCTACCTCTTTAGCTAATATACAAAACTGATTTTACACATTGATATGAAAAGGGCGAGAGGCAGGATAAAACCTGAAAGACCTTGGCAGGCCTAAAGAGTTAAGCCTCCTGGGTTACTGTTACAGCAATTTTGATAACTACAACTGTTTTGCTCTTTAAAAGCTTTGTCTTCTGCCAAAAGAAGCATATATGTATCTATACATGTACATATGCATGCAAAAATAAGCATATATATACATGTACATACACACTCTCTCTCCAGTGTATGCCAGTTCAGAAAAAGGCAAGTTTCTGTTATTACTGCAAGACTTCATACTGATTCCATAGTTTAAAATGTGTTTTTTTTTTTTACAGCAATTTTTGGGGGCATAATATCTTCTATCCTTAAATAATAGTGTTCTGACAGGTAATTTGGGCAGTTAAAAAACTTGAATATCTAGGCTACATCTTGCTTGCTTGCATCTTGTACGTATCATTTTGGCTAAGAAATAGCTAAGCATTCAGGTAAAATGCGACAAAACCTCCCTGGAGATGTTGAACGTTTCCTTTATTAATGTCTAGCAAAATCAAGTTGTAATTGGGTAATATGCTCTGAATTTGTTGGTGGATCCTTTCTTTCATAAGAGTACTTTTTTTCTTATATAGTAAAGCACTGGAGTGATGGCATCCTTAGCAGTGTTAAAGAAACATGTAGATGAGGCACCTAGGGACGTAATTTAGCAGACAGGATGATGGTAGATGGACTTGATGATCTTGAAGGTCTTTTCCAGTCATAATGACTCTATGATTCTATGCTGAAGCCCTGTAATGGATTTTAATTCTGTATCATACATTTCAAGGCATTTTTCTTGCTTAAATGGGCCATCTGCGTATCTTTGGATTAATTTCTACACATTTGGCTTATCTTAATTACAATTGCTTTGTATTCCTTTCTCTGCACTTCCTTTTATACACGGAAAGAGGGGAGGGGGTGAATCAAGATCATGGAAGAGATATAGGCCTTTGTTAGTGCTACCAAATAGTAAATAAAATCTGTGATTGATTAGGCAAGGAGCAGCATGTGCTTTGTGTGTACACGAAACAGACTTTTAACTCCTGTTGTTTATGTAGTCAGTGGCAATGAACAGACATGAGATGGCAAACAACAGTCTGAAAAAGACTCAGGAGTTTTGAAAAGCTATATTTTTTTTTCGCTCAAATGACATTTTTGAAGCACTGGAGGTCAACAGTGTGGTTGCAGACTGCTGGCTCATTGATATGCCGCTATAGCTGGATTTCTTGCTTGAGATAAGGAAATTGCTTCTTAAATATATCATATCACGAGATACTTCACATACTATAATGTACCTTAGTATTTTTAAGTACAATTTAACACTTGTTACAATAATGTTATAGCTCTCCAAGAGCTTGCAAAATATAATATAACACCAGCAGTGTTTTTTTTGTTTTTAGTAGCTTAATTGTAATGCAGAATGCACGTAAGGAAGTTATTCTTGTTATGCAAGATCTGTTGTTACAGCTATGTAATATGAAGTAGTTACAATACGAAATATATTATAAGTAGTAACAGTTTTAGAGCTGTTTTTTAAAGCAAAGAAATTTCCAGGCAAAAAAAGAAAACTCTTCTAAGAAATGTCTCGCTAAATGTATCTGAAGGTGGGGTGAGGAATGATGGCAGCGCAAAGGCTTGAGCAGATAGAACTGTGGAACTGCCTTATGGAGCTCCTAAATCCTTGTGAGCTAGAAACATCTTCTGCCCCTTGATTCCTACCTGTATCACCTGAAAGCTTAAATATCTTACTCTGGTAATACATTCCAGCTCCTATACTCAGCCCCTTTTATGTTGAAGAATCTTTTAAATGGACTTCAGAGTTCTCTCAGGTAACTCCTTTTGTTCCTTCTACTAAGCTTAGTCTCTGCCTTTCTAAGCCCTCCTATCCAGAGACCCCAGGGTTTCCTGCTCCTCCACACCTTGGTTCTGTCTTCAGTCTTCCTTCAGTCCTTCCTTCTTCAGACCTTGGTTCTGTCCTTCTTCAGTCTTCCACCTTCAGGTTCTGCTGTGGCTCTGTCTTCCTGAGCACCAGTGCTACTGTAGTACTTTCAGAATGCGCTAAGTTTGATCCCATCAGTTCTGTTAAAGGAAGTTTTTAGAAAGTATCTACCAGAGAAAATGGCAAACGTGTTTAAAATTGTGGGTAATAAATGCAACGGTCTAAAAATTCCTTAATAACTGAAGTATGTCATTTTTTTGTGAATGCATGAAAACATCTGCAGGAGAGCAGTTTTGGAAATCATTACTGAGTCCTAAGACAAAATCAGCTACTGTTTTGTGAAAGTTTCTTCTCCACCTTTCTCCTTAGTAATTTTACAATGTGCAGCCATAACTAGTCCTACAGGTTTGGGAATAACTGACAGCAGAACTTGTCAGCTCAGGAAACTGGTCCTGATAAGGTCTTGCACTACAGCTTTTAGCACTGAAGTTAACTTCTTAGAATTAATGTAGCTGTTGTGTTGTGTAATGTATACATTACCTTGGCTTATGTGTAGATGAAATGACTACCTGTTTGTATATGTACCTCTTGAGGCACCAAAGGCTGATGTGGGGGCTATGATTTCCTTATACCTCTGTATCCAGGCTGGAATCCTCCCCAAAACAGCATCCCTAATTTAGTCTATCATTCCTACTAGGGTAGGGGTTTTCCCATCTTCCACTCAGAAGACTTTGGCTTAGAAACTACAAACAGCTTCCTGTAAGGTTGTTCTTGCGTTGTTTTTCATCAGAGCTAAACCCCTTGCAGTGAGAAATCAATGTTATAAAGGCTGTAATTTGATTAGTATAGTTAGAAATCCCCAAATGATGAATTGCTGTTGTCTACTTTGACTTTTACATAGTTTTAATGTAGACAAACTACTGTAGAAGAGCCAAGCATGGAGTGAATACGTGGCAACTGTTAATCTGTTGTGCTTGGACAAGCATTTTATCATAATTATTAAAAGATATTTACATAAGGACAGGCAAAAGTTTCCTGAACTAGCCTCTCCCTGGGCTATGGCAGGGAAGTAGTAGTTTCTCCCTTACTTGAAGTGGAGGGAGAACAGCTGAGGAACGGGCTGAAATGATCCCCATGTTCTGCAGTTTTGGAGGGTTTTCCTTAGAGCAGAATCAGTTCAGGAATTGCAGTTGTTTGAGCGCTTTTGCACTACCTGTCATACTCCTGGTTTGTATTCTTATTTCCTAATATATTGCCATTATATTTTTAGATATAATACAGTACTGGATCTTGTTCTACTCATACTTATTTTTATTTTAAATATCTACCTAACCTTGAATTTTAGAGGCTGTGTAATTTATCCATTTGTGTAATAGGATTATCCTGAAAGTAATACGCACCAGGGATCATTAAAAAGGATATTCTGTGTCACAAGTGGAAGGTTATTTTTCATCACCAGAATAAGGAGTGGTCCTTCTAGGCTTAGTCTAGGGGTCCTAGTCTTCTATTCTAGTCCCCCAAAGGACTAAAATATCTCATTTACCTTTCAGATAAGATACAGATACTGTCTATTACCAATTTCATTCATATTTGTGATGAAATCTTCAATATATTGTTTTATGACGAATAAACAAATGACCATTTGTTAAATACACTGCAATAATGCTCATTAGACCCAAATTATGCCAGATTTTGAAGCAGTAATGTATTAGGTCAAATGACATTAGAATATTGCTATTTGTACTTCTATGTTAGTTACTTAAAAAGAAGCAGCACACAGAAAAGCTTTGATCTGAGAAGCCAGAAGTGCTTGAACTCTGTACTTAGTATCTCAGCTTCCCACTTCAGTTTTTTGATGTGAGAAAGAACAAATTTACCACCTGCAGAAAATACATTTCAACAAGATACCTTCCTTCTCCTCCCAGAATAGTGTACTATTTTAAGGCAACATGGAATTACTTTCCTATAAATATTCAAGGATAAAATTCAGATATTTTTAGCAACTGCTGTAATTTTCTTGGAGGTACTGAACATACGTCACTGGATTACAGCAGTTGTGAAATTTTTCTCAGTTTATTCAGGAGCCTTTGTGAAACAGAACTAATTGTTAGTCACAGAAGCACGTCAGTAATATATACTACTTTATCATGGCTCAATAGAGGCATTAAATCAACAAAGACCACTCTGAAAAGCATCAAAGTCATCCTGTAAAGACTATTATTGTGAAGCCCTGATTTAGCAGAACTCATGATACGCCACGTTCAGTCCAGATCCAGACACTCCAGTGTCAGGGCAGACACTGTCAGGGTCCCCACTCTGTCAGGGCAGATAAAAAGAATCCATTGTTGTGTGGGTGCAGTAGAAGGACATCTCCCAAGCCTCTGAACACAGTACCCTCTAAGTACACAGTGCCCTGAACACAGGGCAAGGCTGAGCCAGAGCAGCAGTAAGTAGCGTGAAGGAGCTGGGCAGGAGGAGGCCTATGAGATCCCACTGCTTTCATGTGATACTGGCCGGTGATGTTAACAAACACACAAATTACCATACTCCTGGAACAAAGCATACTTTTATGAAACATTAATTTCAAGCAGACTGTAAAAATACTCTTTATGTAGATGACTCATCTGATTTTAGTTTCAACAAGAGTCTAAATAAATATGCGCATTATTTTGTGTCATGCAGTCCTCAGGACCTGGACATGGATAGGTGCTATATATCTGTACCTGACTGTTGAGTTTCAGAATGAAAATAGTGGTTAGAGATTTATTTTCTTTCAAGGACAGGAAAGAGATTCAGAGGGAAGCAAAATAATGCATTATCACTGATTAACAAGCAGTTTATCAGTGCCAAAAAGATAAACTTCCGTCTCAGAGGTATCCTGCTTTTTTTGAAGTAAAAGGGGTGGAGAATGTTTGCATGTATGTAGCAGTTACTGTCACAAGTGTATGATTGCCAGAAACAAATCAAAGTAATACAGACATACCTTTTTTAAATGTGGAAAATTTCATTATGCAAATAATATTTGGGTTATGCACTTTCTTCTTCCATACCAGTGCTTAAAGAAATACACCAGCACCAAAGGTTAGATGGGATGAAGCAGGCACAAATGGAGGTCTTCCTCCACCCACCGTACCAATTTTTAGTGGCTTTGAATATTCATTTCAGCACTTCTGAATTCTCATTTTCACCACTGAACAAATCCAGTCTAGGAACTAAGCAAAACAACACAAGAGGAGTCAATCTTAAAACACCCTAATAGTTGTGCCATTACATCAATGTAATGTAGACCAGAATAGTATTTTGCATGTCCTTCAGTTAGATTGGGTTAGTTATTTTGCCCATGTGAAAGAACCAATACTCAATAGAAAGTCTTTCTATACTCATAATTTTGTGTGCTGTCTTTCATGACACTGATTGAATTGCTGCAGAACTGATAATGTTTGATAGAGGAAGAAGGCAGCTGATGTTCAAGATGCCGATTTAAGTGTATATTTGTAATTTATAAGCAATATTTCTAAATTAGTATTTTTTTATAAAAAGTTTTCTTGCTTCCATCCTTCAGCTGGCATCAGCGGCAACAACTGTTTGAAGCGGGTGCAAGAGATTTCCTTATAGTCTTAGCTAGTAGTATTTCTTTGCCTGAATGCAAATGCTCGAGGTACCCCCAGTGGAACCCTGTTTTGTGGATTGCATGGTCCCTATAACTCTCCCCCTTGTCTTTCCTCACTTAAAGCCTTCCATAGGTTACGGAGAGTCACCACTTAAGTGTTCCTTAAGGCTTCACTGTTGCTATTGGGGGCTGATGATCTTGAAGCTGTGGGGTCCCAGAAAAGATCCCGTCCAGCACAGAAAATACCTTTTTGGCACCCTGCTGTGTGAACTGCTGCACACACTGTCACATCTTTTGCACATGCACATCTCCAGCAGGTGCAACTACTCCCGTGTGTATTTCAGATTCAAAATATCTAAATTTGAGGAATTAAAAGAGTCAAAGGTGTCCTCTGTCTAATGCCATCTGCATTTTGCATCTTTAAGACTCTCTCCATCTCACCTCTTCCCCAGTCTCTTTTTTCCTGCTTTGGTGGGAAATTCCATGCTGCATTTGCCCTTTAAGTGGTAAGAAACAATTCCTGGAAGCTCTTATGATAACCGCTACTGCTTGAAGCAATTGCAGCTTAACTAGTGGATATTACTAGAAGCCTCTCCTGGCAGAGAGATGTTTTGATATCATAGTTTTCATAGTAAAAACTGCATACTGACACCACAATATCAATCAGAACTTATAAGTCACGAAGAGATTTTGCAGATCATCACAAAGGGGTCAAGCGAACATAAACTTGTCTTTGTTTTAGGAAAATAAACAGAAAATATGGTGCTGAGATCTGGGTATGCTTGTTTTTTACTACCTCTAGATTTGTCCTCTATAGCTATCCCCTAGGAGAGTCTAATTATGTTGGTTTGAGCAGCACGTGCACTTCATTATAATATAATGTTTTATGTATCTTTTTCTTCATTTTTATCCATTGATAAAGATAAATTCAGCATTTCAAAAAAAATCTTCATATTAATATGATGCACTCATGATTCCTCTTTTAACATAACAGGCAATATTTTATTGCAGATACTGGTCAGTAAAAAAAACAGGATCGCCAAAGAGTGATTTCTTCAAGAACTACATTTTATCTTAAAAATACACAGGGGAAAATGAGCAGAAACTGTGAAAAGACTGTTGAGGCAAGTCTGAAGGTTAAACAATTATCCTGTCTGAAATTTTGATTGATTTTAAGTACCTGCTTTTAAGGGAAAGCAGGAATGCAGGCATCATTTGAAGCCCATTTTAGAATGCCACCCTTTCAGCAGAATTGTTTCCATGGAATTCCACAAGAATTTTGTGCATTTGGAAACTTGACTTGTTCAGAGAAATCATGTGGGTCATTACTTTGCCTGAATTGATGTACACTTTTTTTGTCAAACCGAGAAGCACTAGAGACTGAATTCCCCTTTAACAAAATAGCAGTGTTAATAAGCCTGACTTTGAAGTATATATTTTATCTTACATTTAAATTCATACATTCCATAACTGCTGAAGGTCAAATACCTGGTGTGTTTAGACTGACGCGTTGCTCTTGCTTTGCTGAGTGAATACTGTCCAGAAAGATGCGAGACTGGCAATGAAAATCATTAGTCATGAAAACAGAGTCAATGAGAGAAGTTCCTAATAGCAAACATTTATGAACTACAAGCATCTTTTCATTAAACATGGGCAGCTGAAGATCAGACAGCAAAATAAACAAGGAGAACTTTGGGAGCACTCTGTGTGTTCCTGGACAAAGCTCACTCTGTTGCTAGTATATATTGATGTAACTCTAGAGGATGCTGAGGGAGGAAAAAAAACCCATCACTTACGACAAAGCTATTGTAGAACCCATTATAAATAGATTAATTTTTTTTCTGCCTGAGTGACTACTAATTGCTATATTTTCACCAAAAGTTTTACACAGTAACTATGAAGAAATGATATACACATGCGTTTCTGGGCAAATATTTCTATTTTCTCTGCTTGTTCAATTTGTGGGGCAATCAGCTTAGCTTTGTAATCACCATGTAAAGAGTAGAAGAAGACATAACTTTTTAAAAATAAAAAGGCACTGGACAATGTTTAATTTTTAAATATGAATAAATATTGCCATTATTATCATCAGCACCAGTATGTTAACTCCTGAAATTGCTAGGGGGAATGAGTTTGAACTTTGCAGAATTTGGATCCCTGTGAATATGTTGGCCATACTGTGAAGAAGTTTTGGAACCTTCTGAGGAGTACTGGATTTTCCTGTTCTTGTAGGAAAACCAGTAAATGAGGTTTCTTATATCAGCATAATCTTTATTTTGCAAAATATGGTTTGCAAAGAGAATATATTCATGACATTTGATATATACAGTAAGAGTTTATTGGTTCCTTTGCAGGCTAGAAGGAGGAGTAAGAGAAAACCTCTTCTTCCCCTCTATTGAACAAGTGGATTACTTAGCAGAAAACAACTTTGCCCAATTTGTGTGTGTATCAGGCAAAGAACTGATGCTTGCTTTTCCTTTTCTTAACACTTAATTGACCAGTCTCACAGTTGTTTTGCTGGGTTTTTTTTTTGCTCAGTGTTGAAAAGAAAGTCCTGTCTGACCTCAGTCCTGCTGAGAAATGATGTACTCACGCGATCTACTCGCGTGATGCTGATCGAAGGGGAGCAGACGTACCACCAAGCTCAACATTGCATTAGTCTCACGGTCCTCATGGACTGGTTTGTGTGAAATACAAGAATGTTTTTAACATTTTCAGTTTTTTTTTTTTTTTTTTAATCTGGATATAGCTCAGAGAAACAGCCACAGAATTTAGCTTCCTTTTGCTTAAAATGAGTATTTCTGGCTTTGATGCTTGAAAACGAAAGTGCTGAGCTAAAACAGGCCATAACTGTGTATGTAGAAACTGGGGATAAAGTAGAGTTTGTCTGACAGAAAATTAATCTTACGATTTTAGCTTTATGTTTTGTTTATTTTTGAGCAATTGGAAAATAATGCAGCAAACATGTTTTATCTTTATAAGATAAAAAATATCTTTAGTTTGGCACCAAGTCTGGGGAAATAATCAGGAAGTCACTCAAAAAATTTGGTCTGCTAATTAACAACAAAAAAACCCCCAAAGCATTAACAACAAAAAGACCCCTTTTCCTTTCTAAAATAAGTTTCACCCTCTTCCATGTTTCTTTTTTCAAAGGTCAGACCTCCTGAGCATGCTAGTAGTACTGTACTATTTAATTCCCTGCCTGCAGATGTATGATGTCACGGCAGGTTTTCTTTGTTTTTCAATTTTTCAGGTAACACAGGACCAAATATCAAGCAAGGTAGTTAAAAAAGTGCCACGTTATATGCTCAGCTGGACTGTGCAGTAGTTAGTAATCTGCCTTTAGCTTGTAGTTAAATTAAGACACCCATTTTCTCAATTGCCTTTACTTGTAGGTAAGACTTTGTCCCAGGAGGGGAAGTAAAAGAAACATTTGCGTTGAGATGAAATTATTTTTGGCAGAGACACAGAGGGAGGCTGCTAGCAGGATGAGTAGCTCCAAATGCAGCATTTCAGTTCATTATTCTCCTATGATATTATATGTATGGAAGACAATCTTCTGAAAATAAAGCATCAGGAGAATTTTGAATCATATTAGCACTCCTTTTATTGATGAAAATTACAAGTACATCAACTCGTGCACTATGATTTAAAACTACTGTTAAGTTTGGACTAGAATAGCACATGGAAGCTTATTTTAGCAAAGAGAAGCTAAAATACCTCTGTATTTATGTTTAGAAAGCACATCACCAGCCTCTCCCACAACTTAATTCTTCTCACGTATCATCCCTAACAGGCAGATGCTCTAATTTCTTACCATGTCTCTTTTTCTGCACAATTCTCTCCCCAAGCGTTAGCGTGCTGCTGTATTATTTAGGCTTGGTATACTTTTTGAACAGGAAAGTATGTCAGAGAGAAGACAGAATAGGTTGGGAAGTGTTGCAGCAGTGCTCTCTTTGTCTAGGAACAGCTGGAAAACGCAGGGCTAGAGGCAGATGAGCTAAAGCAAACGAGGCTTGGATTCTGCTGAGCTATAAAACAGCAAACTCAAGGTTAAATTTTGGACCTCCTGAGTCACCTGGCCTTTAAAGAAGTTAATACTGCCATGAAACATTTCAAATCCGAATAGGAATCAAAGCATGTTTGGTCCTGTTGGTTATTGTGATGGATCATTTCTAGCTTTCCTTGGAATTGTGGCAAACATCCTGGCATTCTGCAGGAGGTATCTCTGCTTATTCTCATGTCACAATGTAAAAAGTTAAGAAAGAAGTAAAAAAAGACAAAGGAGCAAAGCACTGAGAAAGATGTAGAGGCTCTGTTACTGCTTTTAGGGAATGGCAACGACCTTTCCAAGCATATTACCTCCCATTGATTTTTTAGGCGTGAAACTCTCATTCCCTTCCAAATATCAATGGTTAAGAGTATAAATAAAAATTCACTGAATAAAGTGTGAAGCCTTGGTAGTTTGAAAACTCTTTTTTTTCTTAAAGAGATTTTTAAGGGAAAATTTTAAAAAAAGTTTTTAATAAAAGTAGAATCTATAAGTTTAGTGCATGTGTTAGACATGGAGAATAACATTTTAAGAGACTAATTGGAAGCATTTTTAGTAGATACGTGGGTCTGGATTTAAAGTTGTCAGTTTAAATCAAATACCTATTTATTATCACCTTTAAGAAAAATAATGACTCTTGATTTATGCTTTAATAAAGGGAAAATAAGCAATGCATCAATTGGTAGCTAAGGAAACGACCTTAAATTTGAAACCATTTCCAGGCAGTACATTAATTATTATTTTTCCATAACCTTCCAAGAGGATGGAATTAATGACACATCAGAAGGTGTAAAGTGCTTTATTTTGAAGGTCAGTGGCTAGGCTTATTTTTCAAGAGAAATGCTTGAAACAGTGGGCTTTTTTTTTTTTTTTTTTTTGCTAAGGGACACCTTAAAAAAAAGGACATGAAATTGTTGTCCCAGTTTAATATTAACATAATCAAACTGACTTAGTTTTGTGAACAATAGTATGTTCATTTAGACTTTTACTTCAAAGGTCAAGTGGAAAATGGGAAAGTCAGTTTGACTTTTGTTTGTTTTGCCTTCTAATTTCAGATCTCTTGACAAATAAGGTTACCAGGACACGTGTTTTCCCATTGAAAACTCAAGCAGATGTCATTTGCCTTTATGTTTATTATGGCAATAGCAGGCACTTGCCATGATTCTTGAGCTAAATTAATAAGAGGTATGGCTTTACCACTACGGAATATACTATATATATATATATATATATGTATATATATACATATATATATACATACATATACACTCTCTCTCACACACACACATACTTAGCTAGGTCTTTGGCTGCCCCTGAAGTGTTAGTTGTATATATTGTTTTGCTGTGAAAACTATAGTTTGGAATTTTGTGTTTGGAAGTATTCATCTGGGAAAGGACATAACTCATATATTCCAGCAGGAGGAATTTTTCCTTATGAATGGAAAACCATTAGGAACCTAGTAACTTTGGGGCAGCTGAACTTGGATGCAGACTTCTACCTGCCCATGGCTCATTCATTTTTATGCTTTTCTGCCATGCATATTGCTGAGAAGGGGGAAAAGAATACTCCAAAATACTCTTTTTAAAATTAAATAGCACTATGAATATGCAGCGTTCATTATTACCTTTTTCTTTAGCTATATAATTACTATTAAGTTATTACACTCCTTATGTAGACTGAAGTACTTCAGGTCCAGTACAGATTTATAAAAGCACGCAAATTTCTCGTTGTGCTTATCATGTGGATGCTTAGTGACGTTGCAGCTGTTTTTGGCTTATATTCTTCTTGATTTTTCCCTTTTCTACAAGTTATTTCACCTTCTTGACCTGGACCTGTTGATTTCCCCCCTTGATGCTAATGAAAAAGTAGCTGTTTCTAAGATCCATTCCTATGTCAGTAAATCAAAATTAAAAAGTCCCCTCCAAACCAAGCAACGAATAGGAAAAAAACAAAGATACAGTGTCAAGGACAGCGCCCAGGAAGAGAGATTCCTCTTTTAAGCCTCTTTTTTTGACACTTAAAATCTCATTTTTCTGTTTAATACCTAGGTATTTTCCACCTGGAGTCAGCAGCAGTAGGTAGCTGCTGTTGAATAGCAGTTTCCACTAGTGTTTCCAAGCTCAATGTTATGTTTGGTCTAGTAGATTTTTTTCTTTTTTTTGAAGAGTATTTTGTCTTAATGCTATTACTGGCCTTTGAGGAGTAGAGAATGGTGTTTTTACTGTGAACCCCATATTTTTTCATATTCTTACTTCAAAAATGCAGGGATATCTCCTTTGCACGTGGAACTACCTATCCAGCCTAAAAATAAGTATATAATATCATTTGAAAAGGGAAATTCCTGGAGTTGATTTTTACACAGAACCTACTTATAGCCATTGAAGGGTTTAATGTATTGGACCTTGGAACTGCTACATTAGATATTAATAACCAATTTTAGGTAGCTGTATAAGAGCTATAAAATGCATTAGTTTTCCATTTAAAGCTTCCAATTGTGACAGCTAGGAACTCATGTGTGATAGACAGAAATAAATGAAAATGGAGGGAAAAGCCTTTACTATCAAGCATCTTCAAAAATACTTCTTTTGCAAAGCATATGGAGTATTACAAGCTTGAGGAGATTGTTTAGACAAGGTTGTTTAATGTCAGTACTTTCAAGAGTAGCATGACTCAATATGGAACAGGGGAAACATTTACAGACCTGTGCTCTGCTTTTTCAATTCCCCATTAGCAATTGCATCAATGCTCCTTGCTATCTGGAGGACTTTGGATAGGTAAAATTCGAGTGTTCAGTGTCCTAAGTGAAACAAAAAGAAGCCTAAAGTGGGGTGGGAGAGGACGAAATGTGTTCAGAATTACTGATTCTGCACAAACCGATGCTCAAGTTCATTTATTCCAATGCCTGACCCTGAGCATGTGAATAATCTGTGAGGCCAGAGAAAAAATATGGGGCAACACAAGTTGATTTAAGGGAAAAACAAAACAAAACAAAAAAACTCTATCTTACAAAAGAGAAACATTTCATATAAAACGCTAGGTAATGTACACTGATTTCACATTCAATTGAGACATACTACTATTTGCTTCCCTTATATTCTCTCATTTATTCTGTTATGATATTTGCATGGGAATGCTTTACCTCCACCTATTTGCATTCTGAAGCTTTGGCGGGTAGTGATACTCCTACCTTAAATTTCATTTTACTTATCATTTCTGCAAGGATTTTTTTTAGTCCAACTATGGAATTGAGATAAAGCAGTGTAGTAAAACACATAAAGTCAGTAAAATGTAAGAAAATAAACCTTACAAAGTGAGTTTTTACTGCTTTAATCAAAATCTGTTCCTAATTTACCAAGCTTGGTTCTGGGCTCATACTACTGAATATCAAAAACCAATCCCCAAATGCCAAACTATTACAGTATCAGGCAAGTGAGAACAGAATTAAGCCCATACTTTCTCCTTTCACTCAAGCTTTTCTGTTCTGCTGTTTGGATTAAACAATAATGCAATAAAATGCATTATTTTTTCATGGTCATTATTTGGTCACATACAGTACTTGTATGAAGATTGAAAAAGAGCATTTGGTGTTTGGCTGTGCTACTTTTAAAAGCTGACCATCAATTTGGAATAAGTGTGCAAAAGAACTGGACAAAAATATTTCAGAAAGTGCAAGGATTTTGGCTTTTTTGTGTGAGCAGCTTGAGAATGCAAGAGGAGTTTGAACTCTGGTCCCTCGATTTTTCCTAGTCCTGTGCAATTCCACCTGGATTGAATTTGCTTTTTCTTCTACTATATAGTATGGAAACATCTGACAGAGGGTGGCAGCAACAGTAGAATGTGCCTATTTTTTGTGCTTTCTGTGGGACATGGGCTGCAATAAGAGTCAAGTAAAAAAAGGCCTTAGGAATAAAAATTATAATCACAAAAGAAAATTGAAATAATTTCACAGGGAAACAGATGAGGATATACATAAACCATCTTTTATTTATTTTTTGCACAGTGATCACAAATATTGCCTTTGCTGTAAATTTGGTTAGCTATCTCTTCTGAGAAATGTGCTTGGAGAAGCAATCAATGATTCTAAGAGATGCCACTGAATGCACCAATTTTGATAGCTGTCCATTCTGAAGTTTTAATTCTGTCATCTTTAATTCATTTTTTTTTCCATTTCTAATTTAGTCTTTTACTAAACTATTCCGGTAGGAATAAGGTGCTTGTAGAGGTGGCCTGGATGCAGAATAATCACCAGCCTTCTCCATTATTACTTCAGATTGCAGAGAATTGCAACTGTGGCATTCTGTTTCCCATTTTCTATGTCATAGTAGGGAAATAATTACAGTGTCCGTAAGATTAGCAGCTGTAATGAGATTTCAGAAGTACTTTCAAGAATGTTTAAAATTATGAGCTGGGGAAGACTGTAGTCCTGTGACAGCTGATCTTTCTGTCTCCTCTTGTTGGTGAGTACTGACCTCGCTCCTCCGGGTGCCGTGATGGTGTGCTGGCACCCCCTGGCCTGTGCCAAGCCCTGGGGATAGGTATGTTCATCTAACCTCCCTGCCACTTGTCACTGCTTACTACTCGTAAATCAGTGCTAACTGGCTGCTAAATTGTGTCCCAAACACAATATTGGAGCTACATAAGTCTCAACTGGAATATGCAGTGCATTAGAATTAATAGTTAGGTATCAACCATTTAGCATGTTAATGCAGTCATCTTGCTTTCTTTAACATAGGAAACAATAGGAAAGGATAAAACAGACCTGGATTATTATTTCTTATGCAAGGGAATAGATGAAGTGAACCACAGTGTCTTCACAATTTGTCCAAGCTTTCTGGAAGACTCTTGGAGATAAAACATTTCTCGTATTTCTAATGTCACTGGCATGTGCTCTTCACTTCAAGAGGTATTTTTCCATACAAACTCTTGTTCCAGTTTCCAGGCATTTCACGTAATTTGATGTTTGTGTTTACATTCTTTGGGGGTGTGCTGAATATTGAGCACTTTGAAAGTGGTTTGGTATCTCCTTTTCAGAAATTGCAACTTTAGCAGGGATGGGATTGGCTAGGGAGCCACCAACCACCTGTTACACAATCCAGGTGAAAATAATTGTAGGATAAATGATTTACATGCAAAATCTAAATAGAGATATATGATGCTAAATGTTTCTGAGATGAGATGTCAAAAGTGAAAGAAAAATATTACTTACATTTAATTATGCTTAGATCAGTTCTAAAGGTTTCCTTCATTCTAGTTGTCTGTTCATGGCATTTATGCGACTATGTGGTAAGGCACCATGATTTATGTACAGGAAACCTGTTCTCATGCAAATTGTGCATCTTCAAGTATTCATTGATGGAACATCTGGACATATATGTTTCCTTCAGACCCAGTATGGTCTAAGGATCTCGAGATTGCATCTTCATCCCTTTCTCCATTCCTCTTGCATGGGTATAGCCACTGTGAACTGAAGAAAGAGGCGGTTCTGAAGTCTTCTAGAACTGGACCTACAACAAGCTACTAGCTAACATGGCAGTGTCCATGCTCAATGTGCAGTCTTTCCATTCCTTGAATTTTATGTTGTGTATTATACTAGATGTTGCTTGTCATTTTTATTTTATCCAGCAATACAAATGGAATTAATATCTGTGGCTTTTTGGTTTCAAGTAGACACAGCGGTAATCAGGCACTTGACTATGTCTTACTTCTACCCTACCTCTGCAGCAGTGCGAAAGAACTGGTATGCTAGTGGAGACAAGCAGAAATATATCTGGCTGCTGCCGAGGAGTCCCAGTATTTTCCATCATTTGCCCCGGCCTGAAGCATCTTTGTGCTGCATGTTGTAAGACTCTGTTGCCATCCTGAGCAAGAAAGCTTGTTTCCACTAGAGCATATGAGAGCATTGTTTATGTAAGAATACATATTGATATAGATTTGCAATGATGGTAGTGTATTAATTCTTGAGGTAGGATAGGTTAGGGTAAACTAAAAGATGCAATACATGCTATATATAGAATACCTGGAACTTATTCTTAGTTTACTTCTCTAGTATATTTAAAGGCTAGGGGTTTTGAACTTATCAGAAATTACTTTTTTCACATTGACTCTCATTGGAACTGGTGTGAAGTCCAGCTTCACCTCACAGAGGGCCTGCTCCTCAGGTCCACAGTAGACTTTTCATTTGCACTGTTTGCACTAAATCAAGTCAATAGTGACTTTAGATTTGGCATAGCATGCTCATTC
This sequence comes from Crypturellus tataupa, assembly GCA_034781795.1. NCBI lineage: Eukaryota > Metazoa > Chordata > Aves > Tinamiformes > Tinamidae > Crypturellus > Crypturellus tataupa. The sequence goes on from JAWLRI010000002.1 coordinate 5,285,907, forward strand.
TGTAGCTTGCCAGTCTCCTCGGAAGTGTGCTGAGTGTATATCATCTGATGACAATATTATACTCCTATAAGCCATGTACGATTTCTATTCATTTCTGAAGTATGATCTACAAATGCTTATGTGGAGAGAGTAGCCGTAACTGTTAATATATATATTAATATATTATATTTTTCTATTTAAATTTTTTCTCTTAGTTATATATAAGTGCATATACAGTTGTGGTAGAGACCTATACATTTATTCAAGATTTCTACCCATTATCTGAAGTGATCTGAAGCTTAGCTAGCTTTAAAACTAGCCAGGAGGTTGGATTGGATTACCTCCAGTTGTCCATGCCAACCAAAATTTTTCTATGATTCCATTAAGTGGAGAAACAAGCTGTGGTGCCAGGATTTCATTGTTTAATTCAGATAAGTGTTTCTGTGATATGGGTGGTATATGCTGACTAAAAACATTTCATTGGGAAAAGGCAAAATTCTGGTTCCTGGGACTTTTAACACAAGCTTTTGTCAGGTTTTCTGGGGCGTTGAGTATGCCATGATTTCCTTTGGGGAAAGATCGCGTACAGATATCTATGTAAAAGATTGAGAAAGCTTTGTGGTGTGAAAAGAAAGCGTGAAACAAAATAAGTCTTTTCAATGAACACCTGGAATGTCATGCAAAATAAGTGATGCACAACCCCAAACTTGTTGAATCATTCTGGCGTATTTGTTTTGCCTGTGTTTATACTGTTGTGATGAGTTTTGTCCACCATCTTTAAGAAATTCTATAGGTACATAATGAATCTCCTTGAAGCTAGTATTAGCCACAGTGAAGAGCTGGACACAAAACCAGATCATTAGAAAATGCTTATCTGGACCTACAACATTATTTGTAGTTTGAACAAATAATTTATAAAAATATTCGTAGTGTTCAGAACTTGCAGGACTGTATTTCAATTCAGAATATATTGATAATTAAGATCACTTGGTATTAATATATTCTACAGTGTTTCTTTGTATTACAAGATTTACTTAAGTTTTAAATAATATTGTTTAAAATAAAGCTAATATAGTAAAATAATTCCAGGTAATTATTGTGCACTGCCAGAGTCAGGGTTATGTTTGTTATGTTTCATTTTCATAAGAAAGTGTAGGGAAAAGGGGAGAAAAAGAAGTCCAATAATTTCTCAGTAACAAAGAAATGTATTATAGCTTTCCGTTAATTTCCTTATTGCTATATTATTCAAAAAAAACCCACCACCACCACCAACAACACCGAAATAAAAAATCCCAGGAGAAAAAATCCCAAATGCGTCATGAGGGTATGATCTTAAGAGGCAACAAAGATCTCCTTGATCTCCAAAGATTTCACTCTGGGCTGAGAACAGCTTGTGACCTTGAAAAGTGCATGTGCAAGCAGTGATTTGCAATGAGTGTGTTAATGGTAAAACTGCTAACTTTGATCTTTAATATAATATCCGTGTAACTTTTCTTGGTTTTCTTTCTCCGTTCAGTCTTTATGTGAAAAAAAAAGTCAAAACTCTGATAGACCATATTTTAAAGTAAAGGCCACTCTCATTGCATCCAAATAGGTCCAATTCATCTTAATTACTGCAAAATCATTTCATAACTATTTTTTTTTTCTTGAATTACAATTGAATCGACTTTCTGTTGGATTGAATTCCTGGAGAAGAGTGGACAACTTTGATCTGTGCTGGTGAATCCACACCTTGTCTGGGAGGGAGTAGTGCTCCTGAATGAGATTGTTAGAAAATCTGGGTGTAGCATGAGGGGCAGGAGGAAAGAAATGCAGGAATAGTCTTTCTCAGTTTTATTTGTTTTTGGTGAAGTGTTGCTAATAAAATTCATTCAATTTTTAGTGGTTCAAAACAGAAAAGTGATTTTTGCCTTTTTTTTCTTTTTTTTTTTTTGATTTTCATGTGCTCATTCCTGTATTATGCTTGAATCTTGGCATCTTGCCTCTGTCTTTTGCCATGTTTGGATGCTGAAACAAGTTCACACATACAAAGACTTATTGGCAGGGTCTGTAGTTGATAACATTCACTGACTCTATTGGTGAAAATTACTTTTGGGGTAAAACAGAAAGAAAACAGTAGAGAGAGAAGTGACAGGAAAGCAACAAAGCTTCCCCAGAGGCTGCCTGGGAAGAGATGTGGCCAGCGGCACCTGAATAAACTTCCTTCTGCGTCCTTCCCGGTGCAGCACGTGATCCCACCTGCAATATTTTATGATATATAAAAATCTTTGGGAATTTATTAATAGGTGAAATTTGAAAACTTGTGGGAAAGGCAGGTATCATAGGTAGCGGCACAGATTTTTTTTAATGTGTGCCATAGAAGCACTTTTAACCTCTGGGGAGGTTTTTCCTTTTTTTTTTTTTTTTCCCTCCCTCCGTCTCCCCTGCCCCAAAAAAGAAAAAAGCCCAGATTGTGTTAGTATGGCTTGGTCTTTCTTCTGACATTGTCTCCTTCATCTAAACTTTTTGTTTCTATGATTTCTTTTTAAAAAAGGTGTTGTGTCCTATTCCGGCAGCTCTTGTAGGAAACAGTTTCCTTCTTTCCATTAGCATTATGCGATCACCATTCTGCACAGAGTCGCAGTATTTCATGGCAGTCATAGAGGGGCTCTTTTCCCTGGTGATCTCTTGTGTTTCATCTCTGGTGTAATCCAAAAATGTAAGTTCAGGGAAAAATAAAAATCACAAAAATCAGTAATTCAGGTTATTAGATTTCTGTGTTTGGAGCCACGCTGATGCTGCTTCCTTGTTTGGGTATTTCAAAGGACATGTGTTTCCTTTGCAGAAGTCCTATCTTAAACTTCTGTTAAACTACCCTGTTATCTGTGTACTTTAGACAAAATTGTAATAAATAAATCCAAACTTGCTTTGTTCAGGCCTCTGCTATTCTATTTTTGGTCCAGAATCTTGTGAGGCAGTCAGTGCCGCCACAGAAATCCGACTTATAAAAGAAACTATTTAATTGAGTATTACTGGGCTAAAAATTAGTTTGCTTATTTTTCTGGGAAAAAGTGTATTTCAAATTTAAGGTATTTATTAGGCTAATTGACTTTATCTCTCTATGCATTTGTCTGTTTTCTAACTTAATTTTGTGACGATATATTTTTCAGTGCAGTCGTGTAAGGCATGAAAAGTAGTTTTTCAGATGAAAAGATTATCATTCCCTATAAGAAAATATAAGAAAATAAATCCTTAAGCTCTCTTTTTTTCTGCATCCTGAGGAGTTTTGGGGGAATTTTGCTCTTTTTTTTTTTTTTTTTTTTTTTTTGGTGATGGTGGGGAAGTTTCATAAACTATTCAAGAATAAACTATTCAAGTTCCAGAATTCCAGGGCGTCTTCTCTCCGGCCTCCTTCCCCAGCACTTTAGTTCCCAGATTATTGCCTGCCTATATTTGCTGCAAACCTGCATTGATTCAAATATAATTTTTTATTTTTGTTCAATTACGTGTTATGTCCCATGTTAACTGTTTTTCCTCAGGTAGACAGCTGTATTGAGAACTATTTGGGCATATTTATGCTTTTTAGATACTGTATTTATACATATTTACTTCCAGTTCTCTGGAACTGTCTTCATGTTCAGAAGTTACTGAAAAAGCAACATTCATAATCCAAACTTCTTGCAAGAGCTTTGAGCATAGCTTATTGCACCTACTTTGCTGTTAGAATTCTGTCCCAGCTGTGTGCTGATAGACCTTCCAGGGCTCCTGCAATGGGCTGTTTTCATCTCTTGCCATTCTCAGTTTATTATAATTCTGATTTGACCTAATTGTTATCATCGTCCATATTTTTATACATATGCAATCATGCGTATTTTAACATAGACTTTCATTTCTAGCTGGGACAGTCTTTTCCATAATTTACCCTTCTTTTTCAATGTGTTCCTGCATTTTTAGCGCAATTTCCAAATTGTTTTTGCTGTATATTCTGATTATACTTCCTGTAAATTTGAGGCATAAACAATTGTCTTGTAAAATTAGCTTCTTAATAGACCAAGTTGATTTGGACTTCAGTCTATTGGAATAGGCTGTATTTTGGTTTCCTTTTATTTTTCTAATTTTAAAATAGATCAGTTAAGTGCAGTTTACTTTAGAGCTCTGTGCTCTTATGTAATGCTGTTTTGAAAAGCAGGCAGCCTGGGCTCAGCCACAATTGCTATGTCTGTTTTTACATTTACTGTGGCGCAGCAAGACAAAGATTTGGTTACTCTAATACTCTAATCCCTTACCCACTTGTAGAAAAGTGCCATATTAAGAAAAAATATTAAAGTAACATTAAAGATTGTATCTATTGTCCTTTTCAGAGAAAACGCAATTTCAGATAGTTGAATGATTACTGCCCTTAAATTATATAGGCAAAACACAAAAGGGAAGATGATGTATTCTCTGTCTCTGGCCCTTTTCATCAGTTGCACCACTGGAAAAGCAAAGCCATGACTTACTGTCTTCTGATCCAATTAGCCCCGCAAATGGCTGCAAACTCATACCATTGATGGATTACATGGTGTGTTGTGAAGTTGCCTGGTGCTTGCGGGACCTATCTGTGCTGTAATGGAATAAATATGTCTCCTCGGCTAGTTAGGTTGTGCTGCAATTGCAGACAAGACAGATGAGATAAAGCAGGAAGAGAAGAAATACAATGAGGAAGAGAATGATAGTAGAAAAGGTGATTATAGAATGAACCAAGTTCTGGCTTTCATGATTGTGTTCAGGAATTATCTTGAAGCCAGTGGACATCTTGGTAGCTCAGATTCCTCTTTTGGCAACAGTAAGGACCAGAAATTGCTCTGTATCCTTGAATCAATGCTGATGGTCCTTGGTTGCTCCTTACAGTTCCTCTATCCATTTTGCTGATCCCACTCAGACAGTAGCAATCAGGTCATTTCAAATGTGAAATTTTTGCTGGAATCTTTCATCTTATTCTCATATTGATCTGCGACTTTGCCAGTACATCTGAAAATCCTTTATCACACAGCTATGTTAATTTTCCTGCTATCAGCTTGTTTTGATTCTATCCTATTTGACTTACAAAATAGGTTCTTGGCAGAAGCTGTAATGACCATTTTTTGCCTGATACCATTTAAAACCACACCTCTAGACAAAAGCTTGACCAAGAACAGGGATTGATTTACAGAATTGTTTCACTACCTCCACTGCAATCCTTGTAAATAAATAAACATTTCTGTTTGGTAAAAGCAAGTGAAGCAAGAATGTATTGTGGACATCATTGTGTGAAGCAAATCTCATCAAAACTCTTCCCTTTTACTCTTATTCTTGAATTTTGGGATGCACCAGATAAAAGACAAATACTGCTTTTTGTATTTAAAAAAAAAAAAAATTTTGTGTGTGTATTTATTTGATCCTGCTGTTCCTAACAATGGAACTTTCCTGTATCTCTCAATTCCTTAACTAGTAAGTGGCTTTACAGAGATTTGTGTTCACATTCTGGCTGGATTACTTTGCTCTGTTTTTAGTCAGGGACGATGCTGTATCTTAACTCTTCCTTGTTTCATTTATTGATTTTTTTTAATGAAGTATCTTTGCCTCTTCACATAAGAAAAAAAAAAGACTGTTCCTACAGGATGAGTTTTGTGGTCCCTCTAGCAATGGCAAATGCTAGAGGACTCCAGCAATAATAAAAGAAGGTGGTATGAAGAAAGCATAAAAGCTTGGTCACTTTATGTGGTCTACTCCCTTTATGAATCCTCAGCATCTACAGATGAGTTAGGAATGTTAGAGTACATCTCTGCCCTGGCTTTCTCTTATCACTTTATGGACATGCTGTCCTTGAATGTGTTAATTTTCTTTTCAGTCTCTTGCTACTTTATGACCTCCTATGGCAGCGAGTTCAAGAATTTCACTACTTGCTATGTTAAAATGTACTTTCTTTTTAAAAAAATCTCTTTTAAGTCAATTTTCTTCACTGAGTGCCTTTTGTTCCTGTGTTGCAGGATGTGCTGAACAGTTCCACCTTCGTCTTATCCAGTGCTTTCACAATTTAAGTCTTCCTGTAGATGACTTGGAAAACAAGGGAATTGTAGGACCCAGTGATCTTTCTGTGTTCTTTGGGCAGCATATACTATTCTTTGAATATTTCTTGGCTGTTTCCTGTCTCATTCTGAAAATATGAGCTCCAGAATTCAGGCCAAGGAAAATGATGAGGACTTTTATATATTTGCAACATTTACTTTGCCTGCACCAAGCTCTTGCATGGTTTATAGTTTGTGCAAATGCCCTTCTGACACCTAAATGTTTTACTAAATCACGAATATAACATTTATAGCAATTTTGTAGGATCAGTAGCTGCTGCCAATTATATGAAAGACACGGTTATTTATTTAAAGAAGATTGGATATTTTCTCTAATGTGCCTAAAAACAACATTTGAAATCAGTAGCTGTAATCCAAGTGTCTTTCTAAGGGGTAATTATTTAATTAAGTAGTGAATTTATACTCCTTGATTTTCCACAGTAAGGAAGAAGTTGGATCTTGACAAACCTCTCAAAATGATCCTATAATGAGTTGGCCCACTTAGTGTAAATATTTGCAGTCTAACAGTTTAATTATGGCAACAGGGTCTTTGCTGAATTCATGCCATAGGCTACCACTATTTCCCAAATAATGTTGCTGTCATTATAATTATATGTAAGAAGTTTTCCTGAAAAAATGCATATATTTGATGAGCTGATGCCTCGTTACTGCTGTCTTTGTCCAAGGCAGTGCTTTTGCCTTGCTCATACTGCGACAGCACATTTAGATTTGCATGCCTACTTCAGGGCCAAGATGTTATAGTCCTCTAGGGGAAATTCTGGCCAGAGTTGAGCAACTTTTGTACATGTTAAACCAGTTGTCATTAACCATTTAAGAGAATTTTTAAAAGGCTAGCCGCAGGGGGAAATTTTGAGTCACTGCTGGAATATAATTGGTAATAAAATGAATATTCTAAAACTTTTTATACCTTTATCTCAGTGTCAAAAGAAACATCCTTTGTGACACCCTATTTACAAGGAGAATATTTAAGTTGTAATAGAGAGGAGGTTTTATTTTAATTGCTTTACAACGTACCAAAATAAAAATAAAGTCCACACAAAAAGAGAAAGAAGAGAGTTCAATTTCTGGATGTGTATTGTTTTCTGAGAGCAAGTTGGTTTCCCAGACTGCAAACCCCCTGCAGTACTCATCACTGATCTGGATTGGGATGACCTTTCAAACAGCAATGGCTGTGTACCACCGAACTACTACTTCAGACCAGTTCTTTCTGTATCACTCACTAGTATGGGTCAGGAACTGGAGTTGCCAGCATACCTCTGGTGATGCGGTGACAAAAAATATCATGATTTATAATATTCAGATTGAGGTTGTTCTAAAGAAGAACCTGCTTTTATATCATTTACAGCCAAATCTTTCCAGTTTGCGTGAAGAGTACTATTCTTAGCTCTGATTTTTTGTTGTGCCTATGACAAGCGCAGGTGGTTGTGAGGAGTCATGATGGTCAGTGATATGCCACACCATGCTGGTGTGGGTCAACATACCTATTGATGTCCAGCTCTCTCTGAGGGAGATCACACAGTACGGTAATATAGCTAAATAGTATTACTACAGTAAGATAGTACATAATACAGTAATATACAGTTATATTACTACAATAATATTGTAATATAACAACCCTTTCAGAAGGCTACTGAGAGTAGTTACATAAAATCTGCAGAGTAATCCATTATATGCCATCTAAATAGCCAAATAGGGCCGGTCATCATCCTTTAAATCAGTGTGCAAAAGTACTGCTGCTTGTATATTGATAAACTTCTGAATTGTTAGAGAAGAGAAAACCAGAGTAGCAAAAAACCACAACTTTGGCTAAGTTCTAACAGTCAAGAATAATGAGCAAAAGTTAAGAGGGGCCAGGATTACTCTTGGTTGAAGCAGGATAGTCAGATCTTCCTTGTTAAGTGTTATACCAGCACTACCAAAAACTAAATGCTACATCTTATGACTCCTACCATCCATGCACAAATCTTCCCGATCTCCAAGGTATGGATAACATACAAGGTCTTCAAAAAACTTGCTAATCATATTTCCTAAGGCAGTCTGAGTTCAGATCAGGACAAAAAGGAATGTTTCAAGTAGGCAGTCATAATGATGACTCACATTAGAGATTGCTCCCAACACAGTCTCAAAACAGCAACAAGCTTTGTGGTTATGGCATGCTTTGGTGGAACAGTCTGCTTTTAATAGTGTCCAAAATAGTGCACTGTAAAATAATATTGTGTTTGCTGACAGCTACGTGCACACCAGCTGAAGACATGCAGGGACATGCACTAATAATTCTTTGCAACAGGAGAGTGGAGTCCCTCAGAGCTCTGCCTTGGCATCAGCCTTCTTTAGTACTTACGTTAGCACTGCTAATCCTTACAGACGAGTCATGACAAAGTTGAAGGACTGGTGAATGTTCTGCTGACTGTGACGCAGTTGAGGAAACCTGTTGGAATCTTTCTGCTTGAAGAACCAACCTGCAAAGATTTTGAGTACATGTTCTGTGGTACCAAATTAAACACAAAGGCTTTTTGAAATGTGTTGCATAGTCACAGGTCATACCATTACTCACAGCTTACACCTCACTATCAGGCTGAAGAGTAGAATTATTTTATTTCAGGATAGTCAAGGAGATTATTCTTGAACCATAATGAAATAATCAAAAAGGGCCTCCTGCGATAAACCCAGCTCTCAATTCCTTGGATTTAAGCAAGGTCACTAGACCATTGCTAGAAACAGAGGAAAAGAGTGCCAGTAAGTTTCAAGGTCTATTGACAGGAGCCATTTCCATTTGCATTTCTGATAAGAGTTTCTGTCCTAGCAATTCAAGGATGACTCGTAGAGTCTGTATTAATTATCTGCCGATATTTGTTCAGAAAGCCTTTTCTTCTGCTGCTGCTGTTTTCAAAGAAAAAGAATCAGTCTGGTGTTTTCTTTATTAAACTGATGGCCACTGGTGGGAGAATAATAAAGCTCTGAAAGCATTCTTGTACCTTGAAAACCCAGGTAAGCTTCAGGAAGAAGGTAATTTATTAGAATCATGTTTCCTTTATCTGCAACATCTTTTACTTAGGATCTGTCTTGTGCCATATTTCTGCTGATCTGACATTTATCCCAGATAGATAAACAGTTGTGCTTATCCCCCATATTAAGTGTAGAAGGGGAAAGTGAGAGTGCAAGGGTCTGGGGAATTTTCTGTATTCGAGTGAAGTTTGCACATCTGCCTCTGCTACAAATCCTTTGATCTTGTCCTGTAGATAAGCATTCGGGTAACTGCATTCTGCATATTTTTAATTATATCGTATAGTTTTTCTCTCTCTCTCTTTCTGTCTCTCTCTGTCTCTCTCTCTTTATCTCTCTCTTTCTCTCTTTCCTTCTCTTCTTTGAATATTTTTATTCTTTTTAGAGTTTTTTAGTAACTGAAAATTATTTTCAAGTTTGGAGCAAGTGGTGTAGAATAAAATTATCACTTAAAATAATCAGGACTGTAAACCAGAGAAGAGAAAAATCCTTTGGTAATCTTTACCACGAAAAGCATGATTTTGAATGGGTTTTCAGCATCTCCTTGGCACATTTTGCAATGCCAGTTAAATGTATAACATATATACACCTATCCTTTGGGGTTGCACAACTGTACTCCAGCAACTTTTTGATGCCCATTAAATATCAAGTGTCCATCTAAAGGCAGATACAGGAGCTGACCGGTCACTTTGTTATTGAATGTTCTTTAAAATGGTTCCTGTCAAATTATGACTGCTTGGGGCAAACTAAATACACAGTGTCAAGAGAGGTCAAGACTCCCAAAAACTCTTAAATGTAGTTGTGGAGCATTGGACTTCCTCATTCATTTCAACCAAGGAAGGCAGTGGGTTAACTCACAGAAGCGATGCTTGTTCACAGCAGTAGGACATATGTGGAGTTGGTAGAGGATTGTACTGACTGCTCAGTTGCCTGTCACTAGAGGCTTTGCAATATACCCAAATGCTTTTTATGTGCTTGGTAGACTGCTTTATGTCAAACTTAAAGAACAACAGGCATGAGGTTATATCTACTACTAAGTCTTACTAAATGCCCTGCATATACTACTAGATTACAACTATATATACTATATATACACTACTATACTACTAGTGAGGCAGATTGCTTAGTCTGACTATACAGTCAAGCCATATTTTCCTTAGAAAAAGTAGTTTCTCATTTTCTGGAAACTATCCAGTTCAACAAGAATGATTTTTTTATTGTCCAGTCATAAAATTCTCATCAATATGTAAATGACTTCTACCCCTAGTCATTTAGAAAATGAAACTTTGAAGCAAAGAAGCTTTGTTTGCTTGAAGAGTTAGTGGGTCTTGCATGCATTTTAAATCCTTTCCATGTGATTAGAGTCCAGGATACTTTCTCATGCCAGTCTCTAACTGGAAACATGGAATTGAACTGAAGGAACTGACTTTCTACATAATCTCATGTTTCCTTAAATCATCTTTCTGCACTGGAATTCCTGTGTAAGGGTATGTGAATTAATTATTTTGCAATGCAGCTGGCAATCAGAAATCGCAGATCCCAAATTAATTCTAATTGTAAACAGGTTGATTAAGAAAAAGTTTAAAAGATAAATTTGAAGTTTTAAATTTGTAAAGCTGAATAAATTGAAGAATTGTGAAGTTCTTTAACTGTGACGTAGTATCTTGAAACTGTACTTCTTAAATGAAATACAACACAATTTTTCCAAAGCCTTCTTAAATTAATTATTCCTAAATCATTTTTCTGCAATGGATAGTGGTTAACAGTAATGTTCCTGTGAAAATCTACTGTGTAACTTTATGCTGAAGACATTTCAAAATTAAATGATACATTTGAATGCTATATGAGAGTGAATTTGACACGCTTCTTTTTTTGTCTTGCTCTTTTGTGCAGGTATCATTTTTCCAGTTCATTATTTTTGTGGTGTACACCATGCTGCCGTTCAACATGAGAGATGCTATAGTTGCCAGCGTCTTGACCTCTGCCTCTCATACCATCGTGCTGAGCGTGTGTCTATCAAGTACAGCTGTGGTAAAGGAGCATTTGGTCTGGCAGGTAGGTGCTCTGTGGGATTAGGGGTTAATTGCACACAGTCGCCTGATGAATGACACCGTAAGTACCCCAAATGTGCTCTGACATGTAAATTGATCTTTGACTCCTTTGGGCTGGCTGATGGAGGAGATCTGCAAAGACTTCATGGCATTTAGTGAATCTGGTAATATGGGCAGTCAGGTTGAGACTTGCCGTTCCTCTCTGGCCATTTTACTAGAGAATATAATGTGGATTAATATTATTTAAAATTCAAATATGAGGAGTTGTGTTTCCTCACTGTTTTGCAGAAGATCTTTTAAATGATGGAATATTGCAGTATTTTTTGTTAAGTTGTGAGGACCTTAGCCGTCATTGATACAAACCTTTATTTTTAATGAAGAATTTATATTCTATTTTGAAAAGCAAATACATCTTTTGTATTATGGCAGTTTAGAGAAACAGAACGTATTGCTTTTAGAAAATTCTTATCATTTTTTTTTGCCAAACACAGGCAGATGTTCATCTATTTAATCAGCTGATTATATATTTCATAGTAAATATTTATAAATTTTGTAAACATATCAGTAGAACAAGAAAGGAAGATATTGTGATATTTACTTGCCTTTAAATGACTTGAGTCATATTTTGAAAAATATTGTGCCTCAAAGGATATTGTCACAGTTGCAGTAATTTTACCAAAATCATGCCTTATAAGATGGAATTCTAAAAGATACCTTTTATTTCCAGACTTGGCTGCAGAACTGTGTTTTCTGGAATATTGAAATTGAAGTCCCATCAAAAAAAGATGCAGTCCTTTGTATAAATTTTATAATGGTGAAATAAATGACTTCATTTTTCTTCTGATGATTTGGCTTACCCATGTCTCTGATGCTAACATTGCTGAGTTTTGCTGTATGTTAAGCAAAGGGCATACAGTATTTTAATAATACAGTATCATGACTATTGGTTATTATAGTTGAATGAATCAAGGAAAATTTTATCCTTAGCTTTTTGTTGATCTGTGATTTTTATTTTGGGAGTATATGTTCTGTTAGAGCTGTATTAATATGCTTGTCACTTCATCTCTAAAACCATGCCTTGGACTAGAGTTGTTATTTATAGAATTTATTTGTTTTTCATGCCTGTCTTTGTAGCCTATTAAAAATTGGAACAGCTAAGGTATTACTTTCCAAAGATGCCACATGCTTCCAGAATCTAAAGAAATAAATTATGGGATCTGTGGTACAATTAGTATCTCTAACTTTCATTTTCAATTGGAAAGCATGGAAATCTTGACCATTTCTTAAAATTTCCTAAAAGTATTTCCAGGATACTGTTCATTTTCTGTTCCTTCTTTGCAAAGTCTCTTAAATGTTCTGAATAGTTAGACACTTCCTGCGACTACTGTGTGCAGTTGGTTCTTATTACCATGGGAAAGGGACTGAGTATCATTAGTGTAATTCCTTGGGTCCTCTCTACACTTTCGGTTACTCTTGTTTACACTTCTGGATGTACTTAGAAAAATGATTTTTTTCTTATGAAAGTTATGACCACAGATAGGTGAGGATTAGATTTTCTCTCCAAAGAGAGAAATAAAAGAAACTGCAAACAAAAGTGGGGTAACTTCACAAAGTTCAGTTATTAAAGTCCAGAGATGTGAAATTACCCGTAGATTGAAATGTGAAAACTTAGAGAAATACTTTTCAGGGTCAGGTTGAAAAAGCTACACTTATATACACAAACTTATATTATTTTGATTTCAGGACATGTAGTTTGTCTCAGCAAAACAGAAATCACAACACTGGCAGCAAATAGTCGTATATTTTCCTTCTGGCAAGGATTTTCTTCTAAGATACAGATAGGAAAATAGTAATATAATTTTAAGAAGCAGAAAGACAACCAATAATCAAGCTATCTGTAAGTAAGGATCAGATATAACATTTGCAAATCTCTGAACTGCAATTTTGAATGACTTCAGTTGCGGTGAATAATATAGATATAGATATATTTCAGTTCATTGCATGTTTGACATCTAACTGCTAAGAATGTCTCCTTTAGGGAAAATTACAAGCAGTAATATAGAATTGTAGAAAAAGTTTGGATTTGAAGATCATCTGGTCCAACCTTCTACTGAAAACAGGGCCTCAGATTAGATTATCCAAGTGCTGTCAATGGAGTCTTGAATATTCTCAGCAAGAAAGATTCCACTTTCTCTGGGTAACCTCTTCCACTTCAATTTTTCTCATTCTGAATTTCCTTTGGAGCAACTTGTACCTATTGCCTCTTGTCCTGGCACTGTACATCCTTCTGAAGAGAGTTCCACTATCTTCTTTATAACTACTTTTTGCATATTGGAAGCCTGTGATTAGGTTTCCTCTTAACATTCTCTTCTCTCAGCTGAACAAACCCCGTTGATTCAGTCTATCTTCATATGTCAAGTTCTCCTACCATCTTATCATCTTGCTGGTCTTCTGGTGGACTCTTTTCAGTTCTTCACTGTCTACTAGTGATATCTACTACTGGTTTATCACCTTTAGCATTTTGGAAATCAATCACACCTTCAGTTTACCAGTAGAGAAGCGGGTGCTTATTTGGAGATTTGGTAGACCCTTTCTTACTGTTTTTATCATTCCTTTTGCTCTCCTTTAAAAAAAATTGCACCTAATATTACTTTTAGTAACACTGGAGCTTTTGATTATTCTTTGCAGTGTTGGGTGCAGTCAGAGATATTGAGATAAAAGTGTCCTATTAAGATAAAGAATCCTTCATCATTAGTTCTAGGATCTAATTCCTTTTGAACTAGGCATGTCTTTCAAAAGAAATAAATTAAAAAAAATTGTTTTGAACATTGTTAAATATGAAGATATTCCACATAAATATGAAGATATTCCACATAAATATGAAGATATTTTTCTTTTTTTTCTTAACATGGATATTGAATGCTAAAATCTTGCCTCTTTTTTTTCTAGTAGGAATTTCTCTAGCCTATTCATTATTGGATCTGTGGAACTTGCTTTTTATGCAATAGACTGGCAGACCCAGTGTCATCACATTTCTTTTGAAATTAGAGTATTGCTAGATACTCTTATCATCAGTTTGCCTCATAAGCTTTTCCTCAATCAAAAAAAAAAGGAGCTGTCTGCTTTTGCACTAGCTAAACCTCTATGAAAGTAAGGACTTTCATAGTTCTTTAAGTCTTTATCTGTGTTTGACTAGCATCTTTCCTGCAATATGGATGTTAGCGCTAGGAAAGATTCCAGTAGCAATTGCAGCTATGTAATAAGTTTTTCAGCCTTGGTTTATAGGAAAATAATTGCTTATGCGTGCTTTTCAATTGACAGCTTTAATCCAGGGCTAGGCGCAAGGTCTAACACCTCTGGCGCTTCCCCTGGTACCCAGGTGGAGATAATGCACTTCAGTTAATTTTCTGTCTGCTCCTGGTAGCCTTGTGGTTAGAAGTCCTACAAAAGAGAACAGAGTTCTAGCCATATTTTTAGGGCATTTGACCCAGAAGAATTCAGGGGTTTAATATTACTTTCAGGTATTGCTGGAATATAAAGTATTTCCCTGCTGTAAACACATGCTGTTTCCCCCAGAGTCAGGATGTATGCTAATCTGATGCTTGTGCTTTTCCTGCATTGTTATCAGCATCCCAACCATTCTGATCTCATCAAGGACTGATACTGTGATTACATACTGATACTATGGTCTTAATTTGTTAAAAATAAGCTAAATCAAATATTTATGAGCTATCATTTTTCCCCTGCATATAAGAAGTGGTGGTGGTGATGGGAATATTTTTGGTTTTGTCCTTTAAAAATATTGGTTTACTCTTTCAACAGGCAGTTTTGTTCCTTGTGGAGTCTTTTTTATTTCCTAGCCATGGCTAAATGTTTTCCAGATTCTGGCTAGATAGCTCTAAACTGTCATTCATTTTTTTTTTTCTTTACATTTCCATTCCTTGCTTTTTCTGGATGTTTTTGATTGTTCCTCAAGGCACTCTAAAGGTTGTCCATTTTAAAGCCAAAAAGATTTAACTATGACAGCATGCATATTTTATTTTGAGGCCGGGGGATTGGATGCTGCTTAAGACTGCTTATAGGAGTAGACATCATATTGTAATAACTTTTACATAAGAATTCTCTAACTTTTGCTTCTTTGATCAGCTCTTTTCTATTAGCCTAGCTAAATTCTAAGATAACGGTCTGTCCTACTGTAGAAACACATATGCTAAACGACAATTTTATTAATTGCCTCAATGTTTAATTTGAAAATCCCAGACTATGTACCCCAGCTGAACAGCAGCTAGACTGACGTCTCTAATCTTGCATTACTTTTATCCTCTGTGCTAATGGCAATGAAACAGGAAGCTGCTGCCTTGCTCTTACGTGATTTGCTGGTGTGTGCACCCTAGCTAGAACTCCAGATGATGCCTTGTTTGACTGCTGATTCATAGGTTTTCCAGTAATTTGTTTCCAAATTGATTTTTCAAACCATATGGATATTGTTAAAATTTATGTAGATGATTTTGATAGAATAGTGCAGGTCTTCTCTTTGTCTAATTACAAGGCTGCTGTCAGGATGGTTGGATGTCAGGATCATGGCTGGGTGATGAGATGTTTCAAGCCCTGAGAGAGCTGGTAGCAGGTGGCTTGTGCTGAACCAGATTGACTGTTTGCCAAAGCTTACTGCTGTTTACAGAATTCCCCTTGCTTCCCCTGATCTGTGAATCATAATTCCGTGATTTTTTTTTGAGGAGGTTTCCTGAGATGAAATATATATTCGAATGCTTAACATGTGTTTGCAATCCCAATCTAAATGAAATCAGTAAAATAATCTACCTATATGTAAACTTGTCTATATGTAAATCACAAATATTTACATACATCTGCTTAGCATTTTTTAGAGTTAATAGTGCTTCTTAAATTTTTGTATCTCATCAAGTCCTAGAAGAAGTCATTATTGACAGCATCATATTGTGGGTTGGATTTTCAGACAGGCAACTCCAATAAGAAACCTGAAATTTAGATATTCTAATCAGCATGCAGCATATTGGCATATATGTTTTGTTTGTATCACTGTTAAAATCTTCTGTTAACTGGATATTTTAAATATTAAAAGCATATGCTTTACAGAATAGGGAAACATAGAAATAAAAAGCATCAATGTTGACTTACAGGAAAAAAAAAAGAAAACTTACACCTGTAAGGCTCAGAAATAGAGAAAAAATAGTTGAGGCTGTTATCATGCAGATCCAGTTTACAGGAAAAAATGGAATAGGCAAATAGTGTCTTTAGATGCATTCATTATTATGCATATCTTCAGGTGAAATAGCTATTCGGTGGAAGCACATACAAATTTCAGTGGCCTGAATGGCTAAAACATATGAATGCCGTGGGTTGAGTTTGCCCTATGATATACTTCCAACTAGAATGCCTTTTTGGAAGCAGATGGAGGACGGTTATTCATGAACAAAATGCAGCTGAGATGATTTGGCTTTCTGCTGTACAGTTGCACAGAGTGAACTGCTGTTCCTGCTGCTGAAGCAGTGGAGAGCATTGATCGCTGCTGGAAGGAGGGAGCCTTGTAGGAGCAGCTGCTGCTGTCCCTCCCTCACCAGCCTTTTTCCCTGCTATCTCCCCACGCTGGCTCACCAGTTTGTGCAAATGCTGCAAAGCACTTTGAGCACCTAGTGCATGCTAGCACACTGCAGTAGACACGTCTTTATAATTGCACATAATTTCTTTGCTTTTGATTTTATATATAGATCTGGGAATGTATAGAAATCTCAGCAGTTATATTTCTTTTTACTTACTTTTTCATAATTGCTTTGAGTTTCCTATCTCCTTCAAGACAGTCTGAACAATCTTAGGGGGCTTATGAAAAGCCCAGTTGCATGTGCAAGTATAGATATGTAGGGGAATGTGTAATTCCATTTCATTGTATGCAAACATCAACATGGAGCATGTGATCGTTTTCCTAAAAATCTCATATTAAGAGAAGACTTGTGATACCTAATAAGACAGAAAATTCATGAAAGACTTAGACTTGCAATACCAAGTTATAGTGAGATCTTGTGGACAGAAGGCATTCTAGTTTCTCCAGAGCAACTTTTACCTAAAAAAAAAAAAAAAGAAAAAGAAAAAAAAAAAGTTAGAAGAACATTGAAAATAGCTCTCATGAGATATGTAGGAAATCATCAAAGGTAGGAGCACTGAAAATAAATAACAAATATCTCTCCTTTTAAAAATCATGGAAATATCTGCAGTTAGGTTTGAGCCTTAGGATAAGGCTTTAATGAAAGGGTCATATTGCCTTTGAGTCTACTTCATTTAAGTTAATATTTTCACCCTGTATATTTGTTCATCACTCTTGTACTACTTTACCTTGCATTTTTGGTCTTAAAAGTTACAGTTTTATTCTAGCAGTTTTATTTATCCTGTATGTAAATATATTGGATCAAGAAGTATGCAGTCCTTTAATATGCTAACTGAATGAAAAAATGTCTAATTTAGATTGTACCTCCAAGAATTTAAGATAGTTAAATAAAATACTGGAAATTCCAGTAATTCTGAACTTGGACAAAAAATGTGCTGATCTTTACCAAATGGCATTGCTCAAGCAGCAGGAAAGGTCTCAGCATAGGGAATAACTTATTGAAGAGGAGTTACATGCCATAACTTTCTAAGGAGTATATGGACTTACGTAGCTTACTAGTGAAAGGCTAAACCTACATGCATTCAGAATTTGATAATACTGTCCCTTCACGTAATTTTTCTAGTGTAAACAGTCTTTAATTATGTCAACTAAGCTGATAGTAGCTCTTCCATTTTTTCTTCCAATTTACAGACCTTGTCTAGCCCTTCAGTTACATGTTATGTTTATGACTTGGTATTCTCCAATTTTTTTTTAATTTAGTAGAAAGTAGTAGAGTAGTAGAAAAATGTCTCTTGCTGTCGACGTTGCCCCATCCTGAAAGCCATTTTTGGTCCAATATTAAATAAGAAGGCTCATGAGCACAAACACATCTCATGCTGTGAAGAAACCTTGGTAAGTTGGAGCTCGGTTGGCATGCCAGTCTCCCTGAATACTGATTCTCTGAAGCTGTAGGAGTTTGAGCCTCCATCTGTTGAGAGACATCTGGAATGGGATATGGACTTTTAATTGATCCACTGATCTACCCTAATCCTCTGATAATAAGTTTCTGATTAGTCAGGGGAATTTTTCCTCTATCGTGTGCCATGAATTCATACTTCTGAGATTTCTTTCCAATACTTAATCATGAAAGCCCCAGCACAGACCTCCCTTCCGTCAAGCTACTTTTTACCTCCTGGTGCTCTTCTCTTTCTGTGCAGTGCTGGGCTACTTGGCTTTTCACTGGATTGTCAGCAGCAGTCTCCATGCACCGATGTTGTAGCCACTGTAGTAACATATAATGAAATCAGTTTATGCTCCAGAAAACCAAGCAGATGCCAGAAACAAATAGGGTGAAACAAACTAATGCTGTGTGGATTTATTCTTAGAAGTTGCAACTATGCTCCTGATAGAGCAGCAACTCTTCTCTGACTCTGAAGCTGGTGGCACAATATAGCTCGTATTTATAGATATTTAACCTAAATTCTACTACATCTCTCTCCCAAGAACAAGCTGGTGGTCTATATAATAATTAAGGCCTTAACAAGGCAAGATATGTTTGAGCAAAATCAGCCAAAATGATCCTAGAAGAAGTTTGGACTTAGTACTGCTGAGGGAGGTGAATCCTCACCAGTCTGAGTTGGAGGAAATGTTCTCCTTGACTCCTGAACAGGAAGGATCTGTTCCACTGATCCTATAGGGCTCTGAGGCATGCAAAACACTGGACATGCTGCCATTCTTCTTCCAGTTATTGCCTATCTCTGCTTCTTCACTTAAGCGTGAAAAGAAGGTAGGGTTTCATCTGATGAGTTTTAAACTGTGTAAGGTAATTTCATCCAGTCCCCATTCAGGTAACTAGCTCAAACTGTAAGGCATGAGATTTAGATTTCTTTGACACAGGAACACTGTTGTCTTTCAGAAACCAAAACTGACTTTTTTTTTTTTTTTTTTTCTGAAGAGATAAAAAAGGAAGATGATTTTATTTAAAAGATTTCTGAAGTCTACCTTTGAATAGAGCTTTCTTATTATGAATACGGTCACACTTTTTATGGTTCAGAGTTCAGCGACAGCTCCATCGCATCAAGATTTGTTTAGGCTGACTGTGTCAGACTTTGGTGTTTTTTTGTGTTATAATTACTTCCCATGCTTTGTCACAACACTGTGAAGATGAGATCAGGCCCAAATAATTTGCAGACGAGAAGAGAGTATGAGTTCTGATCAGCACTTACTTAATACACAGTTTTACTAAAGTTATTAAGATTATTCAAGGATTTAGCATTAGCTTGTGTGGGAGGTCTTCACAACCCAACTGCAAATGAGATGTGCAATTATCCTGATTCCTGTAGTATGCAGATGGTGAAGCAGTTTCAGCTTCTGGTGGAAGTCCTGTGGAATTTTGCTGACAGTCTCCAAACACTGCTGCATACAGACACAATCGCGTTCATCCTGTTTGAGGAGGATATTCTGAATGCTTATACAGTGGTTGGCCTGTGGCAAGAACCTCATTAAAATCTGGACTGTTGGAAGGACTACCCATAGTGACAGCAGTGAATGGAATTGTCTGCATGGTCCAACCAACAGAGAGGCAAGGGGGCAATAATAGATGAAGAAATGGTGTGACACATAGAGAGGTTCTTGCTGCTGAGTGGTATCCTGCAAACTTCACAGGGCAGCAGAGTGGTGGCATTTCAGCTGAGCTCTTCGGTGCTAATCTACTAGGTAGCTCTACTCATTTATCATGTTTAATTACTTTCATAACATTCAATCCTCTCAGGTTGGTTAAGACCCTAAAAGATTCTATTTGTTCTTGTTTTTGTTTTCCTTGTATTAGCTATTTTAGCTAGTAATGGTAGTAGTATTTAAAAAAATATATGAAGCGAAAAAAGAAAAAGTATATGAAGCGAAAAAAGAAAAAAAAGGTGAGGAGGAAAAAAATTTGGAAATTATCCATATAAAAGTAATGTCAAAAGTGTGAATGCTAATAAGCAAGAGAGATGAAATGCTGAAAAGAGATTATAAGGGACATTTGGTGGTGCTTGGTTGCCTGCATTATTTGCTCTAAGGTTCTACTTCACCTGCTGTTCAACCTTCAGTGATGACACCTTCTATTCTGCTAACCAGCAGCTTTGACAGTGAATGTTTTCCTAGGGGTGTTGGCTAACTTTCTCATTTTGGTTCAGTTTATTGATGCTGCACTGGTGACCTCTGAAGGAAGACATGATTCCCTATCTACTGTTATTGGTACTGACCTTGTCACTTCAGAGTTGTGCATGCTAGACACATTGTCCCTTTAATCATTTTCCACTTATTTTCTCCTTGCTGCTTCATTTCAGCTTCTATTGAGCTGTATTAGCTAAAAATGTGCCTGGGTCAAATCCCCAGCATATTTATAAATAGAGTTGACCTGCCTAGGATGATGGGAGGACAGGCACCAATCTGCACTAATTTCTTTGTAAACATATTCCAAAGCCTCATGTTGACAGTTCTGGACTTTGTCAATAACTTTTAATCTCTTGTTTGGTTAGGTCATAAAATAAATATCCCAGTGGCAAACTGTGGGCCTAAATGATAGTAGATCCCTGGTCATAGGGTTCTGGCACTTTCTGTTTTCTGAAATGGGGAAATGACAATTAATTAGCATGAGGGACATTCACCATTGCAGTAACACCCTGACCTGTGATTTCACCCTCCTCAAACAACTGCTGATGTAAGAAATAGTGACATTTGTACCCAACCAGTCCTGTCTGGAAAGAGCATGTCCCTTATGTACTGGTTGCATGAACATGAGACTGAAACTCTTTCTGTCTCTCTGTTCTGTCCAAACTCCACTAACTCCTCCCAGATTGGATCTGCCTCACTGTCCAGGTGAGATACCCAGCAGCTGAGTCAGGGAGAGGCTGTCCAGGTCACCCTGCAGACTGAGGAGGGATAAAGCCTATAGGACATGAGTCTCATGATGGGCAGAAGAGCATGTGAGGATCATGCAAGACTTGATATAGGAGGTTTTGGGGAAGAACTGGAGATGAGGAGAGGGAGAGATCAAGGTGGTTTGCAGGGGAAGAAACGTGGGAAAATAGAGGATAAAAGGGATCAGTTACATATGTTGTTCCTTTTAGTACAGTGGCTGTGCAAAAATCTCTGGAGAAAGACAGATACATATATCCCGCTCTGGTCTTTAGTGTTACATAAGGAAGGTGGTGTAGGCTCTTCCATTTTGCGGTATAGGGGACCCTTTTCTGGGCATCCCTGCTATGTTCAATGACATAAGGGACATGTTGAACCTTGAATCCTTAGGCGTGGCCATAGTGTGAGCAATTAAACTTTATATTGCTTTATGTGGGCATATGTGTAACTCATTTGCCTCTAGAAATTTATGGATCAGTGCTAGATATCCAAGCACCCATAGCAGCACCAGGGTTGCAGAGAATGGGAATGGGTGTGAAAGTGCTGCTCCACAGTCACAGGACTGATATTATTTCCGGTAGTGGAGGACTACTGTCATAGACAGTTCTTTTGAGAGTGCAGCAAGAAGCGACTTTGGTTGACAGAAAGGCTTTTCTTTCGGAAAAGCTGCCAGAGTGGAATATTTCATCCTTATGGAGAGGTTGAGCTGCTGAGCAGATGGCTGTGTACCTTTATTTATTTATTTACTATTATTTTTTATATTTATTTTATTATTTTTATTTTTTCTCTTCATGACCATGGAAAGAAATGATGACCCTACAGTATTACATCAAGTCAGAAAGGTCATTATAAATTTCTGAGATGAGGATTGAATGAATAAAGCTTCTGTAAAAGTATCTACAATAAGGAATAATGCTTTTCTGTCCCTGAAATGGCTGAGGCACTTCCTTCCATGGCCAGTTATCTGTTAGTCTATGACAACAGTATCAGGAAGAGAACACTGCCATTAATGTCAGGAACAACTCAGATGATCTGATAAGAAGCATTATGGGTACGGAGGACCTAGGATGGTAATGCAAGAGTTAGAGAGAGAGGAAATCCGAGACTGCTCAGGAATTGTCCTAATTTGCCCTCGCATTTAAGCATTTCAGTGTGGTGCCCCTGTCTCTGCTCCTTCACAGCTGACATGAATGCATAGTTAATTAGGTTGGCCTGGTTTGCACTACAGAAACAAAAATAATTCATTTGCTAGCTAGCTCTGAAAGTGTCTTTTTGGCTTGTGTTGGCTCTAAAGTCTGCTTAGTAATCTATATTTGTCCATTTCTTATAATTTCCTATTTCTTACAAACCTGCTGCTTCTCTCTATTTCTGATAAGACTTTTTTTTTGTTAATACAGGGATTTTTCTTTTAATCTTCAATAATACTACATCTTGCTTAACAGTGTCTTGTGGCAAATGTATAACTGCATTTTTATATTGTGGTATAGCTGCATTGTAGGAGACAGCTTGTTTGTTTGTTTCAAAGCTCCCATCAGCCTATTTCTTTCTCCAGATTCTTTCATTGGGAAGGACTTGATCTCAGTTCACACTTTCCAGGCTATTTGTGATTTGCTAGACCTCTTCTCTATTTTTTTCCCACGGAGAAACGAATTCTAACTTCTCTCTAATTTTTTTAACAGCCATTTTTGATCTTTCTTGTGGTCTTTCTGTGATCCAAGTGCTTCCACCCATACACAATATTAAAACAGAATTTGAAGGACAGAAAATCCATTAATGCTTTCTGTCAGACTTGTTTAATGAGGAAGTTTATTGAAATTGTGATGACTCTTTACAAAAGGAGGGAAAATGATGAACTTGATCCTGAAAGCAAGAATAAATCAATGTTGCCAGCATAGGAAATGAGAAGTCTTTGACATGAGGAAGAACCATGTGAATTTGGGGTGAAGACTTAGCGTTCTAACTTAAAAACATTTACATCCTTCTGTAATATGTGAAAGAGTCTCAAAAGGATTGTTATGCCTTTACTAGAATGAATGAGGTTAGAGAGGTATTTGGTTTTCATGTCAGGAGTTAAGATGCTGAGGACTGAAGGAGAGAAGAATGACTGTGATTATATCGCATTACAATAACACCTCATGTTAATGCTGTTTTCCATTGATCTGTTGTTTTATGGGTTTGATTGCTTATATACTTATTTATTTATTTATTTATTAACAATGTCAATTTATGGGCTTGGAAGCAGAACCCTTAAGAAATAAAATTCTTCTATATCTATATTACTTGCAATGTGTGAAATGAAAATCCATCCTTATAAACTAATCTCTTACTGACTAGAGGGAGTAAGTTGATATTTCCACTTAAAAGAAAATATGTCCAATGAAAAAGAATACAAAAGACCATGAACTCAAAAATATTGTGCATCTGATGCATAATGCAATTACTGGCTTATTAAATGGATGCAAAGGAAGACAATGATAATTGCATAGCTGCCAATGGGAGATTTTCCTCAGTGCTTTATGTATCATGTGCCTTGTCCTAGCAAATTCAGGTCCTCCAAGACTATGGACAATTAGTGGTATTTCACAGGGTTGTCAGTTCTCTTAAACTTTATGAGAGGTTTGTTGAACTGGTTAAAGATAAAAGGATTTAAAAAAAAAACCACATTTTTTTATATATATATTATTTTATTTTAAAAGTTATTTAAAAAAAAAAACCAGAGGCCCAGAACAAAAAGACACTTCAAAAACTTCAGGTAAGTTAACAGACTTCAAAAGACAAAGCCAAAGATACAGATCAGCTCTTGTAAATACCAAAGTATTGCACCAGGTCCTCATGGTACCAGGTTCTAGTTTTAGAAAATGCAAAATTTAGAAATATTTATATAACTGAATACATTCTTTTATTTTTGACCTGTTTTACCTGTTTTTAATATTTACCTTCACATAGTATGTTCTCAAATACATATATTTTCAAAGTGCCATAATTTGTATAAGAATTTTTCGAGGCTGTTGTTTTGTAAAGGAAAAGCTTGGATCTGGGAGAGGAAAAGAATGCCTTGTATTTGGCTGTATTCCTGTATACTCCCAAAAGATTTTATGTATAACATTGTCTTGCATTATTTTGAAGTCTTTTTATATGGTACACAGAAATCATCCCTCTTTCTTAAAGTGTTTTAAAAATCAATATGACTTAATGGATTTCCTTATTATGATTTTGTTCATTGTCTCCTTCTTTGCTGTGAGGAATTTAATTCTTTTATACCTGGAGCAGAGGGTGTTTTGTATCATCAGCATGAGCCTCGAAATTGTTATAACCCCAACTTGTCTAGGGACAGAGAGTGCCTTACTGTCTTGGTGTGTTGATCAAAAAGAAGTAAAGGCTGACATGAAAGAATTATAAAGCCAACAGAGATCATCACAGTCATCTGGTCCCATAGATCATAGTGTCATATAACTTAATGGAATTAGCTTTTATTTTCTCTGTAGTGGTGGCTCTCCTGCCCTAAATCTTTCACCCTGGGTCTCCCAGTCAGCCTGCTGTGGGCCTGCAGTGTTTTGTGAGAGCAAGTTATTGACAGAAAGAAAAAGGGTGAGAGAGTCTCATGAGCTGCTCACTGCTAGAGGCAACTGAAATATGAAATATGAAAATCAAGGCAAAGGGCAAATAATTTTCCAGATGTAAAGGTGTCTAATAAACATGACAATTAAAACAAACCCAAAATATATCTTGGTATGGGGCTTTTAGGGATGGAAATATCTTTGAAAATTTATTTGCCCTTTGCCTTGATTTTCTTCCAATAAACTGTGAAGTTTTTGGAATTTCAATTTTTTTAAGTGGGGAGGTGGCCAGTTGATGGCTGTGTTGAGGGAGTCTTTTGGTTGAAAGCCTGTTTCAAGAGTAACCTGCTGGGGATTAAAATAAAGGGTTACATCCGAATGATTTTAGAGGGTTACATCCAAATTATTTATGACTGGGGGAGAAAAAGAAAAGAAGAAAAAAAAATAGAGAAGAAATTATCTTGGGCAACAGCTTGTGAAAAGGTTTCTTGCCTCTTTTTTCCCCTCTCTATAAATTAAGTGTTGATAGTGATTACCTCTGACAACCTTTGAAGCAGCACAAAAAGAAGAAAAGAAATATGTGTTTCTACCTTTTTGTCATGGAGCTTCAAAAGAGCCTTCTGTATCTACTTCAGCACCATTATACCTTTGCTTTAAAATCCAAATCGATTTATTTCTCCTTACATAAAGGAAACTTTAAATAAAAAAATCTTATAAACTGACTTTCCTGTTGGAATTAGAGCTTGAAGAAGTTTGCTATGATCTAGGTCATGCTGACCTTAATTAAAGACCAAATCCCCACGTGACAGGTAACATCACATGCTGCTTTGATACTCTTCTAATGCAGTAGTTCCTCAAAAAGCTAGCAAATGAGTGTAGCTTAGGCAAGCTAAAAAATATGCATTTGCTTTGTTTCCAAAACATTTTCAGTCAAATATGACCTAAATTTTTTTGGTTGTGGAAACATTTCCCATAATATGATAATTGTTCCTGTAACTACCATAAACATGCTAAATGGGAGACAAATCTATTTGATTGGTTTACCACCTACTTCCCCTTGCTTGAGGACCCATCCTGCCATATGGCCTGGGCAGATGTGATGGCACAGGGCTCACATGAGGAAAGATGGAAAATGAGAGTTGTGTGAAAGCAGAGGGAAGGAGCTGTTCTTACTCAATGCCACGTTCTCTAGCTCCTGTGGTATATATGATAGACTATAGGCTGACATATGATAGAATACAAGTCATTTGGCAACTCTGTAGTGTGTTGTCTTTGATCTGATTTTTGTGCTCTGGATGTTAGGACATTAATTTTCTTTGAACAAAAAACATGTGCCGAAAAGGGCTTGTCTGTAGAGGTGAGGAATATAATATTCTTCCTCTTGTATTTCCAGTATCAAGCTATTAAAAGATAGCACAAAACACTGTTAGTATAAAAATGATTTGATTAAGGTGGACTTTGCGGGGAAGTAGAGTCCAGGGTTCATGTTATGACTGTGTCTATAACTATAGTGTCTTTTCTTGGAAAAACCATTATTGCAGCAGTCTGCCTGCTGGTGCTCTAGCCATCTTGATCAGCACTGCGGTGCAGCTGGAGTGCTCCCTGGTCCTGCAGCAAGCTCTTGCATGCAGTTGAGTTTACTCACAGTATTCTTGTAGACTATGAGTAAAGCAAAAGCTGAAATAAGAAAGGAAGTAATATCTAAATTTTAAAAATGTATTTTCCTTTACTGTACTTCTGTAATTTACATTTTTTCGCTGACTTCTTTCTGTGTACTTATTTGTAATAATTTTCATATTCCTTCTATACTTCAGTCCGTAATTAGATGTCTGTACAAGTCTTCAGTCAGGGCAAGAAACTATTTTTTTCTTGCATCCATAATAGAGAGCTTTACTGGACTTTCAGCTACCCTAGCTCTAGCTTGTTTCGCTTTGTGTTTTGACCACATGAAACAATAATGTCTTGGGCTGTGGAGTGGCTTGTTTTGGAATTTTCATTTGAATTCCCAACGGGTGGTTGTTTGGATTTATCCATGGAGTATTTTCAAAATGACTGTAAGTACATTACTTTTCATAAGCTCTGGGTTAAATATTAAATTAATCTTGAAAATGGGCAGAGGATCACTTAAATATCACTTTAATATTGCCTGCAAGAAAAAATTGCAGGCAAGTGTGAAAAGAGTTGGTAAAATATATGCTGCTGCATATATTTACTAAACCCAGCTAGTTCTTTTTTTGATGCTTTCAGAATCAATTTGAATTTGCTTTTGATGTATAATCATTAAATATATTATTGAGCTGTTTGACTGCTTTTTCCTACTCGTTCAAGCCTTGCTAAGTTCTTTGTTTGTTTCTTCTTTGATTATTGTGGCATTTGTTTTAAAGAACATCATATTTTCAGCTCCATTCATTTAATCGTTTATTATACAAACTCAGATAGCAATCATTTACCAGCTTGAAATGCTAAAAAAGAGATTGAAAAACCTGCCCATACTTTAAAAATGTGGAAGAACTTACTCTTTTTTTCTCAGTTACAGTTGACTATTGATTTTAAAAATCTGATTAGACCTATATTTGGCTCTATTTTCTGGTATTTAATAGGTAAGTAACCAACACAGATACCGTAGTGTCATTTTCACTTTCAGTGAGAAGTGACTGTATACTTTTACAGCATTAATCATTACTCTATAGATGATTCTTTTGAGTTTTAAATAAAGAAAATGCTGATGAAAAGAAATGGTTTGTATTTGTGATCAGTATACTCAGCTCAAAACCACAGTGTGCATTCCGCATTACTGTGGTGGGTAACAGGGGTAATGCAGGGGCGAGCAATAGGAGCGATACAGAGGACATCTTAAATTTCTCTCATTGCTCAGCACAGTTTTGCTGTCCCATAACGAGAGAGCAGAAACTGTGTGACACAAATCTAGAGGAATGCCTTGTGCCTGGCTTTATTTTTTTGTAGAAAAAGGTTGTCACGTTGGATCTGTACATTTTCATTTCCCTGGTGTGGTGCATTATTACATCCTCCCTGTTGCTGCACTTAAACACGTGTGTGTCTGAAGCTCTATTAATAGATCTTTGTTCCAAGGTGGCGCAGGGCACACTCAGGCTATGCGCAGTTAGGTGAGATGACCTGCATCCTAAATGAGGGACAGCTTGTTCCAGCTCAAGAGCAGCACAATCTCTTTCTAACGTGATAGAGAGTAGGAAAAACAGCCTTACCAGTTCAACCCAATGCTCCCCCAAACTAGCACCCTGTCACTAGCACTGTGAGGTGGAGGTAGGATGCATCCCAGCACGTTCTCCGTGATATCCCAAAGCACGTCAGGGAACAGAAGCAAGGTGGAGGTGGGGAATAGCGATGGGACTGGGAGTTACTGGCACTGGAGTATGTGGTACAGTTTGGGGAGGCTTATCAGTACACCATTAGTGCCATAGTGTGGCATTGAGGGTTCCTCTACCATTGAGTTGTATGTTCTTGATTGAAGAAGCATTACTTATTTTTAGAATTCTATTTGCTCCTATTTTAAATTAATTCTAAATCTCTTTGTTTTCACAAACTTAAAATAGCATTTATAATGTCTGAATATGTATGTGCATATATAGTAGCTCTTGTCTCATTATTGTTTAGAAACATTAGCTTAAGGACATGAATATTAGTTATTTCGTGTGTCTTCTTTCTAATACATTGTTTCAAGATGTTTTGTAATTTGGCCCTCCCAGAGAAACAAATCTTACGGTACAAAAATCAACTTTCTTCTCAGCAGTTAACATTGATGTAAGTTGCAACACCAATTGGCTGGCAATTCTAATTTTATGTCACCTGCACAGTTAAGGAGATGACCCAATACCTACTAGTACTTCATGTGATAGGGTATAGACCTTTGGGTCTTTGATAAGCTGACCACGGTTGGGTTTTACCAACATGCAGGTATTTAGCAGAAACCATATTTTAAACATATATGCTGAAACTTATATTCTGGTACACTAAAATGATTTATTGTAGAAATTGATGGATAAATAATACTTATTATTCCTCTAAGCATTCACTAAAGCAACAATGATTGAAGCCTAGGTTTGGGACATTAATGAATTTTAGAAATTATCGTAGGGGCAACTCAAATTTTAATACACATGGAACATTGCCACTGTGTAATTATAATAACTAGAAATTACATTTTTGAAAACTGTTATGCTTCAATGTACTTTTACTCAGTAAATGAGATACTTGCACAGATGAAACTTGTTAATAGACCTCAGTGTTCCTTTTAGTATATGTATTCTATATAATGTGAATATCTATTGTTCGTATTAAAACAGCCCTTGGGTGCTAAGCTAGGAATGGGATATGTTGGGTAACAAATAGAAACAGATCTCTTCCCTGTCACTGACTGCTTATAAATTGGTGATTATACTTTAAGTGTGAATTCAATGGCATTGCTTGAAATACTTGAAACAGTGAATAGCATTGAAATTGAAATCATATGCTTTCTATGGAAAGGAATTGAAGTTCATTTCTTTCCAGAGAAGTGTATGAAGTAGCTACAGTGCCAGCACACAACTCTGTCTAAGATTCCTTGTGTAAAGTAGTAAAATAAGAGGTCTTAACTATCTGAAAATTTGTTCAAAGGTCATCAGCAAACGTGTTTTTTTCTCGTGGATAATCAAACTCATTTATTTTGTCTTGAGAACTCCTCACTTTCTTCTTCGAGTAGCATATTCTTTTCTTCCGGTCTGAAAGATCGTTTCCTACAGAGCCCTGGAACAGGCTGCCCAGGGAGGCTGTGGAGTCTCCTTCTCTGGAGATCTTCCGAACCCGCCTGGATGCCACCCTGTGCCACGTGCTCTGGGTGTCCCTGCTGG
>JAWLRI010000002.1:5317530-5335287 GCA_034781795.1 Crypturellus tataupa
CCAGTAATATTCCAGTAAGATTAGGACAATAAGACATACAAAGCCATACAAAAGCCATACAAAATGAGAATATTCTTATCTTCTTATTGCTGTTAAATTAGTCTTTGTATGTAGGAAAGTTTGTCAGGTTTTGGAATGTGTTGCGATGTACTTAAATAATAAATACTCCCAGCCTTTTCTTTTTAAAATACTTATATAGTACATAATCCGTAAAGCAATCTGTATGAAAAGCTTTACATGAAAAATATGCTTCTTGGGCAGAACTGTGGGTAATCATAGGCAAAGTCAGCAGGGAATTGTGGTCAGGAAAGTAGACTAACTACTGCTAGTCTTCGTCTTCAGAATATTAGAGCCATTTGATTTTTTCAAATGAAGTCATCCTCATCAAAGAGCGTGTCATGTTCACTGCCAGAATTTTGTTTTGGCACTATAAATTAATAATGTAAAAGTTACTTCTTTTATGGTACAGAGAATGCAAATCCTCCAAAGATTATTTTGATTCCAGGGAAGAGAAAATATATGAACAAACAATATATGTGAAAATCTATCAGAAAAAAACAGTATGGAATCCTGATTTTTTTGCTTGAATATTCTGCAATTCTAAACTGTTTTAAATGTAGTTCATTTAAATTAGAATAATACTTGCCTCAGATGCACTGTAGCCTACCCACAGAACTGCTTATAAGATTACCTGAATTCACTTTGTGTCTTGTTTCTGTTGCAGTGGCGATGTTTACTGCTAGAAAAAAAATCATCCTGCTAATCTGCATGTGATCAGACATGGTTTATCAGCAGGCTTCGAATCTATTTGCACCACTGTGCAAATGTTAAAAGAAGCGTCTTGCAAAGGGCTTTTGTTTGTAATTACGCAGATCAGAAAAGAGTTTGAAGAACATAGAGCTGAAAGTACATAACTCATACTGGATACCACCTAGAGCCATGGCAGGGAGCCAAACCAATCTCCCGTTCATTACACAGCCAACCTGTCTGGCAGCAGCTCAGGAGCAAGAGGCCACTGCGGAGAAATAATTCCTGCATCCTTCTTCACTGAAGAAATTCCCCTTCCAAAATCTGTTCAGGGGAGAATGGGAAGGAGCCAGGGTAGAATCAGTTTGAAATAGAGGTGAGGTTAATAGAGGTTATGGTGTGAATATACTCCTACCACATGCCATATATTTGAAAATGTGTATATTAAAATATATATGCTATATATATTTAGCTATATATCTTTAGGCTATCATCCAGTGAGTTTCACGTTAAGGCTTTGAAATAGGAAGCATGGCTTGCCTAACTACATCTTGGCAGTTTTGAGGTGTGAAGGGGAGAAAATGGCATCTTTGTATGCGAAGACTGGTATAGATTAAATGGCAGCAGAACCATGAGGAGGTTTTAATATGTAGTTTATTCTTTCTGAACTGAATTAAACGCTTTCTTTGTCCTGAGTAACGCTGATATTGCTGACTCTTTTTAACACTTATCTGACACCAAAAATTTGAGCTTTAAAGTTTCAGGAGAGAAAAGTTTTCCTGTTAGAGGTTTTCTGATTAAGATTTACTCTGAGTACTGATTGGACACCTCAAAGGAATTTAAGTAGATATTACAAATGCATATAGGACTGTTGTCATTAAAAAAAATTTGGCTGAGAACATTCAGGAATCAGTTTATTCCAGTTCTGTATCATAATTTTCCCTGTTTTATACCGTATTACTGTTAGCCTCTCTTTTCCTCCTTCTGTAAAGTACCTAATCAGAGACCACTGTATCCTGACACAGGCTGCCAAATTATGAATAATGATTTTGATAAAGATTTGCATTACTCATCAGAAAAGTACATGGAAAACCTGAGAAATATTTCCTAGAAAAAAGTTGCTGACAGCTAATTATGAATGTTGATAGAGAAAAATAGTACCCAAGAAAAACATGAATATAGAAATTTTATGTAATCCTTTTTTTGGGTCATTTTGTTTATAAACTACTGTTTTAAAATTTCTAGTTATTGTTCTCTGTTACTTAAATTAGAATACATATATTTTCATTGCCAATAGTTTCCAATTGGATAGGAAAAAATATGATAATCTTTTCATATAAGAATTTGTGTAATGCTGGACTGTTCATTGATTTTAATTTAATTGTGAATTGCTACATGACAGTAAGTACATACAGTATGTACTGTAATTTATGCAAATATAAACTACCATTATAGTTATTACTAAAGTAGTAATGAAGTGGGAAGAAAGCTGAAAACATTATGATTGCATAACGCTAATCCTGTGTCCAGTTAGACATCCTACAAGTTAATGTACTAGTAATGAACGTAGGAAAAGCTTGCTTAGCACTTGTTTTCTGAGCGCATTACATGGTTTTACATTCAAGAATAGAAGAATTTCTTTTTATTACTTTTTGTCAATAATAAAAGGAAATTAGAGATCTGCAGGTTCCAAAATTTAGTATTCTGTAATTGCTGAATTAAAGTTGAATCCATTTTTTGTAAAATCTTTTGCAACTGTAAACTTAACAGGTGGCAGTTCTATTTAATAAAATTAATATATTTAATATTTCTAATGGGGTCATGGTATGTAAATTTTTTTTTCATTGGCACGTGCATATATAACATCTATATAGAATTTTAGGGACATATAAAATAGAAGGTAGTAGATATGTGCTGAACTTAGCTGAGAGTTGCCTTGGATGAACCAGTGAACCAGAAATGGATGTTAGAATGGTATAAAGCTTCCTGTGTGCATCTGAAAAAAAAAATCTCTGGGATGTAGATTAATCTAAAAAGGGAAGAAGGAAGAAACTAGGCAGATTGGTTTCCAGGAAAAAAAAAAAAAAAAGACCATTTGGTCTTTATTTGGGATTATGCAAAACATTTATTCCGAAGGGAAAATACTAAAGATATCCAGTCCTCTCTTACATTAATTCTTGTGGTGACAAACGCTGAAGCGCCTGTCTAAGAATCTGGGATATGAGATCCAAAAACAGCATTGACTTGGAGACTCTTTCGCCCATTAATTTCCATGCAGATGTCATAAATTACAACCTGTCTTCTCCATTCCATTTCCTCCAACTTTTTTTATTTTTTTTTATTCAGAAGAAAACTGGAATATAGCAATTTAAAAGATATTAAAATATTTTCTGTGCAAATTCTGTTCATGGAAGAATTGTGGGAAGAATCAGTATTTAAACTGAACAATATTTTAAATGGCAGAATAAAAGTGTCAAAGTAGCACATTAATTGGTGATTTTCCAGTTGGGGAAACTTTGTAGAGAAGTTTGATTTTTATAGTCAGTAGCTGAACAACAGTTATACAGATATTTAATAAATAACTTATCCTTTAGCATCAGCAGCCTGTATTATAGTTCTTTTATTCTCATGTAACATAGTATTTCCTTCTGTACATGCAGCATTGTAGGCAGCTTTCATCAGCTTAACTAACAAAATGCAGCATCACTGGGTAATATATACAGTACATTTTTTGAGCAACTCAGTTGACTTTGCTCTCTTAAAAAATTAGTCACAGCACTTTGTTTGCTTTTAAATAGAGTATATTTTATCAGATAAGCTCTAGATGTATGGTATTTCAAACCGTCTTATATACACTCATAATGAAAAATGCATATATTTAAATATAGAAATACAATCCAGAAAATGCCTGATTGTCTGGAGATGCATACAGGTTTCTCTAGATCAAATGAGAAGGCATGGTCCTGTTCCTGAAGTGACTAGAGCCATTGGCTGGTGCTTTGGATACCTAGGATCACTTTGCAGTGATGATATGGACTTCCTTGTGTACTTACTGACTCATAGTTAGATCACATTCTTTAGACTTTAGGCATTGATTAGGTGGGAACTTGGCCAGTTGACAGCTATCTCTAGAATACAGGTGGCCCAGGAGACTGATTTATCTATTAACCCGCTTTACAGAGAAGCTAAAACTGCTGATGTGTCGCTTGATGTTTTCACGTGGTGAGATGACTTTGTGCATTGAGCCAGGAGAAGTGACTGGGTAGGAAGCTAATTGGATTCAGGTTTGTGCTGTAGGTCCTCCAGGCAGGTAGGATTGGGAATATGGGACTTTCTCTTCAGAGCATATATGTGCCTTGCAGAAGAAAAGGAGGAATCTCTTTGCACAATGAGTGGCTTATTGAAGCACTTGCTCAGAAAAATGGGGGATTGGGGCTTAAGTTTTCATCAGTGCAGCAAATGTGAACCTCTTCCTCCTAGGAGAATTCCTGTGAGACTTGTCGTGAGGCACAGTTCAAAAAATAAAGACAAGACTTAAGAGAAGGGAGTTACTAAGCAGGAAATGTGTGTGCATACATATATATATACGTATGTGTATATATATATATATGTTGTAATCATATTCACCATATATGTTGTAATCATATTCACATATTTTCCATTGAACAGTCTGTAACCTTCATGGGTCTCATTCAATAACTCTTCAGGGACAGATGCAGAAAGAGTTCCTGTAACAGCACCAGAGTGCAAACAAAAATCTGTCAGTCTAAAGAGGACTTAGAAACAAGTTCAACTGTTTCTTGGAAAATTGCTCTAATACCCATGACACGTTTCTGAATGAACCCCATGCTGGCCAAAAAAAAAAAAAAAGGTTTCTGCGTAATCCCTCATATGTGACAGCCACAGAAAATCTAGCAGTGACTGAGCTATCTGACTTGCCTTTGGGTGCCTTAATTCAGGTACTGGAAGCCAGCAGAGAGATTCATGTGGGCTGAATTACACCACTGAGAATCTGCCAAGCCTGGTTAATTAGCTGCCTTGCTGTCAGTCACTTGTTTCCATCTATTTTTTCACTTGAGCTGGTTTGGTCATAAAACTGTAATCTTTCCCATTGTTGTGAAGGTGATACTCATAATTTACTCCTCCATCTAGCTATCACATTATTTTCTTTACTTGGATTGGTTGTATTCCTGGTGTTTTCTGCACCCAGCAATCTTTATTTTCAGGCATTTGTTCCATTTTGTGGTTTCATTTCATAAATGCTGTGGCAGCTGTGTTGGGTAACTAGAGTGCACTACCCCTGCGCTGTAGAGTAGACTCTCCTAGGAGTCTTGCTCATTCATTGACACCAGCTGGGAGTACCACGTCATTACTGACATCTAAGCAGAATCAAGCTGCTGCTATTTACAAACAGGGAAATACAGAAAGGATTTGAGTAAAACTGTTTTTCTCAGTATCATCATTTCTTATGCACCCAATTCAAAGACAAGGTATTTCATATTTTTTTAATTGTTGGCTGCTGGGAAATATTTCAGTTAAATTATTCTCTCTAATTATATGTCTCTGCTTTGTAGTAATTTTTTTTTGAGAAAATGAGAAATATAGAATTTTATCCTTGCTTTTATAGTTGAATTAGGTATTTTAGAAAATTTTAAAAACTCAGAAACATGATAATGCCATCATCTTGATGCCTTAGGGTAAGAACATTTTTATCAAACTGAAAAACATTAATCCTTCTGTTGCAAAGCTGAGCAGTTCCTGCTTCTATCTCTGGGGAACTATGAGAGATCAAATGTTTCACAGATTCACAGACAAACGTATGTCATCTGTGATGATGTTATTGTTTGTGAGGAAAATAAAAACATTTCTTGAGAACTTTATTTTTAAAATGAGCACTTATAAAAGGTGCATTGACACTTCATCTGATCTTTGTGAGTAAAGAGGAATTCTGTTAATAGAAGCCCTGTCTTTTCTCTGAGCCACTGTAGCACACCGTCTCTATTTTTTTGGTATCACTGCGTCTTTCACCACAGAAGACTATCTGATAAGAAGGAGCATCAACAAGAACCATGAATGATCACTATGGAAATCTATTAGAAATCTCAAATTTGTATTAATTGTGGAAGAAATTGTAACTTTTTCCCTTCTCACCTTGCAGACCATGAGCATCACATGCTGCACTCCTCACCATCCGGGCTATATGGTGGTGACCTTAGGGATGGGGAGTCAGGCTGACCACTGTGCAGCTGGATCTCAGCATCAGTTCTTTCGTAGTGGGATATTTTTTACTGAATTAAGAGTTGTTTTCATTTCTTTGATGTGTTCTTCTTCCTGTGATTCACCTAGGTTGGGTAGTTAATTCTCTTTCTTTAAGCAGACTTATTTCTTATGTTCATATATTGTTGTGCCCACTGAGCATCTGATGTTTAACCT
This sequence comes from Crypturellus tataupa, assembly GCA_034781795.1. NCBI lineage: Eukaryota > Metazoa > Chordata > Aves > Tinamiformes > Tinamidae > Crypturellus > Crypturellus tataupa. The sequence goes on from JAWLRI010000002.1 coordinate 5,323,711, forward strand.
AAATTTTATTGATTTACCTTTGTGTTTTAGGTAAATCTTGGTAGTAGATAAAAGTGTATCCCAGCAGAGAGATAGAGCTCACTTCATTATACTTTGTTTACTATCTCTGAGGGTAATATTTATAGCTGGCTGTAGGATAGTGCTGGGTCAGGCAGAGATAAAATGCTAGTCAGGCTGTTGTAGGTCATTCTTTTCACCCCTTGATCACATGACACGGCAAAAGAAATTATTTTGCCAAAAGAGCCTGAAATGGATTCTGAAGGTATTATTACAAGTCAGTCAGTTAGCACCAGTAGATCATGTTCCTAGCTAATATTCAGCAGTGAGTACAGAAGATGAGCTGAGTTTCTTTTTCAGAAAAGGTATACATCATGAAATAGGCAAAGGTGTGGTTCGTCAGCATTCTGATTTCATCCCAGATTAAAATGGTATTATATCTGAGGACTTTGTCTCTCATTAGGAAGGCTTTGTGAAAGGTGAACCTGTGCTAGGAATAAACTTCAAACAAAAGCTGTGTTCTGCTTAATTGTTTAAATCAATTCCCTGACACTTGTTCTCTCTCTCTGTTTTCTTTTTTCCTAACCCCCTAGATATTGGCAAACGTAATCATTTTTATCTGTGGAAACTTGGCAGGCGCGTACCACAAACATCTCATGGAACTCGCACTGCAGCAGACCTATCAGGACACATGCAACTGCATCAAATCCCGGATCAAGTTAGAATTTGAGAAGCGGCAACAGGTAAAGTCACCATCAGGTCTGGGCCTATTTTGCCGTTTACCCATTATCTCCCATCCCTCACTGTGCAATCTAGTTTGCCAGTGGAAGAACACTTTCAGACCTACTGAAAGTTGCTTTAAAAATGTGCAAAGTCTCTTGAAGAGGATTTTGCACTATTTCAAGCAGAATTTAAGAAGGTTCTGTAACCTTCTTAAAGGTTATATGTGTTCATGTTGCCATATGCATATTTTCTCCTATTTGTTTTATGAAAAGGTTTTATGAAAATAGAAGTTGAAGTTGCTGTATCAACTCTGTTTTCATACTTTTTCTTTTATTGTCCTCATCAGTTAATTTGTGTGATGTATATTTATGCTTTGGGAATCGTCAGTTCTTCCTGCCCAAGAGCAGTGCTGTGAATTCACTGCCATAAGGCATTACTGCACTGTTTTAAAGTATTTCCAACTACAATACTCAAAAAACATGTGATGTAGTTCTAAGGGTCAGGTGTATTAAGAAGAGCTGGGGGAATTGCATAATGGGACTGTCTGTCATTTACTGTAGCAGCTGAATAAAAGGCTTCTCTGATTGCTTTATATAGTTCTTTTTTTCTGTTTGCAAGTTCTGTACAGTGCCTATCATCCTGACAGATAGGTAGTTCATTTGAAAGAATTTGAAATACAAATTAGTGCATCAAGTAGTAAAGAAGAGAGGTGTATTTTGCTCTGAAGGTCACCCAATTCAAACATCTTTAAACTGTTAATGGTGAGAGAATAGAGCCTTCATGGACACATTGCTGTTGCTGCATATGGTGCCTGCAGGGGTATGTCTAGTGTGTTCCTGCTGGTCTTAACTGTTGTATTTGGGGAAAATCTCACAGATACCTGCAGCCACTTTAAATCCAAGTTTTCAGCATACACCACCATTACTTTAGATGTCAGAAAGAGCAAATGAAGAAGCTGTACCAGGACTTCGGTGGGTGTTACTTTAGTGGTCTAGCCTCATTCTGCTGTGCATTTGGGTTACAGTGTGGCTGAAGCTGCTCTGAGACATTTAGAGTGGTCAGAAGGAGAACATCTTGCAGTAAACGGAGGCATTGATGATTAGATGCAAGATCTGCGTAGGCTGCTATTTTGGGAGAGGTTGTGGAGGGGCAGTCATTTATAAACTTCCACTCCTCACTCCATGAGCTGTGTGTAGAGCATTAGGGTTTTATAGTTGATGCCATACAATGAACACATTTTTCTGTGTATATTGTCTCGCACTCTTCTCTTGAAAATGCAGGCCATAATATCTCCAAATGAGCTGCAGCAAGGCAATTTGCACAAGGCAACTACTGCCAGGCATGTGGGAGTAGTGCCACTCCAGGAGGGGGTGGCACCTTTTGGTGACATGGGGCTGATGTGATGGCTTCAAGGCTCCTGGTCACTCAGCAGATGGTGAATGTTGCTTGGTGGGTTCAGACCTCAGCTGCCAGAAAGACGCGGGTTGGTTGTAAACTAAGAGCAAAATATATTGCAGGAATCAGGGTATCTCTCATTCAGGAGCACCTGAGTTCTTAGCGCACTGAGCACTGTTTTGAGGGTCCAGCTGCTGTTTTTGTTCTTGGTTGCTTTTTCTTACGCATATTGGAAATTAACTGGTATGTGTAATGGAATTAGGAAAGTGTATTATGGGGCACACTGTCAATAATTGAAATCAACAGGATAAAGAAGATGCTTGTAGAAGTCTGTAGTTAGTACAAAGTGCTAGCGAGTGTGTTTTGAAGATGTGCATTATCTGCTAAATGCCATAAACTTCTGTGGAAAGTCATCAGTAAGCAATTTTGACCTCCTCATGCTTCTGAAGATCTTACAAAAATGGCCAAGAAGCTGGCAATGGAGAAAAGCAAAAATATTTACAATACTATGGCTGATATTTGCTCTCTGTTATTTGGAAAGGCTACATTTATAGTATGCTCCAGCCCAACAAGATGGGTAGCACAGCCACCATCTCAGATGAATAAAATTGTGTGATTATTACAGAATGATGATAAGAATTAAAATTAATTTGTTATATATCTAAGTATGCATAGTCATATTTGTTTTTTGGTTGAAATAAATATATCATACAGCTAGCTAAGACCCATCTGCACACTTCTAAGTAGTGTACTGCTGGTCTTGGCTTGTGTATTTTATTGCCAATAGCAGATGGACAGAAGACGATTAAGCTTACGTAGGTGAAAGGGACAGAATTCTCTGAATATTTTACTATTTATTTATTTATTTATTTATTTATCTTACCTCCCCTAAACCAGTAGATCCTCTGATCTTCTTAAATAGATGTGTTTAGTTTTATTCTCTCAATGCCTTAATATGCCATTTGTCCTATTTGATAGTTTTCCAAACAAAAAGAGAAGGAAGTAGTAGTCCTTGTAACACATTTACAAATGCTGGATATTTAAATATGAGCATATGACTGACGGTTAATTTCAGGAGTATTTTTTTTCTACTCAAGTTAATGTATTTCTGATTAAAAAATCTGCATACACAGAGAAGTGAATGTACTTGAGTCTGTTTTTTAATAATGTTTTTATTCCAAGAAATGGAGGAGACGGTCCACATTATTAGCATTCAGGTAGCAAAAGTCAGTCATATTGTTGCATAGGATTGGGATACATTGAAATGATAGGAGCAAGTGCATATTAAAATTGCTAAGTTGATTTTGAAAAAGCTTTTGTTAGCATAAGCATTGATTTTTCCATCTCTTTTCACAAGGAAAATTAATTTACTTCAGTGAGAAGTTACACAGTTACTTTTGCACAAATGCCAAGCATAAGGATATGCTTTTGAGTACTTAGGTCTCCAGATCAAACTTAACCTGATGAACATCATATCTTTTATAATAGTTTTTGAAAGATGATTTTGAGGTGAGCTCCTCAAACCTGGCTGTGGATCAGCTGAGATTGTCAGGCATGTTCACGGTGACAAAGCAGGTCTGAGGAGCAGTCAGGATGTCACCCTTTGGGCTGATGTCCAATATTTATAGAAGAGATATGTGAAACCTCCCAAGATCAGCAATTTCATTTCAAGACACTTATTTAATATAGCTTCATAACATTATTTGTCCCATTGAGGCAGACTAGCTGGCATTTTGCGGAGCTAATGACTCACTGAGTTAGCGATCTTAACACTGACAAGTGTTTAACATAATTGCTCTTCTTTCTGCTGGTGCTTTGCATTAGGAGACATAGGAAATATGTTCCGAGAAATTCTTACAACATAGCAGGTAACTGTCAGGTGTTGATGCTCAGTGCGTTCTCTAGGATGCTATCCTTTTAAAAAAGAGGCAGTATATTGATGGTTTTAGAAACAACACTCAGGAAGATGATTGAATTGAATGAGGCTGCAGATCATTGAGTGGGATTTTAACTTTTTCACTGAAACATTATGATCTGATACCATTCATAGCAAGAACTGAAATACTTTAGAACCTCTTTAAGTCTCAAGCAAAGAAATCCTATTAATTTATGACGCTTGAGCTTCTTTGTGAAGAACAAAATGTGTTATTTGGAACCGATAAATAAAGTAGATTCATAAAAATTCAGCAAATACATTTTATGCTTCCTTTTTTTATTATTTTTGTTTGTGTTTTACTCATGTTCAGTGTCCTACACCAATAAAATAGGAAGCCTGTTCTAGCAGAAAAGGAAATAGCACAAAGTGTATATCTTCAATCTATACCCCTCTAACGGTACTCATATATGGAGGAGTGTTCTTTACTCAGTCAAAAATCAGGGCACTGTGTGTATCCTTTTAAATTTTCGTAGAAATATGGAGAAGAATAATACAGGTCAGTATTCTACTTTCTTTTCTTGTTGTCAGGGGTTCAAAGTCAGTTACTTTAGGCCTCCAAAATCAACACTTTATCAGCTGATAAAATAGTGGGATTTCAGTACCTTTGGTCATACTCTTTGGCTACTCTGACTCCTATAGTTGGCTTTCTCTACTGATGGTTGGGATGTAGGATTCTGCTGCCTCTTCTACCGTGACTTCTTCATAAGAATACTCTGTGAAACATGATTTTCAAAAGAAACGTCATTTCTTGACTGGATAAGTACTGTTAAATGCAGAGTGATATCGTGAACTTGGCCGAATTCACCATCCTTTCCCTTGTCAGGGTTTATGTTTACAAAGCTGGATGCAACAGAGCTAAATAATCTGTTTTCAGCTCTTTATAGCAAAGTCTTGTGTTCCCTAAACATATTCTTGGGGATTGTTTGGTCATAAAAGAGGTGATCTGCAGTGCAGCCACAGTGGAACAAAGTTTGTTCTAATTTCTGGGGGACATTTAATTTTAGAGTATCCCTAGAAATTAGTCTGTTGGTGTATATAAGTGCATATAAAGAATTTGTGGACAGTAATAGGACTCTCCTGGCAACAGCAGTATAAATTTTTATCCTTGGTAGTGATTGTGCACCAGTTACTGCAAAGATTTTTCCACTTCTTTATATAGTCTAATTATCTTGATAGTGTCATTACCTGTGCTGTAAATGTTTCTCTGACATTTACTCTGCTTTAGTACCAGCTGTGGTATTCAATCACTTCAGTTATATTTGGAAGGATCTCAGGATAGCCCACTGGCTTCTATTAATCAATTAGGAAACTGAATTTTAATATTTTCTTTTAGGGGAGGTGCAACAAAATTGAAATATATTCAGTATTTGAAAATAAAAGTATTTCATTGCAGTATTACCAAATATATTGGTCATTTTTGACAAAGAAGGTGTCATTCTAAGGTTAAGGTTAGGGTGAAGGGCTAGGGGTTGGGGATTGGGGTTTAAGGTTAGGGATTAGAGCAGGGGGGTTGGACTAGATGACCCCTAGAGGTTGAGGCCGGTCGCGCACGTGCCTCGCCCGGGTCCTCCGGTCGCCGCGGGTCGACCGCGCTGGGACGCTCGCTCTATGCGCCCTGATGCCGTGTCGCCGGGGGAAGCAACAGTCTCAGGGTCCCGCGTCAAGGTGGTCAGGTGAGGAGAATGCGATAGGCCAGCCGCCCTCACAGGTCGGGGGAGACCGGCGTGGACTGCCGACAGACGACTCGATACGAGTTACAATCAGCAGCCGCCTTTATTCTGGAAACACACAACTTATATAGGGCAAGGAAAGGGGAGGAGGAAAGGGAGGAGCAAGTTACTGGATTGGATGTACGCTAGTCTCGGGATCCCTGCGGTTGGTGGAGCTCCGTAGGTGGGCGGTCCGCTGACCAGAGCAGATTGCTGCAGCCCCCACCTTCGGGATTCTGGATGTTCTGGAGTGTTCTTGTTAGGTGTAATGAGTGCATCGGGCCAGGCCTTCAGCCTGACTGGGACATGCTTGTTTTACACCAAACATACATTTTCTTCCCAAAACCCTCCTGTACCTAATTCCATATCTCCCTACAAGAGGTCCCTTCCAACCTTAGGTATTCTGTGATTCTGTGATTACGGTTAGGGTTACTTTAAGTTAGGATTAGGGGTTGGGTTAGGGTTAGAGTTAGCATTTAGATTTGGGGTTAGTGTTAGGGATAAGAGTTAGGGTTTAGGAATAGGATTTGGTTAGGGTTAGGATAAGGATTAGGGTTAAATCTTAAGATTAGAGTTAGAAAGATATTGAAGCCATTAAGTGGATGGATTTATTTTCTATTACTTTCAATGTAGCAATGTATTATTTCCGATATAAAAATATATTTCCTGGATATGCTTTTTTTTTTTTTCTTAAACCCCTCCCCGCCACATGCCATTAGTTATAGGACTCCGTTTTTTAGTGCTAAAAACATTTCAATAATATCCTTGGGTAGTTTTCACTTTTTCTGGCAGCAATTGCCTTTATGTTTTGATTCTGTCTATCACTAATTGTTGATTGAATTCATTTTATTGTACAATTAGGCACAGCTCTTTTTTTTTGGAAAAATGTATGAGACAATAACCTAGCCAATAATCTTAATAAATCTAATATTTACAGGCAAGGAAAATTCCTGATTCTGTAACTTGTTATATATATCTCATTATTAGAGGACAAAATACCATCACTGGAAATCTAGCAATCTTAATGATTGCTTACATATTTCATTATTTGAAATGAACAGTTTAGCAAATAACCTTTAGAAATATGCGGTATAGGGTGATAGAAACAGTGCAATTCCTGCAGATATGGTTTGTTTGTTTATTTTTTTCAATACCTCAGGACATCATAGAGAGAAGTCATTTGCCACTTTGCAGTGAAGTAGCTGAGATTTCAGCAGTTTCTCCAAATGTGCTGATCTTAACTGTGGTAATTTATTACATCCTCAGATAAAGTGATGAGTCATGCTGCTTTATTTTGTGCTAAGAGTAAAATGTATAGATTAAGCAGATACTAATTACCACAATTTCATGATATACTGATAAATCTGAGTCAATATATAGCTGACAGGCAAATGTTATTTTTCTTCATACTATCTGCAATTTTGTCAGCCGCATCACAAAAACTAATAGCTAAAATGCATTTCTTTTCTGAAAGGGAATTTCTTTTGATAACCAGTCCAGTTTTCTCTATTGTAAAATTGTAATTTTAAATTGTCATTTTATTTCTAAATTGAATTATTTCGGTCCTACTAGAATCTCTTTGTCCTTATTATGTCCTTTAAAGCTAGATTAAAAAATCTTTTACATAAGTAGGGATCACAGTACCTCCTTTTTTATTTTTAATTTTTTATTTATAGGTCATAACCATATTAAATTCTCATCTCTCTACTTGGATTTTTCCAGACATTTGATTGTTCTTGCAGCTTTTTTTTCTGAGTCCCTCATGTTTTCCTGTATGACTTTTGCAGCAAGCATACCTGAACGTGGTATTGTCAGCAGTGCTGTCAGTGAATATCCTATAAAGAGGCAAAGATCCATGAAAGTCTTTTTTACAAGTCAATAGGCCACATTGGCCTTGTTATCAGCAACATTACACTGGGAGATACTTCTCATTTAGCTTAATACAGCAAACTCAATATTCTTTACGGTATAATTGCTTTCTATATAGGCCTCCATGATGTAAATAGGTGCTTTAATTCTGGGTAAATATCCTTTGAGTGTTTTAAATACGTGTTCTGTACAGCTGCACCCAAGTAGATCTGTATTTCTGTAGCATTGATAATCATCCTGTCATTCTGTATGTCATTTCTAAATACTTCTTTCTAAGTGATGGTCCACGTGAGCATTTATGATGGCACACACATGTTCTGAAGAACTTTGACTGGAGGGTTCTTACTCCAATATGCCCCTGTATCGTTTCTCCTCACTGAGTCATGCCAGTGTGCTAAGGGCAGAGGCATGCTCACTGCCCTAAGGTCTTCTCAGCAATCTGGCTTTATTTATTTATTTATTTTTTTTTGGAAGTTCATTTCCTTGCCAGCTTGCTCCTGTTTCAATCCTCTAGTTACCAAGCAGATTCTGAGATCTTGAGAGCAGCCCTCCTGTGATAAAGCACAGGACAACCCATTCACCGAGTTCTGTCACAGGACTTTGCAGGTGCATGCAGAATTACAAGTCTCCTCTGCTCTCAGGCTCCCTCCTTTCAGTGGCCTAGGTCAGCGTGCTGCTGCTTGGGGCAGGGTCAGCTCTGCCTTGCTGCTGCTGGGAACCCTGAGCAGATATTGCTGCATCTGGTTCTCGAGTTTTGAATGGTCTCAAAATTAGGAGGAGCATTATGGATAGGAGAACAGAGCCCATAAGTCATAGATTTCACAAATACTGATTTACATACTTTTTTTTTCAGCTGATATGTTAACAGTTGCTAACAGTGTGGGTATGCTGCTGCGGTTAATTCTAGAGCTAAAGAGTCCACATCTGAGCTAAAGTGCTTGGGCATATATGTCTCAGATGATATACTACTCAGTGTGCCCAAAATAAGAATGTTTTCTCAGTAAGCTGCATTTTGAAGCCTGCCATTAGTCAGACTGTAACCCATTCAGGCTGTGCTACTGTGCTAATTATTCAATCAAAATGTTGAATGCATTCATTAAACAATTGTGTGTTTGTATAAACATGAATTATCCTAGGAACAATTGTTTTTGTCATGAGACCGTGTATACACACACAAAAGAATCTTTAAATGATTTTTTAAAATCTTATTGATAACAAATGGGACAGTAAAGGAATGAAACTCAAAGATGATAGCTGAGGTAACTGTGGTTGCAACAAAGGTTTAGATATGTTCAAAGATGAAAATAAATTTTCTGTCTTCAAAAAAATCTTATGTAACCTTTTAAAAGGCTGCAAGAGTGAAAGTTAAACACCCTGAACTTCCTCTCCCTGTAGAAGCTCGAATGAAAGTGTTAGATTTCAGCAAAATAAGGAACTAGAGAGGAATCCACTAATGCACTTTCTTTCAGTCTTCCTGCAATTGTTTTAATGTGTTATATGATGACAAAGAAAAAGAAGCAGAAATTAAAATGAAAAAAAAAAAGAAAAAAGAGAGAGAAAGGACACAAATTTAAACACTTAGGACTTTTACATTTGCCTCATGTATTTTCTGCAACCCATTTTGTCAACTTAATTTGATTTTTACAGGTCCCCTTCAAAAGAGATATTTGGATTTGACTTAAATGATCAACTTTCTTTTTCACAACCAGAGGCAAAATTTTAGAGTGGTTCCTCATAGGCCTGCTTTCAAATAATATGTTCGCAGGAGGATTTATTCCATTTTATTTCCCTTTGCATAAAATAAATTTGTCTCGAATAAACATCAGGAGGTTGGATAATGCAATGTAAACCCATGAATGCCAGTCACAGGAGATGTGACCCTATTGCTACTGTCCTTTCACCTCTGAATTTTTATGTTGTTTTTATTTTTCTTGAATCAAGTTGCTGGTTGTCAGCTAAAAATACTGCCTAAATCCATTCTGTGCTCTACTAGTGCTGCTCTGGAACCAACTTGCCTGATTACTTGTTATGTCCCCATTCCGCTCAACATGATATTTTTCATACATTCGGAGGTCAGCCAAGTAAACCACTGTGCACTTAATTGAAATATCAGTGTGTATTCAAGGATAAATTCTGTCTACTGATTTACTGTAACCAAAATCTATTTGAAGTATACAGTGTTTTAAGTCTTTTTTGTTCTAAAAGGAAGAAAAATAAAATGGCTTCCGGCTCTGTAAATTACTGTAACTTGAAAATGTATTTGTGTTTCATTTTTTTTTAATGCAGTTTGATCTCTGTGTAGGGTATTAACCTGACCCAAGAAAATTGGCTGCAAAGTTTCTTTTAGTCAATTAATGGGAAGTTTGCAAGATTCTTGAAATTTGTACCCTGGGATCACATGAAATTATCTTGTTTCAGCCCTTTCTTAGCTTTGTATGGTTCTTGTTTCACCCTAGTTAGGGCTTCCATTACAACTGCTTCTGTTTAAAGAGTCTCTCATAATCTTGTGCTTTCTAAGAGCTACTAATATCTATATTATAATACTTATCATATACTGCCAGCTAACAGGTGTTTGTGGTTACTCACTGATATTTCTTACCCTTTATTTCCCTGATTTACAGAGGTGTTTTTTTAGGGCATCAAGTAAAATCCCTTACCTTGCTCTAGATATCCTTTTTTTTTCCCTAATGAAATACCTATCTACTGCAGCCAGGAACTGCAGCTGACCTTTCCCTTTTTTACATCACTTTGAAGATTCAAAACCATCCTACAAATAACTTCATCACCAAATATCCCTTCTCTGTCATTTTCATTTGAAGCACCCTTAAGTTTTGCCAGATGATCTTGTTAGAGGCACTCAAAATGCATTTTAGTCTCCAAAGTATTATTCTATTTTCTTCTTTCATGTCTCTCTGCCAATAAATTAGTATCTTCTTCTGTGCCTTTTTGTCTCATGGGACCTATACTTTGTTCGTGTATTTCTTTCTTTCTTCTCTTAGACTGTAAATTTTTTTATGCAGTCTTTCAGTGAGAATCTTCCTGCTTGTGAAAACCTGCTCTGTTTCATCATGGGTACAACCTTTGCAAGTGTATCAGGGCCACTTCCATGGCTACATTTTTTTGTGAAATTAGTCAGTTTAGTGATTGTGAGTATCTGATATACTAGTCCCATTCAAACTTCTTATGTATTATTCTCACATTTTTCAAATATGACAATTTGATTATAAAAAGAAAAAAAGAGAGAGGAGTAACAATAATAATAAGCCCTATCTGCTACCAGCCTCTGGATAGTCCTTGCAAAGTGGGATGCACTCTTCTGAAAGTGCTAAAAGAGGAAAGGCGAAGAGCAGTCTCTATTTGCAGCCTTTCATTGATGAGGTGGAACTGCTCAGGGAACTGAGACTGTCTTTGCCTATGCCAGATGCAGACATTTAGAGTTGACTGGGCTGGATAAGTGTAGTGGTGGAGAATGATCTGTGGGGCAGGAGTGTGAACATAAGACATGGTCAAGATTAAATGTTTATACTATGTTCTTTCTCTGAACAGCTTGTATGACAAGTTCCATAAGGAAAAGTAAGTCTGGAGTCAGTCCTGATCATTGCATGTGAGCATCCCTGCAATGATGAAAGAAAAAAAATAGAATCTTAATAGTAATATTAAAAGTGCATACAAATCAGGAAGCTAATTGAAAGCAGCATTTAGGGGACATCTTGAAAATTGAAAAAGCAGGCAGAAGATGTGGAGGCAACTTAAATGACCACATGAAAGTCTTAGAGCACAGGTATAATATTTATTTTAAAGATGCTGAAGAGACTGTAAGTGAAGTTATTAAAGAGCAGAGTAAAAGAGAGTGCTAGGAACAAAGAGTATAAGATGAGGCACTGCATTTGGGGGAAAAAAAAAAAAAAAAAAAAAAAAAAAAAGAAAAGCTACTATGAGCAAGTTCCT
>JAWLRI010000002.1:5335387-5355163 GCA_034781795.1 Crypturellus tataupa
GGATGCAGCCCTGTGCCATGTGCTCTAGGTGGCCCTGCGTGTGCAGGGGGGTTGGACTAGATGACCTCTAGAGGTCCTGTCCAACCTTAGGCATTCTGTGATTCTATGAGTCTAATGAATTTATATTCTGTAGTTTCCATGTTTGGAAAAATATATCATTTTTGGAGGATTTTCTTTATATGATGGCAGATGTGATTCTTTAAAAATGCTTTAGTCAGAGTACATCCTCTTATCTTTCTTCCTTCCCCACTCCAAGCTATATAGGAGACTGGTCACATGTGAGATGACTGAAGGAAACAGAGAGTAACTTGGCTTTGATAAATACTTTACAGGTCACTGCTGGTTCTGTGCATGAATCAGTCTGTCCAAAATATGAAGAGTGCCCTTTACAGCACTGAAGAGCACTCTCAGGCAGCCCAGGGCACGTATGGTTCAACAACTGGGGACTACTATGCTTTTTTTTTTTTTCAATTAATTAAATAGAAAAACCCTCATGTTCACAGGATTATGTGTAACTGTAATGCGATCTGCACTGACAACACTGGAAAACACATTTGCAGAAAGTAGGTTTAATCCAGGTGGGTAACTTCTGGTCTGTAATTTCACAATTTAGAGATTGCTGGACTAAATCAGTCTGTTAAGAATAGAATTTTAAATTAATGAATCCATTTTATCTACATATTTACAAATAGAGTTTGCATTGATGCTGTTCTTTCATTTTTAGATTTTCTTCAATTTATCTTAAAATGTATTCTTGCATGATCAACATACATTAACAGCAAGCATTTATTTTTTGGTACCACAAGGAGCAAATTATGTACAGTTTGTTATAGTAGTTATAAAAGTAGAAAATGGAAGTGTTTATGTGCCTGGGACATAAAAGTGTTTATGCGCTCTGCGCATATGTCCAAGGATATCTGCCTATTTTATCAGTCTATCAGGATAATTTCAAAAAAATCACAAGTTGATCTTTTGTTGCTCTGTTAATGTATGCTTTTCTAATGAGAGTTGTTTTCTCATTTATTTGGTCTAAGAAACTTTCCATTTTGCTCATTCTGTCCAAACTGTAGAACTAATTTGCCTCCATTATATGTATTTTCTACAGTTATTATAAATTAATGTGTGCATCTTCAATTAGTTTGAGGAACAAATGGTATGTTATAACCCAATTCAGAACCAGTAGCGTCTGAATAACATATTTCTATTAGCTGAAGTCTCATTAATTTTGCATAGAAAAAGCAATTAAATTATATTATTGTTGTTAATAATTTTGTCCAAACTCTGTGGAAGGATTCTGAGTGTTGTCAAAAGACTGGATCATCATTAAAGGACTGGATAATGCTATCAATAGATATGCTGTAGGTTATTCACATAAATCATTGTGTCAGAGTTTCTTGCTAATTTTATTTTTTCATTCAGTCAAAATTATTATCCAGACTGTCAAAAACGTGAGTACATTGTTGCATAGCATTGCATGCATTAGCATTTTAAAGATATGACTGACTGAGGATGAATTAATTGGGACCTATGAACAGGATAAATGAAAATGCAGCTAAGAATAAAGGAAGTGGCAATGCCATAGTTTATTGAATTTCTAATACATTTGGAATGCAAATGCATATGAAGTAGATGAATCTCAGAAAAATCTGATGACATCTAAGTAGAACTACAGATGTTTGGGATCCCTTGAAATGCAGATGGATGTAGGATGTGCAAAATTTATGATTTATTTTCAGGGACAAATTTAAAAATAACGAATCAAGTCAGCTTGATGCTCATTGAAATGTTGAGGGAAGTATCAAGTGCATTTTATGAATACGTGTAGGAAAACAGAGCAGTCACCCATGTGGAAGAATAGTGACTTCATATATATGTTGAGGCCATGTAACCTTCTGCCTCTGTTAGTCCTTGTGGCAATTTACAGTGTTTTCCTAAAAGAGCATTCTATTTTTTTCATACTAGAAAGTTTAAAGTAAGTGATCAGAGTCTCAGTGACAACATGGAAAGTCTAACACAAGACCTGTAGCCCTTTGAGGACTCACTTCACTTCATTCTTACTTCATGAATAACTCAGTTTCCTACTGTGAAAAGGCCCGATATTCATAAAATACATTCTGTTGCCTACTGAAAAGGATTTTGTTCAGCAGCTTTGGCATTAGGTTGGTTCTGGCATCAGCTGACGAGCGAGTGGGGAGACAGCTCCTTCACACAAACACCTCCATGAAAGATGCGCTGTTGAGCAGCCTGGCAAGGACTGCTGTATTCCCCAGTTTTGTGGCAGTTATTTCTGGTGCAGTGCTGCCTTTCTGAGCCCACTGCTGCACTGCCACATCTGTCGTGTGTTTCATACCTCTATGCAAGGAAATCCCTAGGCAGAAGAATATGCACGTTAGTTTTCTAAGATCTGAGTGAAAGCTATTTATCAACCTTAAAATACTTACAGGTCCTAGGCATGGGAATTTGTTGTGGAGCGTGTGCTATCGATGTAGTATATCGAGTGCTATTTGCAGAATTGTTTTAGTGTTGTGTAAGGTGCCGCAGCATGCGGCTTGGCTTTTGCAACCAAATACACCTGTAAAGAAATTTGCTTTCTTACTTAATGTGGTAAAAATATTCCAAACTGATACATATTAAACAAAGTGAGTTGTGATCTCAATTTATGCATAAAATAAAGCCTTATGATGCAAGTGTATAAATGTTTTATTTACATTTCTGGAAGGTAAAAATAATTCTGAAAGAATCATTTTACTGAAATTCGTAAGGTGCGCGATTTCTGTTTTGTTTCTTATTTGAAGTAGTTTGTTATTGAAATAACATGGATTTGGAGGGTAGAGCTACTTCTTAGGGTAAATTTGACAGTATCTGTTTTCCTTTCTTCTTCATAAAATTGTTTTGGGTTAATGTTTGGAAGTAACAACTTTGTTTCCTGTTTCTTTGTGCAGCATAGTTTGGACCTTGGCTTTTGGCATAGCCCCTTCATTTCCCATTGACAATATTAAAAAACACATTAGATTTAGACATTGTATACTGCTGGATTTCCTGGGGAGTCATCCTTTCAATGTGATGGTGTTTGATGCCGAAAAACAGACATTTGAAGATTGCAAACCTGAATTTACTGATTATGAAGTTTGCTCAAACCAGTGAAGGACATTATTATTAATGTCACCCTTACTGTTGAGAGGAAAACAAACTTGGAGGTAGATATGCTAGAAGATGGGAGGTGCCTAGTTTGGGTGGCTATTTCTGTCCTTAGTGCCAAGACATTTTTTTCCTGCTGCAAGAGCCGGAGAGTGGCCAAAGAAGGATGCACTTGGTCCAGTGAAAAGCTGCCAGTATTTTGGCATACAGTGCCAGATGATAGTGCCAGGCTTCTGTAGCATAACACAAGGAAAAGGATGCAGGAGAACAGCAGATATCAATCATACCAATCAGATAAGATGCAGACCTCTATGTATAATGTGTTAAAGAAGCATTGCCCGTGTATATGTGGTGTCATCCCTTGATTAGCATTTTTTGTGGACTAAATGTGGGTTTTGCAATGAGAGCTTCGCTTGCGTCACCTGAGTGTGAAAGAACGTTTGGTCCCCAAAGCATTTCCAGAATTTTCTGTGCGTGAGCTGCAACCCTGGCATGATTAGGTGTAACTATAAAGACTTAACTTTGCTGCATCACTGAGAAAGTTTATTCAAACTTTAGACCACACTTGGTTTGATGGAGCACAATCTATATAGATCCCTTGTTGAAATAGCTTCCAAGGAAGGGAGGTTATTTAAGTTAAATCAGGTAAATAAGTTAAATAAGTTAAGTCTTCAGGATAAGAGGCAGCAGGCACAAACTAAAACACAGGAAGCTCCATCTGAAGATAAGGGGGAACTTTATTGTGCAGGTAACAAAGCACTGGCATAGGTTGCCCAGAGAGGTGGTGAAACCTCCGTCCTTATAGATATTCAAAAGCTGTGTGGGTGCTGGGCCATGTGGTCTAGGCAACCCAGCTAGAGCAGGGGGGTTAGATGAGATGATGTCTCTTCCAACCTCAACCATTCCATGTGTCTGTGCTCCTATGATTGCTTACTCATTTCTTTGGGGAGAAAATTAGTTTCGTCTGAAAAGACTGTCAAGGATCTACCTCCAAAATTAACCTCATGTTCACAGATAAGTAGCTTCCTGTGAGTATGGGAAGAGAAGGCTTTCTTTTAGCAGACAATTGATTTGAACCTAGGTCACTTGCAGACATTGTACATTGTCTAACCCCTGGATTATTCATAAAAATGTGGCATTTGTTAAGTCAGGCATTCTACAGCATTTGTAGCTACAAATCTGTAATGGGCTGATGTTACAGGCTGTAAATAGCAGTGGGCTGCAATATTGGTCCTGTGGAAATTATGGATTGTTCTGTGACATTTGAAACCAGCTCAAGCCAACTCCAAAGTACATGAAAAGAACAATGGAAAGAAACTGTTACATGCAAAAATTTAACCATCACATGCCAAAATTTTATCCAAGCAAAAAGGTCCATTGTACCCCCTGCCCAAACATGCCCCTGGGGACTGGAGACATTCTTTGCAGGTAGACATTGTGCCAAATGGGAGGTACCTACATCCCCTGAAGAGACTATGATCCTCATGGTTATGTCTGCATCTTTATACACCTAAATAAATACCTTTGAAAGCACTTTGGAAAATGCTGTAAGATGGTAACATGGAAAAAGTTATTTCGGAGTTTTAGAAAACTAAGATATTTCTGCAAGCTTTAGCCCTTGTGATGAGTTAGAGGAAATTACGATTTGTATAGAGAGAAATAGCAATGAGCATTTATGGGTGGTGCATCACTTATGCTGTTGATTTTTTTCTGATCAGCTTCCTCAAAATAAAGATAAATTATTTTCAAAACACTTCAAGTTTATTTTCTAATGGGCTACTGGATGGGTCAAAGGATGTTAGCTAAACATATAGAGATTTATTCAGCAGCCAAAGAGCAGGGCATGTTAAATGTGTAGAATGGTCCTTTTAACTTTAATACATCTATTTCTAATGGAAACCTGGATCGGTTGTATCAGATTTCTCTTCTTGATAAGTGTTTTAGTAGGTCTAGTACTCTGATTTAGTAGATCCTGACCTGTAACTGGTTTTCCAGCTTGCCTATGGACCTTTATCATTGCCTCATCATCGCCTTGCCTGATGATCTGGAGTTCTGGCTGGCCCTGGCTGCTATCCCCAGGTCTTCCTGGCTCAGGTTCTGTAGGATTGGGCACTGGCTGGTGAGGCCCTGGCCTCTGCCTGCTCTGCTTTCACGTTTGACTCCTGGTTCCCCTTGGTCTTGGGAGCAGCTATGCGCGTTGTGGATACCTGGCACTTGCCTTCTGGGAAAAAAAAATGCATGGGAACTCATATTCCTTAATGATCAGACAGAGAGAATTGAGTGATGTTCTTATTCATGCATATGTGCTTTAATTTTCTAATTCTGATATCAGCTTCTGGCTTCAGCAGCCTTAAAATTTCAGTTCAATGATCATTAAAATCCACTTAAATGATGAAGTCTCTTCATCAAATGAATGGAGTCACTGCTTATGTTGACCTTTGAGAACCATCATCTTAACCTGATTGTAAGGCTTTATATAAGATCCTTGTCTGTCTTACACATCTTATTTCTGGAATATCAGTGCAGTTTTGACAGATGACTGGTAAAATAAAGGGTATAGTTCAGGGGAAGTGCTGACAAATCAATTTGGACGTGTACATATGGGAGAGCAGTAACTCAAGTCGTGATTTGCCTGATAACACAAAACCTCCTCCGTTCCAGAAGGTAGGGAGCTCACTCAGCAGCTATAGTAGTGGCTCAAAGACATTTTAAGGGATTTTAATCATTGCCATAGTGGTGTTTCTATTGCATCAAAATAAGGTACTGTTGTATTTTCTAGACCGAAGACTTTCAAATGCTGCATTATCCTCTTGACCTGCATTCACTCTTTCTTCTTTCAGGCTGTAGCTCTGAGGATGGTTTTTCTATTGACTACAAATAGAATTTGCCACAAAGTCAATGTCCTGTATGTCAGTTCACCTAGGTTTTGATGTATCCCATCCCATATTTTGCAGTTTCCCATATTTTTGACGAAATCAGTCCGAAAGTTACTGGATAAAAAGCCATTGTAAGCAGCATTCTTGATTTGCTGTGTGCTGCACCATTCTGCAGAAATTTAAGTGTACAACATCAAGAAAAACAACCTGATTAGGAATTGTTCCTGTTTTCTTCTGATGTATTCTGAGCTGCCAAAGATTAAAAAAAAAAAAGTTTTTTTTTTTTTTTTTAACATTCTGATTTTCTTAGGCTCTTTTACTTGCAGAGAAAGAGGGAACAATGTGTTCAGAACCGTTTTGCATTTGGCTAGCTGACCAGCTCAGCCAGTGTGTTCATAAATAACTGTGATTCAGCATCACTTACAGTTGCCTTGTAGTTTATACATTTTTTAAAATATAATATATGTATATATGCTTGAAATTTAATGTGTGAGTTGATACAACTTCTTGGTAAAATGTTAATTGACAGGGTGGCCAAACCAGTTAGCTGGACCTGGTGAGATACTTTGCAGTGTGCTCCACCAAATGCAGTTTTCTAAATCAACCTCTGACTATAATCCTTCGCTTGTACAATGGAAAAGGTGGAGGGAAAATGTTCCTCTGGCATGGGTGGGAGTTGTGATTTGGTGAACAATTTCATGGGGGAATTTTTTGCAGAGTGGGATAATGATCTGGCCTGGAGAGAAGAGGAGAAATGTCCTGTGTTTCATGCAGCTATCAACAAAACAAAGGCTCTCTATTTTTGTTTTCCTCTTATGATTCTCTTGCTCATAGCTTTTATAATTTCCTGCACAAACTTTATCTTTCTTAAAACAATTTTTTGCTCCTCCTGTTGAAAGCCAAGAAGCCTTTGCAGTCCTCTCTGGTTTCAAAGGTGTAAGTGGCAACCTTGATTTGCAGCTCCCCATCGCCATGTGTCCAGCATCATTGCAAGCTCAGAGGGAGGTAGTTACCAGCTTGTGTTAGCATGACGCTATGAGATACAACAGGAGCACAATAACGAGAAGTTGGACCTGAAAGCGCTCACCCCTTTGTTACCTAATTAATGATAATTATTGACTAGTGCAAGTAACAACACACTTTCTGTCTGAACCTGTAAGAGTATGAGCTCTGCAGAATCTGCAGGCTGTCGTGATGGGGGAAAAGAAGTGGTTTTACCAGCATTCTTTATGGCTCACAAAATATCCACCAAGAACAAGTGAACAATATTAAAAATGAAAATAGAGTGACCTTTTTGGCATGTAGCTAGGGAGCTACATGCCTATAGGCTAAACTGCCTATAAATACAACATTACTATTTCAGTTCAGGAAATGTTTTTCACAGTTAGAATGTGTCAAATCTGAGACCTGGGAAAAATTATGTCTTTTTTATTTAACTCTTGCCTCACAGAACTGTTCTAATGTGTTCAGAAAAACATATGTCTCATACAATGTTGTCCTCGTGATAATTTGGTTCTTAAAGAAATTCCAAACTGCTTATTTTAGGAGCGCCTCCTGCTTTCCTTACTGCCTGCTCACATCGCCATGGAAATGAAAGCAGAGATCATTCAGCGGCTGCAGGGTCCCAAGGCAGGCCAGTTGGAAAACACCAACAACTTCCACAATTTGTATGTCAAAAGACACACCAATGTCAGGTATTGCACCCTAGCAAAATTTACTAGCAACATGGAGAGAAAGTTTGAAAAGAGTAATAAGAAAGTAACTAGAAAGAACTAGATCTTTTCAATGACTTAATGTTCAATATTCAAAATAGTTATTTATTGTGTTGAAATGTTAATTATTTACTTGTAAATTTCCTAAAATCAGAAAAAAATGAGATTTTCCTCTTTGACTACTAGTTTTTGAATAGAAAATAGAAATGCATTGAACACACTGAAGCCTACCATTTATTCCAAATATTTTTCCCTCTTTTCAAATTATTTTGTCTCTTTTTATTGGAAAATGTCATTTGAATGGCATTCCCAGAAATGACATTTTCAAAGCAAATATTCCAGAATACTTTTGAGAAAGTTAATTCCCATCTGTGAGCACATGTACTTGTTTCTTAACCTAATTCTCTGAAATGGTCTCTTTTACTTGGTGTCTGGAAGCATACCATATAGTTTGAATATCTGATCAAGCAACCTTGAATTTCATGGTCTGGGTAACAAGTGGTCAAAGAAAGACTCAGTTCCCTTCACAGGTAAATGCAGGTTGGGATGTCTGATGTTGATAAAATATAATTAAACAAATTCTAATAACAAATATGCTTGCTGATCTAAATTCCCTTACTACTTTGCCCATTTGTGAGTAGAAAAAGATGTATATTTTCTGAATATGTGTTTTAAATGTAGACATAGAATGCATACCTCATATCTTCTATTCTGAGTCAAGTGAATGGGTCATTTATTTACTGTATCACATGGTGGTTGTTTTATGGGCATACTTCTGCCCAGTGCTGAATACTTG
This sequence comes from Crypturellus tataupa, assembly GCA_034781795.1. NCBI lineage: Eukaryota > Metazoa > Chordata > Aves > Tinamiformes > Tinamidae > Crypturellus > Crypturellus tataupa. Next base: position 5,343,910 of record JAWLRI010000002.1, read on the forward strand.
CTTTCAGATTATGCTGTTGATGAATAAATCTCAGTTTAGAGGAAGGAAGCGTAACGCAAGGTCTGTTCGTTTCTGCTGCAGCATCTTATATGCTGATATTGTGGGATTCACTCGCCTGGCCAGCGACTGCTCCCCGGGGGAACTGGTGCACATGCTGAATGAGCTCTTTGGCAAGTTTGATCAGATTGCAAAGGTGAGTTTCCACTGAGCCTCTCCTGTTAGTTTAAATATCTGAGTGATTTCTAGTATGTTCTTTTGTCCTGGGGACTCCATTTCCACCTGGCAGTATTTCTTAGGCTGTTTGCAGGAGGATTAGAATTTAATCATGTGAAGGTTTTCCTTTATATTAGTGTAAATTGTAATGTGTCACTTTCCAATGAAAATAATTCTATGATTCTGATTCTGTGTTATTCTGAATTTGTGATAATCCAGTAGATAAGAAATCTGGCTCTGATCTGAAAGTGACATTGGGCTTCCGTCATTAAGACAGTCTGTGCACAGAGTTCAGAGGTTAATGTCCTTAAAATCTTCATACTTAGAAAGCTAAGATATAGCTCTTGCTAATAGGAACAATATAGAGAGCTTATGGAGCACTGTCAGGCTTTTGAAGATGGAGAGCACTCTAAGCAGGTTGATTTACAGGAACAAAGATAAGGAAATACAAGAAAAATGTTACAATCCATTTTCTCATCTTTGTAAAAGTGTTTAAGAGGTTGGAGGGCAATAGAGCCCAGTTAATCAAAGTAATTTTAGGATGATGTGACCACAGCCTCTAGTTTGTTCCAGAAGAGATTGAAGTATAATCAAAAGATTTATGTTTGTCTGTTAGGTGTCATTTTTATAAGCATTAGAACAAACTGCATTCAGCATGTGAAGTTGCAAAGGATGTCATTAATAAAGAAAACAGTTTTCTGTTTTTTTTGTTTGTTTGTTTTTTTTCATTAAGTAGATGTTCATTATTGATCACAAAAATCATATTCTCTCTTTTTTTTTTTTCTCCAGGAAAATGAATGTATGAGAATTAAAATTCTAGGTGACTGCTATTACTGCGTGTCTGGACTCCCTATATCTCTTCAAAATCATGCCAAGAATTGTGTGAAAATGGGACTGGACATGTGTGAGGCCATTAAGTAAGCACGGAGATTTTTTTAACAAACACTTCTTTCTGTGTGTAGCTGGGCTTCTCGTATGGAGCATTCCAAGCAGCAGTAGGTTTTACACCACAGTCCAATGTCTAACATGGTAATCTTGATGTCAACCTCAGAAAACAAATAGATGCTGCCAGTCACCTCCTGGTCAAATGGCCCTGTGATAGAGCAGAGCTTCTGGCTTCTGTTAAGTTTGGAGCTCAGTGGAAGTCAGGACTAGTTGCCTCCTGAAAAAAAATAAATAAAATAAAAAACTCTCTTAAGATGCCTCAAATCCTGACCGTATAGTGTGTTACCGAGCATTTGCACTGAAGATGTCTTGAATGGATTGCTGCTGCATGAGCTGAGAGGGCTGTTCTGTGTTGCTAAATACGAAATAAAATGTGCATATTTCACTAGAATTCAAGTTTAGGTTTATTTTCTGCTTTTTTGTAATTGTCCAGGACTTTCTGAAAAGTATTGTCAGTTAACATGTTCAGGCGCCATTCAAAATTCTGTCTTGAGTGAACAGGTCTTTAGATTTGTAGATTACTTTACTTGTCCTTTTCTTTTCCTCTTCATCATGATTATACTTCTTCCATCTCTGAAGAAGAAAGTAGAAAAAGTTAACTGAAAATCGTAACATGATTGCTTTTGAAATAGTAATGCTGACTTATTGCAAGCAACTCAAGTAATAACAGGAGGCTGATATGATTGTGAAAGAGGAAAAACAATTATAGCTGATGTCTGAATACTTCAGGAGACACAGCCTAAGACGTACTTGAGGATTCCTGTGATTGAATAGTTGATTGACAATGGGTGGAGGTGATTCCAATCTTCTAGATATAACTCAGTGCATCACGGAAATAAATCTTCTGTAGGCTAGTTGGCCTTGATAGTTCTGCCACAAAGCTGCACATATTTCAATATGAAGGTGCTTAAAGCTGAACATGGCTACCCAGGAACTTCAGCTCAGTATGTTGGACCTTGTTGGTTAAGCAAGGGGCTGATTCTACTGTCTTTCTTAGAGACCATTTTGGGAGAAGAGGACAAAATAATCCATTGCTAATTTTTTTTTTCTTTTTATTAAAGTCAGATACTTACATTTCTTTATTCATATCTGAAGTTCTTTTTAGGTTTTAACTGTCAAAATGTGATTGCTTACAGTAGTTATGTGTCACAAGTATCTTCCCAGTAGGAAACTTAAGATTCCTTTGATTAAAATCACGGTATTTCTAGGCCCCCTACACTGTGAAAAAAAAAAAAAGCTTCATCCAGTGGTAATCTGGATAATGGCTAGTGACCTGTGTGACTGTTCGGACAGTAACATAGGGGGTTACCACAGCCTTGTGAGCTCTGTGTGTCATTTGCATCCCATCAGGAAATGCAAAGGGATATTGAGTAGTATCATCTAAGTGATTAATTAAATAGACATTAAAGAATAATCTTCTAATCCTCTAATCTTAACTATTGTGAAACTAACCTCAATTCTGGGAAGAGTGAAGTTGCTGCATTTTCTTAAATGTTTTTTTCTTTACCCTAAACCATTTTTATTATACATCATGTCCAAAGAAATATATTTTTTGGTGGTACATTGAATACTTATTGTCAAGAGTTAAAGTTTGCTTCTTTCCTCAGGGGCTTTAATTGGATGCTTTTCCTTCTTATTTAGATATCAACAACATTATAATAAGAGCAATCAGTCTCTCTAACATACTAGAAATTGAAGCTAACATCCTTTCCATAGAGCAGTAGGTCAAGGAAAAGTCTATCCTGAAGTTCTTGTTCCCCTATTTTTTGCTGTCTTAGGTTTTTTTTTGTTTGTTTTTTTTTTCTTCTCTCTCTGCTCCCCCCAGGATTTCAGTGAAAATTAAAGCTTTCTGGCTTAGGTTTTAATAGCTTCAGGTGTTTTGTGATAGATATGAGCTAACAGGATTTACTTAGAGTCTCTGGACACCCTACTGCTTTCTAGTTGGAAGAAAAAAATAGAAAAAAGTAAAGGAAGCTGCAAGCCGTTAAGACAAAACAATGTGAGTCTGATCCATAAGTTGTCCTTCCCAAGGATCAAAGTGGATAATTTTGCAGATGACGATGGGGTCCTTTTCTTCAGCCCAGAGTGAACAATGCATAGATTCCTCACACTTTGCAACTCCCCGGCTTTATTTGAGGTAGCTTTCTGCTCCAGCTGCTATCAAGTGTTGTTCATGTTGAGTGATAAGGGTTTCCTTGGTAAGAGCAGGTTGATAGCCTATGAAATTGCCTTTTGGGCACATTCTGATCCGAGTCTCTCCCCAGACTCTGTTCCTATATACTCAGAATTCACAGTGTCCTTGCACACAGGTGCTGGGATTACCTCTTTACATCTCCATGAGAAACAAGGAATGTGTACCCCATGTTTTGAAATACTTTGAAAGTATTATGGCACATGTTCTGGCCGGTAGGTGAACAAAAATTGCCCATGATTAATCAACTCTTTATTTTGTTGTGTATCTTTGCACAGGAGAACCTATTGAAGTACTTTTGGGGCCTCTAAACCTGAAAGCAGTATTATTTTTACTGTTGGAATGGTCACTTAATATATTTTCCACTTACCTGTCTAATTTTTTTTTTCAGATTAGAGTCTTGCTCACATTCAGTCGTGGAGGTCCAGATTGACCTTTCATTGGCTAAGTTACTGAAACTCAGCATTTTGCTATTTAGATTATCAGTTCTGTATATATTTTGTTACCAGTCAAAGTTCTGTCTGAGGTAAAAGAGCAACTATATCAAAATGTGGAGTGATCTGTAGCACAAACCCTTATTCAGCCTTGTTTCCTAAACATGGGTAGCTCCATCTTGAGCAATTCAGCCTCACTAGGCTAGGGATTATTTCCATTTAAACATGTGAATAGTCCCATTGATTGCCTTAGTTACCTTACTTCTCTGCTTTATGTTGGAATAAATGCAGTCAGTGTTTCAGGCAGTCTATTGCCCCAGCGCAGCATGCTCACCTTGCCCAGCCGTAAGTGCCAGTGCTGCCTGTGGTCTTGGCAGCTGGCACAGCTTAGCTGGGTGCTTCAAGGGTAAAAGCTCATCTGTCAAAGGAAAATATGTTTCAATATGAATGCATATGCTGTTGCCTTCAGCCCCCTGCCCCATCTCCTTGTCTGCCTGGCAGCTTTCTCCTTTAAACATCTTTGCTGTGCAGATTCTCAAAAACTGTCTTTGATTTGCTACCATGAACTGAGGTACCTTTCAAAGAACTCAAAGTGAAAGATGTTGTGGATAAGGTCTCAAATAAAATCCTTTATTATTATTATTATTATTTAATTTCCATAGGTCTGTTCCACAATGGGAACTATGTTTCTGTAACTGGTAGTTTACAGGGAACTGAGCGCTCAAGGCACTTTCCAACTACTCAGTCCTCTCTTTCACTCTACTCAGCCCTGGTGAAACCACATTTGGAACATAGATGTGTGTCTGACTGTGTCCGGTTCTGGGCTCTCCAGTTCAAGATAGAGGCCTAATGGAGCAAGTCCAGCAAAGGCCCACAGACTGGAGCTTTTCTCATATGAAGAGAGTCTGAGAGAGCTTGGGCTAGTCAGCCTGGAAAAGAGAAAGCTGAGGGAGGACCTTATCACAGTGCATGGGAGGGTGTTGCCCAGTAATAGGTTGAGGCACAAGAGACACAAAATGAAACATAGGAAACTCCATCTGAACATAAGGAAAACCTTCTTTACTACGAGAAGTTTAACCACTTGGTTCAACCGCTTAGTTGAACACTGGTTGTCCAAGGAGATGGTGAAGTCTCCATCCTTGGAGATCCTCAAAGCTGTCTTGACACGGTCCTAGGCAATGCTCTAAGTGACCCTGCTTGAGCAGGGGGGCTGGACTAGATGATCTCCAGGGTCCCCTTTCCAACCTTACCCATTCAGTGATTCTGTGAAGGCTCAGTGAAATGAGTTAAAGGATGTAAGGCAAGATTAGGTGAGTCTTAGCTACATTACCAATGAGAAAAGCCTCTAAGAGAGATTAGATGCTTTCCTTGTGACCTCAACTCTTGCTTTTGCTTAGTCAAGCTGCTACAAGCTAATAATGTCTGTGAAGAACACAGTATCCTTACAGATTCGAATTTCAGGATCAATTGGAAGTTAAGCAAATGTCCTATTAGGAAATGGAATATAGGAATATAGGAAATATAGGAAATGTCCTATATTCAGTGCCCACATGACTGAACAGTTGGTCAGAGAGCCCAAGAGAGAAGTAACAGTGACAGAGGAACACAACTTCTGAAGCCGCAATCCTGAAGCATATTCTGCTCATGCCTTGCCTTCGCTGCAGAGCACTTGCCGTGTGTCAGCCTTCATACCTTATTTTGCAGGACGTGGCAGGGCAGCCTGTGGAAAAGCATTCCCAGGGGATAAATACTCTCCTGCACTTTGCAGTGTTTTGTGAAACACTCTTTATTCAGGGTGTTAAGCTTGCATTTCATCATATTCCTTGTGCAGAAGAAGAAGACATTCGCTATTTTCTGACTGCCTACAGAAGTCATCTATGAGCACTTCATTTGTAAGTGCGTCAGGTACAGGGCAGTAGCGCAAAACAGCAAAATGAAAAGAGATATCAGTAAACACTTGATAGAGAGAGACTGAGGGAATTAAAAAAGCTTTCTCTCTCTTCTCCTGGTAATAAACCACAATTTAAAGGAATACTTGCATTCATGCTCCTGTTGTTTTCGTTTTCCAGAAAAAGAGCACTTGAGAAGTATACCTTAATGGTAGGATTTGCCATATCAGATTAAAATTGTTAAATTCCGTGCCTCCTTTTAAAAAAAGAAGATATATAGGCCAGTTTAATCCTGTAACTCGAAAAGCACAGAGCTATCTAAGCCCATAGACATCTGAATTAATTAGATAATTCTCTACTTACGTAGTTAGGTGCCCCTGTGACATACATATGTTCTGATTGCTTGACTTTAATTATCCAGCTGTGACTCAGAAATACCTCTTCTGGAGAGATTAGTAGCTGTGTTATGTGTAGAGCTCTGCTTAAATCTACTTGGGGTTAACAGCTGCCTCAGCTCTATCAAAAGCCATAGGAAGTCCAAAATTCAGATGTGGTCTGGACAGTGAGGGAAGAAATAAATTATATACCCATTGTCACTGTTAGTTTGACTGTCGCCCTACTGTACATCTTAACACAGATTTTCTTCTCAACTACAGGAAAGTGAGAGATGCCACTGGCGTTGACATAAATATGCGCGTGGGAGTGCACTCGGGTAACGTCCTCTGTGGGGTTATTGGGCTGCAGAAGTGGCAGTATGATGTGTGGTCACACGATGTTACCCTTGCAAATCACATGGAAGCTGGTGGAGTCCCCGGGTAGGAGTTTTTTTCTCTTGACCTTTGTAATCATAGATTTCTGTATTACAGATACTGTATCTATGTCTATATATAGACAATATAAAATATGTATCAAACTATCTATAACCATGTAGAAAACTGAACGAATTCGTTACTGTAGTCTGTTAAATAATTGGACACTCCTTATTTCCCATACCCTTAAGAGATATTTTTCATGATGGAAGCCTTTAGATTTGTACCCATTAGGCCTTCTGAAAATGAGATTCAAGTTCATAAATGAAGTAAACAGTGTAAGCACTATTAAAAAAAAAGGGGGAGGCTTAAAGTGCTTATCAGATTCAAATGATGCTTTTGATTAGTATTTGTAATTTTGTCATTCTTTTAAAACATAATTTCAGCCGTGTTCACATCACTTCAGTCACCTTGGCACATCTCAATGGAGCTTACAAAGTGGAAGATGGGGATGGAGATGTGAGGGACCCATATCTGAAAGAGCATAATGTTAAGACCTACTTTGTAATCAACCCTAAGGTTAGTAGTATCACATTTTGTGTCCTTAGTTGTTTTTAAGCAGGACAACTAACATCTTTATTGAATAATTCTTTAATATATTGATCAGGCGAAGAGTGCTATCACAGATGCCTATAAATACAGCAATGGTTGGTGGTTACAGCAAAGCAAATTTTTTCCTGCTCTTCAGAAATGAATCTCTGAAATGTCTTGCAGATACATGGTTGAGGATGATGCTTTAATGCTTGAGAAGATAATGATACCACCTTTTATTCTCTGTCAAACAGGGGGAAAAACGAAGCCCTCAGCACCACATCAGACCTAGGCACACACTTGATGGAGCCAAAATGAGAGCATCTGTCCGCATGACCCGGTACCTGGAGTCCTGGGGAGCCGCCAAGCCGTTTGCACACTTGCACCACAGGGACAGCATGACCACTGAAAACGGCAAGATTAGCACAACAGTAGGGGCCTACTTATATTTCATAGCAGTGTTGGAAAGGAAGATGCTAAATACCTGGTTATTTCTGGTAGATGAATGTATGCATTTGTGCTGGACAAAAACTCAGTAAAGCTGCTGGGAACTTTTGCATCAGCCTGAGCTGTGAATCAGGCTCTAGGGAGCCATACCTCGAGTACATATCTTAATCATATGGAATCTCACAAAATTACTAATGTGGCCCTCTGTGCTTGTGCCACAGTCCTAGCTTGTAGTGTAGCAGCTGCACCCTGTGTGAAAACATGTTTTGAACATGAAGCCAGAGCGTAACACTTCTGGGAAAAGGCACAGTCGATAAGGAGAGATTTTCTGAGATTTAGGGGCTGTTTTAGGCACGTACTGCAGTTGGAATATCAGTACCTGCAGCAAGGCTGTGAAGTGAGAATATTGCTATGGCACCTGACGTGGGCTTTATTAGACTTCCCTGGGACCAAATGCATCATCCCTGTAACCACTACTTTTTCAAGCTATAGCTGATGGTCTGAGTTTCATGGTGCTATATTGCAATGTTATATCTTTTGCCCTAAGCAGAAAGGATATTTTAAAATTTTGTTAACACTATTTTATTGCTGTCAGTAAGACACTGACAGTCCATAGTTTGTACATCTTCTACTTTGAAAAAGTGTTACCTTTCATTTTCAACATCAGTATGCACATAGGAGAATATAGGACTGAGCCACCTAACTCATCCAATAAATATAGCGCATCACAATATGGATGTTTCATGGTCATTACAGAAAGGCTCCACAGTTAATCACAAAATAAGTATAATTGTGATGGCTACTGTTTCTCGTCAAAAGAAAATAATAGCAATTGCCTATATTAGGTTACTCAAGTCTGGTTTTCAAAAATGCTTAACACTAATTTTCCATGAAGCGGGTGGAGGTTTGGGCAATATTCCAATATCAGTGACTTTGAAGCAATGAACTTCCAGTAGAGAATAGCATTTTTGGATTCAGATGGTTTTAGTGGTAATTTAGTGCTTATAATGTCACTTCAATTTGTCTCCAGATGACTTTTTCCATCTTTATTGTTGCTGGATTTTTTAATAGAGTTTTAATGTAATGTTAAAAATATTTGTCTTTGAAGCTTTTCTACTTGCTTCAGTTTTCTCCCTTTTTTTCTCTATTTTTAAAATGACTCAGTATTGTTTAGGTCTATTATAGTTAATACAGTTTTTTGTTTTTTTGTGTTCTTTTTAGGATGTTCCTATGGGGCAATATCATTTTCAGCGTTGCAGAGAGAGGTAAAGTCATTTGAAAAGAGCTGGCTAATCATATAAAGTCTATAGAAATGCATATGTTTTGTGAAACACGCATTCATATTTCTGCCTTGTTTTCAAATACTGAAACTCAGACTATTTTTTTCTGGTGATACCTCTGTTTAAAGAGAGAAAGTCTCTAAAAACAGAGTTTGAAGATGTGTTACTTATGAACTATGACTACACTTCCCCCTAACAAATAGAATTATTCTAGATTAGCATCAGTATATTGATGGGCTTCCATTTGTTTCTTTTCACTCTTCCAGTAACTTTCAACCTCTTTACCGTTTCATTGTGCAAATAAAGGATATACAGGAAATTTGAGAGGAGAGGCACAGTGGGATAGAAAATGAGAGATGGAAAGGACTTTAAATAATTGATATTATAACTTATAAACTCATATACTAGAAAAATTATTTTATATATTTTGTAAAATACTTTTTATTTTCAAATAATGCAGTTCTTTAAGACTTCACTCACATGCTTGTGTTTTCCTGCTTCTAAATTTTACTCCAAAGCAGATTCTAAAGCGACAAATTTTAGTAGGTATCTTGATACCATGCTGTTGTTCTTCATGTTATGAAAGGGGCTTCTGGAAACCATTAGTAAGTCTTCTGTCTGTATTGAGGCATGTAACGAAGATTTTAGTTATGCTAGTTAGTCATTCCCAGAGGGAAGAGCTGAAGTGATAATAAGTACTTTGAAAATCAAGTGTTTTGTTAGAATATGAAGACGTGGGTTGTGAAGCCTGACGGTAGGCTTCTGTTTGTGGCAGTCCTACCTCTTACACAGTTACATGATATTCTTATGTTGTAGGGATCTGCCAATGCTATATGAGTGATGAAACAGTGTCTCCTTATGCATCTACTTATTTCCTCTAGGCAGATATTTCAGCATGTGAAAAATAAAGTGTAAGCATGTGTTTACCTAAATTGTGTGGCCCTGAATAAGGATGAAAACATTTGGGTTGTGTAAAGCTACAGCAAATACACTGAAATATTTCCTGTGTCAATTTGAAACCTGAAATAGGATATCAGTTTGGGGGAAGTAACCCAAAATCTTAATGTGGGAGAAGGGCTATATTGCCTTTGACAGGTTTTACTTTGTAGATTAAGAAAATTTGATAACTGCAGAGTAATGTTTCAGATCTCAATATTGATTTCCGACCTAACACTGTTACTAACTGAGCACTGCATTTAAGTTTTCGAGGAAGAGAGTCATGATCTGTAGAAATATTTGAAATATCGATTTTAAGGAGAGCTCAAGTGCTGGAGGAACTGATGATTTTTAAAGCAATGTATGTCAGAAAAGACAAACCCTCTCTTATGATCCTCAGCTGGATTCATGCTGGATCCAATGGATGTAAATGATCATTTTCTTATTACAGTTATGTTACAAATTTAGAAAAGAGGAACACAACATATGTTTGAAACTTATTTAAGGCTCAGTGCTCTTATTAAAAATAATAAAATATTTCCAAGAAAGGAAGATCTAGCAACTTTTCTGCAGAGAATGTTTATTATGTACCTCATCACACAACTCTGTCAAACAACTTTAAAAATAACTGAAAGAAACAGGAATATTTTAAGGATTTGAGCATACGCCATTCTTTTTCAAGAATTCAGGATGGCTTTCCTTAAGCTGGAGTTTCTAGAAATCTGTATTTTTACAAGATGCTTACTTTTGGTTGTTTCTAAGTGCTTCCTAATAGTTAAGTCTTCCTAATAGTTAGATTGTACTTTTTTTTTTGTATGTGTTTATGTAGCTTTTGCTTCTTTTGTTATATATGCATTTGTCAGCTCAGTATGGTGAAGTCTGTAGTTGCTTTTCAGCATTAGTATTAAAATGTTGTTATTATATCATCAATTTTATGCCAACTATCGCCCCCTCTTTTCTAAAGTTAATGTTTATTAATAATGTAATGATTTTCCAAATTAACTTCCCCCATTTTTCATTTCAGAACAAAATCACAGAAAAAAAGATTTGAGGAGGAATTAAATGAGAGAATGATTCAGGCCATTGATGGAATAAATGCTCAAAAGTAGGTTTGCATTCTGAATTGTCTCCTTCCCTCAACTCGACATAAGTGCGTTTACTATTTCACCCTCCTGCATGCACCCGCTGCACAGTAACATTTTCTATTTTATGGGATAAGACCGTGTGTGTGAATCATGCTGTGACAAAGGTTTTGGCTCTCCTTGAACTTCAAGACAAAGGAATTTTTGGCTCCATAACTGCACACTCATAGCTGTAATGCAACAGAATTATCTCATCACACAGCAAAGAAATAAGAGATGTAAAGAAATATTGGGCACTGGAATTGGAATGATGTAAAAATTGATGTTTTGCAATTGTGACAGAAACATCTCAAAACTAGAAACTTTCCCTAAGCACACAGTTTGGGGAAGGCTCTTAGCAGAGGCTAATCATAGAATCACAGAATCACAGAATGTCTAAGGTTGGAAGGGACCTCTAGAGGTCATCTAGTCCAACCCCCCTGCACACGCAGGGCCAC
>JAWLRI010000002.1:5355263-5428045 GCA_034781795.1 Crypturellus tataupa
AGATCTCCAGGGAAGGAGACTCCACAACCTCTCTGGGCAGCCTGTTCCAGTGCTCTGTCACCCTCACTGTCAGAAAGCTCAATGCTCAATGACAGGTTGAAACTGTGGGAGTGGGCAGTGTGACATGTCCTAGGAGGAACTGGAGGTAGTTTTGAAGGGTTTGAAGGGTGGCAAATAGATAAAAGTCAGTAACACTCCAAAATAAGTGTTCAAGTTTCTCGTGCTTACCTGATGAAATCTGGGAATTGTCCTTTGAAAAATGTGGATAACAACTGTGGTGAATTATATTTTCTTCCCCCTATTTCTGCTACTTAGAGTCTTACTTAGTGGAGTATTATGCCTAATTGTTAAATATTTTGTTGTTGTTGTTGTTTTGTTTTGTGTTTTGCAGCTAATAATCCTGTTAGTAGACAGTCAGGTTAGGGAAATATTTTTCAGATTTTATTTTTAGAAAATGCTAATGTTGATATTTATAGGTCATGAAAGGAATTCAATGAAAGGAAGTTATCTGATAGGCAAAGCCATTTGATTTTACTAGACTTGCCTAAAAAAACTATATACATTTTTGCAGTTTTTAATGGTCTCCAGGTATACTTGCAATGATAAGTGCACTCTAAATACTGTTTTGATGTTAAAAATAAGGCACCTTGCATATAGGCGTAAAGTATTGTTATGACCATACTTTCCTTTCCTTTATCCCTGTTGTATCAGACTATAATATTCAGAGAAAATTGAGAATAAAAGATTTGTGTGATAAAAGAGACCGCTGCAAAAGTTTTTGTGAATTTTGTGGGTGGACAGCAGAAACACAAGGAATTAATTTCTGTATTAGAGAGGCTGGATGCTGCTTTTCAAAAGTAGATTCTCTGTCTGTATTTGTCTTAATTTTCTGAATGATCCACTTAAATTTATTTAATTGCATACCTGGGAGCCGATTTACAGAAGTGCTGATGCTCTAAACAGCAAGTTTAATATTTTAAACTTAAACAATAAACAATATTTAAACAATAATATTTTAAGTATGTGAATGCTAAAATAGTATGGAAATGTCCTAAAGATGTTCTAAATTTGGAACACAAAACTAATGATCCTTTTTTGTATAATTGTATCTTTTTTTTTCTGTTCCTTCGTTTATCAGCTATAGAATGAAAATAATACTATGAGCTAATGTAATGGAGTGATTGTGAAGCTAAGTCTAATTACTTTTTGTGAATCCTGAGTCAAACTTTCAAGAAAATCTATGAAGAAAATAGTATTTTTACTTTTTTATTATAAGTTATTCTTTTCCCAGTACTTTAGCAATTCTATTCCTGGTAGCAAAGTGTCTGTCATCTGCAGAAAGGTATGAGCAGCCCTGACCATGTCGCTCTGTACCTTCGTGATTAGGGGACTTTCGTTGGAAGTGTGATGGACAGACTGGAGTCTACTGGCTTAATATATACCAAGACACAGGGGTAAACTAAGGTTATCAGATAAGTCGGTTACTGTGTTAAAGACATAATATCTCTTTCCTTTTATATCTTAGTCACATCTTATCTACGTCACTGCAGCTGCTGTGCTGTGTGCTGAGTCCCAGGCTGGGCGTTGCCATCAGATCAAGCCTATCTAGCCAAGTGCCTTGGGTACACAGGCAGAATGTAGTTGCCAATCTATGTTGTTTCCTGAACTGAAGAAGAATTTAAGCAGAAATTTGGTATTTAGCTTTCCTGTAGGTACAATCCCACATCCTTGCAGATAATTCAGTAAATTTTGGACTAAGCAGGGAACTGTGCAGTTAACTGTAGATTTTTCTGTCCTTATCTCCATGCCAAAGGTATGTGTTTTGTGTTCCTTCATCTGCCCCTTCATCTTCTTTACTGAAGTGAGAAATCTGTGTTGAGTGTTTGTGAAAATGAGATTTTTCAAGTGTAGACTTAGTCAAAAATTAGCCTTTTCTCACAAAAGCAGCAAAAGCCAGATCTGATAACCCAGCATGATTGAAAAATCACAGCTGTAGAGCAAAAATATGGAGTTACTACAGTAACTTAAAATTTTTGCAACGTCTTTAATAGAAATGGAACCTGTGTGGTTTTAATAATCTTCCTAGTATTACTAAAAGCTCCTGGAAATGTAAGCTAGTAATAGGACATATGGGGCAGCCTTTACTGTATGTTGCATTAATGACCTCACAGGTGATCAAATGGCTGCAGGTCAATTTGGCCTTTGGGAGTAGCTCTGCACCCAGAGCTACAGTGTTATATGGACAACTCTACTAAATCTTTTTCTTCTCAGACTCTCCTTACTATAGTCAGATGTAGATGTGAGCTGTTTCACATCAAACTGAAAAATTTATTTTTGAATTAAGCATCCCTAGGGTTGAATATTTTTTTTTGGCCTTTTTGATAGAAAAATGGATAAATTGAAGCAATAGTGCACAACCTTTGTGTAAAGAAAACAATTATTTTATATTTTGTAAGTCAGAGCTAATATCTTACACAACACTTTGTCCGTTCCTCTTCTCCCAAGTTCTTAATTTAGGATTTTTTTTTCTCGCACTATGCCTCATTACTGCTGCTTATGTACATTGCTGTCTGTCAGTGGAGATTTTCATTTTTGTTTAGAAAACTTGTTAGCTACTGTACTAGCTTACAGCCTAATTTAGAAATATAGGTGAAAAATCAAACCCTGCTATTGGTGTTCAAGCTCAGAGATTGCATATTATCAGGAGGAGGCTGCTTAAATGGTATATTAAAAAAAAAAAAAAACTCTAGTCCCCTTCAAGGTCAATCCACCTAACGACCCAAAATTCAAATACTCTGTTTCTCTTCTGTACGCTTGATATTCTACAGGATTTTGGATGCAAGTGGAATGTCCTTGTAGCGATACATCATGCAAATCTCAGTGTAAATCACCACATGTGTTGGAATACACAAGAACTTACTCTCTTTAAATTTATTTCCTTACTCTCCTGCTTTTCAGTAATATAAAAGCATGGTTCAACTCTATTCTTGTCAGTTATAATATTCTGTTTTATTTCCTTTTCCTTTCTAGACAGTGGCTTAAATCTGAAGATATTCAAAGAATATCACTTCTTTTCTATAATAAAACTCTGGAAAAAGAGGTAAGTTGTTTTCAGAGGAGGTTCACAATTTCTTCCTGCTCTGCCTTATCCTAAGGGAGATCTGTATCCCATGTGTTTGTAACAGAGTCTCAGCGTCAGCACTTGTCCTGAAGTTCTTTTGAAGGTTACCATAATATTTTAACTCATTTATGACAGATATGTCAAGTGTATAAGGTCTGAGAACCCTTTTTTCCTTTCCAGGGCAGTTTTTAAAGTACTCTACAGTTCACTTGAATTCTTGAAATTATCATAGTCTTACAGTAATGGAGGATTTTGGAGGAGATGGAGGAAAAGAGGAAATCTTCTGCTTTTCTTATTGGCTGATTGCTGGTTCACTGCTTCTAGTATTGTGTGCGTCATTGATCCCTCTATGGAGCTGAGAACAACATTTTGGGAAAGGAGCTATTCTTGGCTTTTGCGCAGGGATGGAGGCAGTATTTGGGTCCGTACTGCTCATAGAAGTGATGCTATGCTACCTGATGTGGAGGGTTAACCCTCTCTAAAGCACTCCAGCTGGGTTTTGCTACACAGTATAAGTATCCTGTTAGGCCCACATGGTTCTCCAAGATATAATTAATAATTTCTACAAGTGTCTTGCAGTGCAAGGTATCTGAAATCGCCTTCAGGTTCTCTCATAGCTCACCTGAATAGTATTGTTGTAGGAGAGGGCCAAAAGAAAATGTTGTATGCTCTTGAAGTGTTAAGACTTGTGGAAACTATGTAGATGTCACGTAGGAGAGAAGAAACTAGACTTGTCCTGGATTTGTAGTGTTTAGGGAATGCGAGTCCTGGAGCGAATGGATCCAGGAGCACATTTAGGTTTTAATTTGAAGAGTAATAATCAATTAACTCTTAAAGAAAAGAAGTTGGGATAAAACCATTACAAGCTCACAGTCGCCATCACACTGGGCAGTCAAGGAATGAGGACTTGGGGGAAAACCAGGAAGCTGAGTTATTTAGCTGTGAGGATGTGCCCTGTAGGCGTCTGTTCTCTTTTAGACTGTAGCATGCTTGCATGGCAAAGAACTAATTGCTCTTTTCAGATCTGGCTTTTTAATGCCTTTCTTCACTTCCTTTCAATGACTCACCAGTCCAGTCTTGACTTAAAAGAACTCAGTGGGAAGCTTGACTTTGATTTAAACAGGAGCTTTTCAGGCCCTGCAGGACCTGAAACTAAAGCAAGGTAATAAAGTGAAATAATTATTTAACTTAAGGAGTGAGTTGCATGAATTCATTAGGAGCTGTCTAGAGAAGTGTGGAATATGGAAATGAATTCACAAGAGAGTCAGAATTTTTTGAGATTTTGACAGCAGGTGAAGGTCTAAAATTATTGAACAAGATGTTTGAGATATAACACGCTTATTCTATAAAAGAAGCCAAAAACTTTCTGCAAAAATAGTTATCGATATGTGACAAGAATTGCTTTTGATTTGTCACAGAATTCAGAAGTGAAAAAAAAAAAAGGCTACTGGGCGCTAAGCTTCATTCAGTTGTGTTCATGTGCACCAGTTTCAAAGACCAAATTTGGCACTGAGCACAAAGACACAGCTGTGAGCTTGCTGTTAACAAGCATGGGTCATGCACTTCCCATTTATGAGCTCTGCATATTAAGCCCTTTGTGAAAATATCCTTTGCTGCATTTTCTTTTAATAAACAGCTCTTAAACTCCCACCCTATGAAAAAAAGTCAATACTTCTGCCATTTCTTTTGCATTGAGTTCCTACTTGACTGGTTTCAATCTGGTCATATTTACCTCAAATACCAGAGCAATTCTTCTAATGAATAATTCATTACTCAATTCTGGTCTTCTTAGATAGCTAATTAGAGATTTCTATATAGAATTTTTGTAATGGCAAAACTGGGCAATTTGACACTCTCCTAAGAATATCAACTGTCTACTAGTGTCAGTGGACTTACAAGGCCTTTTAAAATTAGCATTAAATATTTTATTTGAAGTAATAATATAACCTTGATTGATTATTATAGGTGTTATTGATAGCTATCATCATAGAAATAGTACACATGTAGTTGCTCCATGTGCTTGGAAGTTTCTTATCTAGAAGGCTTTTCCTTTTTTTGTAATTGTTTCAGCCCACTAAGTTTTATTCTTAACTGAAAATTAGCTGTGGAGAATTAATTACTTGGAAACTTGGAGGCTGTCAGACCAGACAAGGACTGTCAGTCACTCTTGAAAATAGAAAAATATATTTTATTTGCTTTCACTCTTTAAAACAAAAATTGAATCTCTTATGATAAATTTGGGATAATCCTGTAGCAGATACAATAACCATTTCACCTGGCTTTGTAAGCTGTTCTTCAAGGAGTGAAATGAAGTTCTTCAAGAGGATTCAGCGTTATGTGTGAGCATCCCCATACCCATGTGGGTTGGTAGGACAATTATTGAAAAGTAAGAAACTCACTGTTTGCTAAAGATTACCCCACTCTTTTAAGCTTTCAGTAAGGATTTCAGTTAAGTCATGTTTTGTCTGTTTTGACAACTGTATTTTTAACATGTGCTTTCTTCTTCTAGTATCGAGCCACTACTCTGCCTGCATTTAAGTATTATGTGACCTGTGCCTGTCTCATATTCTTCTGCATTTTTGTGGTGCAGATTCTGGTATTGCCAAAGTAAGTAGTATTTAATAGTCTTAATATTTACTCATACCTTTGTATATTTCTTTATTAATGTAAAAAACTAATAATGTGTAAGTTAAAAATATAAGAATGTCAGATTACAAAGGTTGATTCATGGAAGTGGAATTGAACAGATAAGAATGAGAATTTCAACACATTTTCAAAGTTATACTTGTTTCTAATTTAAATTGGTGTGCAGGTGTTAGTGTCAAATTGCTTTTAGTTTTTCTCTTTGTATTTAATAATGTTGTGAAAGTACAGGAATGAAATTCATACGTATAGAAAAAGTAATTCTTGCTGTAAGTTTGTGTGACTAGGATTACACAAATAAGGGGACAATTGCATGTGAAAATGGGGGAAGCAGAATTACTATGTTAGCACTGTTCCAACCTGCAACTAGAAAAGCATTACTATATATAAAGTAAAATCTATCTTTTAAAATAATTTTAAAATAATAAAATCAATATGCTGACATAGTTATTGCCATCAGAATTTATTTATGTGAGATTGTGGGAAAAATTGTAAACTGATTTTTATTTGTGTGTATAAATTAGCTATTCTTTCCATCTGTGCATATTGTAGAGAGGCCAAAAAATGGTGGGTATTTGGAGTCAGTTTTAACCCGAGGAATCTGAACACCATTTTTTTAGCTTATTTTGAATGGAACACTTACTTTAAGCCTTTATATATGGGAAAGGTGACAGTGGTTTCATAATAATTGTTTCCAAAGATAACATGATATATTTTCTGTAATTATTATATTTCTATAGTGTTAATTTTTTTCCAATGCAGTGCTTTTGGGAGCGCTCTATTAGCCTCAGTTGTTTGATTGAGCTGGTGTTGAAATACTGACTCCTGCTTGAATTCAAGGCCAGAAGGAACTGTTGGTCTATCAAAAAATGATTTTTCATGTTGCAGACATCTTATAACATATATAAAGTGTTATGAACTTCTATTTGGATATGAAAATGTTTCCTTTGCAAAGCGTTTCCTAGCCAGTTGCCAGTGCTGAAACAAAATCCACAAAGGGACATGTTTATATGAGTTCAACACTACTGTGCATGTGGTTGAGTCTAAGATTTTTCATTGCAAAATAAGAATATAAAGCTGCTTTTAATTTTCATTTTGCACAATGATTCTCTTTTGTCATTTTGCACAGTGAATATATATTTTATAAACTCACAGTTTATTTTGATTAGTACAAGAATTAATCTGGGAAATTTATTTGTGTTATACCAAAACCAAGCTTAGATCTGACAAATCCTTTCCAGGCTTATGATTTATGAATCTACTTTTTTCCACTCTATAAATGACATAATAATTTTTCATTTAATTTCCATATTGAAACTGCCTTTTTATTTCATAGCCTTAATTCATTTTCATAGAAGTGGGAAGATCTTGTTTTGCTCTATCCTTTCATGTCTCATAAATAAAATGTGTGGTTCAATAAAATTTATCAGGTACTTGAAATTAATGAACTCTAAGGTAATGTATTCAGCTATGGAAAATGTCTTCCAACCTGCAAAGACTGGTATTACATGATCTTCCCTTACAAACATGAAAACAAAACATACAAATGATTTTTCATTTTCATTACTGAAATTAAAAGTCTAGTCCTTTTATAGAGTTGCATGTTAAATTGCAAAAGCAAGAGCAGGTATTAGCCACATTATGGTTTTCAGCTTCAAGGAATCTGTGAATTAAGAGATACAAAAATGGGAGAAAGAAAAGTAAGGAGTCTGAATCTCTGCTTCCAAAGTGTTTGGGGTCCACAAATCCAAAAAGAGTTCAAAATAACTGCTATGCTTTTCGTGCAAAGTAAAATTATCTTCAATCTATAATGTTTGTATTTGTGTTGCTTGTTGTTTGCTGCTTGCACTTATTCATTGTCTTTTAGAAAGCACTGCATATTTAAAAATATACAGTATTAACTCATTGGTGTTTTTCTCACTTTCAACCTATGTTTTAAAGATCCTATAAAATAAACTTTTATTTTTAATAGTTTTTACTTTTAACAGTTTTTATTTTTAATTAATTTTTATTTTATTTGTCTTATTGCATACTTATAAATCAAGAAGGCACATGGTTAGCTCCCTATCTGTAATTATGAAAAAATATTAATGGCAAAGGAAAAGGCTAGACGGTTAGCAGCTCTTTCTGGCAATTAATTTCAGTTTTGCATCTGCAAAAAAAAATAAAGGGGAGTGGGGAATTCATGTAGTCATCACAAATATGATTTAAAGTGAATATTTTCATGTTTCTAGTTCTTTAGTTTAAAAGACTGTGTGGACTTGTTCGTTTTGTCTAAAAATGTTTTTTGTCTAAAATTGTTTTCAAATGATGATGTAATGGGAATAGAGAGAAACTCCATCTGCCAGTGGTGTTATTGATTCAGTATTCCATTAGTCTGCTTTTGCAGCAATGTGCTAGCATTGATTTCTCTGCAGTCTCCCTACCTGCTGCTTTAAAGTAAATTTGGGGATATTTGGTGAGTAGCATCAAGCAGGTTGCAAGTATACAAGAAATATCTCCAAGATCAGGAGACATATATTTCAAGGCTGAAATCATCTATTGATGTTTTCTTTTTCCAGGAGTAGATAAACTGATGTGGTATGTTTATGATAAACCAACTTCTTATGCAAAGAAGTAAACATAAATGTAATCAAGTAAACATCAGCTTGGGGTGAGAGATGTTCTGAGGAGTAAGTCCATATCCCGATACTCAAATGCCAGACAATCTTGGTGGTTAGGTCTCCTTGGAAAAGGCCTTTGGGGACTTTCTTCCCAAGGCTTTGCTCTCTGAGGCTGCTGGATTACAGAAATTATATCCTTTTGTCCTAAGTTGTGCCAAGTAGTTTCACCTATGGAAGATGTTTAGGATATATTGACATAGTATGTCTAGGATGGAGTCTCTTCATCAGAGAGGTACTACCTAGGAACTTTGTCTAAAAGCAGAAATGTAAAATATGAGAAATAAATTCACTCTTCTCAGCTATTCTTCTGCTGCATCTGATTATATAAATGCATTTTATATATACATACATAATCACAGAATCACAGAGTTATTACAGTTGGAAAAGACCTTCAAGATCAAGTCCAACCATAAACCCACCCCCATCCTGCCTCCTAAGTCATGTCCCTAAGCGCCTCATCTACACATTTCTTCAGCACTGCCAGGGATGGTGACTCTACCACTTCTCTGGACAGCCTGTTCCAGTGCTTCACTACTCTTTCCATGTAGAAATTCTTCCTGATGTCTAACCTGAACCTCCCTTGGGGCAACTTGAGACCATTTCCTCTTGTCACATCAGTAGTACTCACAAACACACTCACATACAATATACATGATTTTTCTCAAGAGTAGGTGTCATATAGATAGTCAGCATGCTCACTGAATCCACTGGGAACATAGTGAAAGCATCACCCAGATCAAAAAAAAAAAAAGTCAAAATATTAAATGACCAAAAAAAAAAAAAGACTAAATTCAATGTTGTCATGTATATATATTGTTTTTTCCTCAATAGAATTTGCAATCAAACTGTTAAAAACAGTGAATGTTGATTTCCTAGCAAGGAAAAAAATATGCTATGTCCTCTTAAGGAAATTGTGCTCTACGTCTCTTAGAAGATACAGGAGTGTAGATAGAACATCTTCTGTTTTCCATCTTTCAATATGTTTATCTTCACAGGGAATCATTATTTTTGCAAAAAAAGTTACTAGAGAGAGCTTAGCATATGTAAATACATTTTTTCCACTGTCATGCCACCTCATAAAAATTAATTACTGAAAATTGAATTTTCCTGATGAGAGTAGAATGCTATGAGAAGGATTTCTAAGAGAGTAAAGTATCTGAAACCTGGGAATTTCTCATATCATGTCCTCAGCTACAAGCTCTGTCCCTCTGCAGGCTATTGCTAAGGCTTGCCCTGTGAAGAGCTTGAAGCAGAGGAAGAAGCTGGTTAAACAAAAAGGTAGCTGATTTATGGGGTGATCAGTGCTCTTTTGACGAGATGATTCCTTAACTCACCACAAAGAATTTTATGGATGCAGGGCAGCAGGTGACTGCACAGTAAAGGCAAGGTTAGTTTTCCCTTAAAGTGCTGAGCTTTAGTGAGCAGCTGAGTCTGCCAGTGACAAATGTAAATGCATGTTATGACTTCTCTGCGGTTATTGCCTCAAGCATGGCTTATTTATGCTGGCAGTTAATTTTCAGTGTTTTGCTCTTTTCTTCCACTCGTTTTCTTCTAGGAGCATGAAATTGTGTCAACTTAACATAATTGAAACTGAAGTCCTGTTCTCTCCACCAAAAAGAGGAGGTGGCAGGGGAATAAAAAGCTTATTTTTTTTCTGTAATCACCACTCAACTCTATATGTTAAGATACCATTTTGCCTTTCCTATATCCTCAATACTTTTCTCTTTATCCAGAACCTCAAAATCTCAGTGTTATTCACTTTAGTATGTACAGCATCCCTGATGCCACCACGAGTCTTTGCCAATACATATTAAACGTAGGGTCACACATTTTTTCTCTGACTGTTGCTTAGCCTACATGATTGTATCCTCTTTGAATAAGCTCTCTTCAGTCAGTGCTTTCCCTTCCTTTCTCTTACTCTCCAGTTTCTCTTCTTCCCATCTTATACAAAGATACTCTCCAAATTATAAGTTAATTATATTCTTTTTATGTCACCTCTTCTGTCATTTACTGGATGCTAAATTCTTAAGGATAGAAACTGTAGTTTTACATGCACTAATGTATGGCTTAAAAGTAGCAGTAGCAACAAGGAGTTCTTGGAGAACATGTATTGAACAGCAATAATAATTTGCATTTTCAATATAAATATATACTAGGAATTGCCAGCTGTTTGTTTTCATCCACGAATGAAGATTCTCTGTATGATTGGCAGGAAAGCTCCTAAATTGCTCTCCAAAATGCTTTTAATGGCAGCAGGATGGCATCAAATTGGTTTATGAAGTTAATGCTTCTTTATTCTTTCCTGAAAATGGCTCCTGTAACACCGTTTTTAAAACAGGTCGTAATATTTTCCAATGTTTATACATAATCTGTGGAAATGGATCAAAGTTCTGCTTCTAATCTTCAGTATTACCATTTCTAAAACACTTATATTTAAATTCAAATAGCATTCAAATGGAGTAGACATATGCTTTTATTAAAAGTATATTTTAATTCTGATTCATATCTTCATGGAGGAGCCAAGTTAAAATGTAACATTTATTGTGGTTTTGTGGAAAAAACAAGAAACATAAAGCTTATTTCAAAAACTACGTGGCAAAATCTCCAGCAGATCACATTTGCTAAAGTAAGGAAGGCATTTGCTGGTACTTAGTGCAGCTGAGAGAGACTTTCAAATTCTGGACTTCTGTCATATCTGCGGTTAAAACAGAAAGCAGATCCCCAGGCGAGGGGCTTGATGACTGACAGGGATACTGTTTTGGCTGGATTTTCCTATTTGTAGTACACAGGGAAAAGTTAACTTAGAACGGTGATTTGAGTGAGGATGATTTTGGGAACACCATAGCCTACTCTTAGCTATTATTTTCCTATTTAAAGTTTTACTGCTGGTGCTCTTTTATATTTTTCATGGTGTTTAGTCTTCTTTCCTATTGAGTTTCCTGCTCCCTGATATGTCAGAGTCTTCTGCCCAGACAACCAAGTTTCATACAAAATGAGATCTCTCAGGTGTTCATTTCCTACCTCCATGAGAGAGCAGTCTCTAAATTCCAGGCCTTTCTGAAGGAGAGGCTGCAGCCTCACAGATATCCCAGGTTCCAGCTATCAGACACACAACCGGATATCGCTGTCACACTGCTATTAATTTTCCAGCTTTTGGGGGCAGCGCACCCTGCTGCAACACATTAATATTGGAGCGGTTATTGTTACCTTTTTGCTGTTGAAAATACAATATTTTGTATTACAATACAATACAGTTCTTTTTCAATACGGACTTTCTCAAGGCTAAAAAAAACAAAACCAAAACATTGGTGCTCTTACTGCGTTATGACATTTAAAGAACTTGTATGGAAAATAATATCTGCCATGGTGAGTTTTGCAAAGTTAGATATAAAGCCGATACAGCATTCCTGAAATTAAAATTATATTTTTACACACATATATAATATGTGTGTATGTATTTTTAAAGAGACGTTTTAAATAGCTATGTTTTTATATGCATTAGATTGGAAAATCCAAAATGGCGTGGAAAAGCCCTGTGATTCTAGTAAGAAGTGAATTTGTTTTTTCCGTGGTTTTCATGTTTGCAAATTTTGGCAACTTTTCATAACATTACCAATACTGCATACAAATAAGTATTGCTATGAAGGTGTCACCTATAAATTTTGCTTTCACAATTTTTTTTTTTTTATTTCTTGTAGAACATCAATTCTTGGAATTTCTTTTGGGGCTGCATTCCTCTTGCTCTCCTTCATCCTTTTTATCTGCTTTGCTGGACAGCTTGTGGTAGGTATTCAAATATATCTCAGTTGTCTTCTAAAGTTTTTGCTATTGAGTTGTTAGGAGGTAGCCCATCTTGTAAATACTTACATTTTATGTATATTGCTTTAACTTTATTGTGCTTTTTTATAATGCCTATTTTCATGAGTAGTAACATGCTGAATTTGAGAATTTCACTTCATTCAACATATGGGTAAGCCTTTCAGCATTTTACAATATAAGTAGCAAGTATTATTATCCTTCTTTCATTTATTCTCAAACAGACATAATGTAAAACGTCCTGTAGACAAAGACATGATCTCAGAGTTTATGAGAAATTAAAGGAAATTTGAATTTGGAGTCTAATCTAGATTAATATGCTTGTTTATAGAGCGCAGCAGAGCTGTGTACTGCTTGGTTCATTTTTTTTCTTTCCCAAGGTCAATTTATCCTTTTTCTGAAAGTGTTTTTTATGGTGTCATGGAAGTGAACCACATCACACAAAAAAATCCTTATTTCTGCTTATTGTCAATGGTTTCTTATGTTTTGAAACCAAACACTGAATTATTCCCACAAGCCTCAGACATCCGAATCAAAATATAGGATAATGGTTTTTTTTTTCTTCTTTTTATTTTTTATGCAGAAGTGGTTGCAGCAATCAGGAATTCTATAAATATGAATTTAGGAATCAGGAGGACAGTGAGTAGTACAAAGAAACAATGGTGCTAGATGCTCTTTTAAAATGAGTGTCTTAGGTATAGAATAAAATAAATAAATAAAATTCTAGGAGTATTGGTTCTGTCATTGCTGTCCGCGTTTGCAAGATTGCAAGATTTAACTTCACACCCTTTGGTTAAAAGAATATGTTTTCCTGAAACCTGTCAAGGTTCTGGTGTACTTGATCCCCAGGTCTTCTGTAACTCTGCATTTTTCCACAAGCTTCCATGGAGGAAGCTGATAAAAAAGAGCTTTTCCATACAAGCAAAGCAAATGTGCCCGTGGAAGAGAATCTCATTATGCGGTACAACAGTGAGCAAAGATGGACCTGCTTTTGAAGCTGCTAGAGGAGCCAAGATTTTTTAATTTCTCCCTCTTCACTTGGGAAGCTGCTAATTAGCTTCTTACTTTTTGAAGAAAATTTAATTAGTCTACATTTCGCTTTTGTTTGCATGTTTCAAGTAAGGAAGGGACAATGTTACTGTTCAGGAATTTATCTGAGGTATAGCACAAATATTCTTTGAAATCCTTGGAGTAAGGTCCTAGAATTACTGTTATAAATTAATAGCAGAAGTTAGTTCTTGTGGAATGCCACAGTTGATTACTACCTGGCATTAATATAAGAGGAAATTGCTGGAGTCAGAGTGTTGCTATTGAATAATGACATGAAAATAAGTCCTTCAAAGGAAAGATAAAAAGTTCTAGGAAGAAGGGCGGCAGTGAACTGGTATCAAGGAATATTGGCACTTGGGTTCCTCTGAGGCTTTGATTTATAGAGCAGCTTGGGAGGAATGCAAATGTGGTTTTCTGCCCTTTCAGGCTAAGCAAATATCCCAAGTCAGCATTCAGAAGTAGTGCCACTGGATAATATTTAACACCTCAAGCAAATGTTGTTTTTTTTTTTTTTTCTCCTATGTCTCTCATGTATTGAGAATATTTCCCAGAAGTGGGAGCCTATTATTTCATCTGCTGACTTGTGAGATATCACATCGTGACCCTAATAACCTGAAGATGAGTTATTTACATCTATGTCAGTTTGGGTTCCGTTACTCTAATGCACACTTTGAATTACCTTGCAGAATGCAGGTGGTAAATGTGCACATTTGCACACATCTGCATACACACAGTGCTTAAAAGTTGCTATATGAATCTTTGAAAAGTGCAAAAAGGATAGAGATTTTTTACCCTGACAGATCCTGTCAAATGATTCTGCAGCGGAAATCAAATATTTACATAAATGTTAGAGCATTTATAATGTGCATGTTGCACTACTGGCAAAAATACCACAAAATTTAGGTTCAGATTAGGACATCTGCCTGTGCACTTTTCTTAGTAGGCATTTTTCTCAATACTTTGGCATTTTGCCTTTGTGGTCTCCACTAATTATAAATGACTGTCATCACTTCTTATCCCGAGAAAGGCATTAAAAAAAAGCCTTCATTACGTGTTTCTGTTTTTTTTTTTTTTTTTTTTTTTTTTTTGTGTGTGTGTGTGTGTGTGTTTGTGATTGATAATCGTAAATAAAAAATAATAAAAAATAAAAAGTAATGCTAAAATTCCTGTCTCTTACAGAATAAAACTACATTATCTTAAGAAGAGATTTACACTCTTTTTTTTTTCTTTTTTAACTCTGTGTTTCTTATTAATTGATTTTACTGTTCAAGAGCACGACAGCGTGGTCTAACTCAATCTGTTGTGGAATGATAAGAGTATTGATTAAGTAAGAATAAAAATATGTCTATGAAATGGTGGTGAGGAGATATCACAAGTGACAAGGCTAAGGACTTTATAGATAGTATCTCTGGTGCATATAATCCAGTATCTGGTCTTGGGCAACCACAGCATAGTAACATTTAAGAATTCTCCTAGAAACAGTTGTTTGTCCGTAGGAATTAATAGTTAGAATTGGCATGTGTCCTGAAACATGAAGTTGCTAACAGAGAAGGATGGTGTGGTATTTGATGCAGTTCACTGCGGTTGGACCCAGGACTTGCTGTCCCCTTTGCCTCTTTACTAGCATAGAGGTTTGGAGCTGCTGCCCTCCCTCAGCGCCTGTGGCACACGTGCAGCGAGCTCGCTCCTTCAGGGCCTTGTTCTGCACCAGCGATGAGGTGTTGTAGTTGACACCCTGGTGCTGTACAGCTAAAAAAGTGGCTCTTTAGACATTTCACGTGGAGTAGAGGAATTTTGACAGAAGAATCTGAGAATACCTTCTCCTAAAATAGCGTATAACACAGTGAATTTGCATTTTCTTGGAGAAAGAAAGCAGCACTGGAGGGACCAAGACTACGCTCCGAGTGCCTCCAGGCATATTTATATGGCTCAGTGCAGTTCTTTCCTTTGAATGAGAAAGCTAAAGTGAAGAATAGGGCCATTTTAATGTGACCCTTTGTGAAAGCCAATAAATGAAGCGAAGCATGGGGAAAATAAAAGTTTGATAATAACTTCATTTTTTTCTGTTGTTAACTCTTTTTGTTTGGGATTCTGGCTTTAGCTGGACCAATTGCATCCAATATAAGGTTGAATGGACTCTCACCTGGAATCATTGTATAGGGATTCCAAGTACATGGTGTAGACATACAAGTTCCACCATGGAGTTCAAAAATATGATGTTACTGTACCCATTTTAAAAGTACTTTGGTCCTTAATCAAGAATGGGACTGTTAAAAAGTACTTAAAGTACAAATTGTGTCTCTATACGAATATTATTTTTCCTCAAGCTTAAATCAGTGCATTTATAAGTCAGCCAGTTCTTTGCATTTAAGCTTCAGTCTCTTCTTCAAGACTGCATGAAAACGGGCACCTGAACGAACGTGGGTTTCTGAGCTTTTTGTTTCTTGATTTTGTTCTCTAGACCATAACTGCTAGTAAAAGATTAAATTGTATTTGAATGCAAAATGAAGAGAGAACGGCAGAAAATATGATTCACTGGCTCTCTGTAAATAAGAGGTCTTCAGTCAAGGTGTTCCAGCCTCTGGCAGCATGTGACGGAGATGTGTGACAGCTCTTGCGACACTGTCTTTCATCTACCATGTAGCTGTCACAATTAATCCTCACACCAATCCCTTCCCCTCACTCAGAAAGACAGCATTCATTTTATTAAATGCTGAATTAGGTTTTGTATGTGTCAAGACAACACAGGATACATTTTAATAACCTGAATATTCACAATAAGTTATTACTCACTATCATGCTGAGCTGTCATACCAGATTTAATGTGCTCAGGTGCCAAGGTAATGCATTAGTCACCCTTATTACTACAAATACCTATTATTTCCAGTTGGTAAATGATAAACACTGAAGAATATTCTGCCAGCTCCACTTAAAATAAACACAGCAGCTATTGCTACTGAGATCTGATATTTTACCCTGCTTGCATGTTACTAGAAATGAGGGCTTTCTTCCTTCCATCTTCTGCTTTCTTTCTTTTTTTTTTAGGAAAATTGCAAATGAAACATAACATTTATAAATAGTGTCAATAAAAGCAATCTGGTGGTTCTGCCAGCACTATTAAGCATCTGAATGAGCTCCTGGCCACTCCAGCTCCACTTCCCCGAGTTCCCTGGGTGCTCGGCAGTACTCAGCTATGTCAAATGCACAGTATATGAACTGGATTTAAACTGCTCAAATTACAAGTGAATTGGAATTCAGCAGACCTGTTAATTCCTATGCAGAATTACTATTCTGCAATTGTAGGCTGTTGCATTTTTCTGACAAATTTCTACTGAATTGTTTCACAATTTTTAGTGTGAGCCAGAGTTTTGTCACAAATTTTTCTTCCTGAAGCTTGATTGGTTTCACTGATGTAGGCTGCTTTCTGTGCTATTAGAGAGACCCACCATATATTTAAAAAGGCAGGTGGCCATGACAGATGTAACAAACAAACAGTTGTTCTTCCCCTTGGAAATCAGACTCTGCTATTAAACAGCTTGCCAAGAAATGTACCACCAAGTTCTTCTGGCTATTTCTCCTTTATGAATGGAAATAACCATCTACAACTTCATTTTCAAAGTGACAGTCTAACAGCACTCCTGTTTTGCTTTGGGTCAAAGGCAGCAATTGCTGTAGTTTCCCCAGTGAAGACTAAAAGGATGGAATCTCATGATTGAGTAGACATGCTGCCCAAATGATATATTGTTTCCTGACATTCAATTTATTCTCCAAAACTTTTCTTAGTGACAAGCCTACACAGTTCAAAAAAAAATATTCCATAAAAAAAGAAGTAGAAAAATAATTTTTTAAAGAAATCAACAAATTCTGGGGAAAAAAAAAAAAAAAAAAAAATCCTAGATTAGATTAGTAAAGACCTACTTGAGAATTTGTGTATTTAGATATTGGGATACAACATAGATTTTTCTACTTAAAGCTTTAGATTAAGGCAAAATACAAATTGTTCATTTATGTAGAAGACAACAACAATTTATGTTACTTAAGTATTAGAAAGCCACAAAAGCATCTCTTTTTATGACATTGGTGGGTTTTTTGTATGTTACTGAAACAGGTTTTTTAATAGTCTAGAATTGAAAATAACTTCCAGAAGTTATCGAATTCAGCAGACTCTTGAGGCCTATAGTGATTCTTCTGCGTTGGTCACATAGGACACTGCAGCACCCTGGTCTCCGCAGATACCGGTTATTAGGCAGTCCAGCTTGCGTTTCCAGATGGTTATACCCATGCACTCCCCAGGCCCCTCTAGAAACCTGTCTTAGACTCTCCAGTTGCTGCACCCTTGTCTTGCTGTTGCCTCAGACATGTGATCTGCCTTTCCAGGGGCTGGCACCCATCTTGTCCTACTTGCTGACCAACCCGATATGGACTTTGTCAGTCGTTATATACACACTGGCTCAGAAGAAGTAGTATAATTACACAGAAGATAGTTAGAAAATTATTCTTCAGGCAGAATAAGCTCATTCAGAAAAGACCAGTCTGGATTTATATGCAGTCATTCCTTTTTAACTTGACTCTCCTCAAATTTCCTATGCTTGTAGCATCCACTGATCCAACTTTATGCCTCCCTTTCCATAACTGTGTCCCTTTTCTCTAGAGAGTTTCTTTTATTGAGCCTTCTTGCTCAGGTTTCACATCAGGAGCCATGGTCTTTGTAGTAGCTGATTAAGAGCCTTCTCCACTTCTTAGGCAGCTTTGGTCATTCCATCTGTCATGAGATTGACTGATAGGGTCTATGTGTTTAAGAAAAAAAAACTTCAGTCAGATAACTTTAATACAGCATGATAGTAAAAAAGTGCCTCTGATTTAGTCCAGATAATTTACTTTCATCCTTGGCTTTTTTTTTTCCTTGAAATTTCTCATCCTGGAGCCTTGCCTTAGAATGATAGAATCATAGAATGCCTGAGGCTGGAAAGGACCTCTAGAGATCATCTAGTTCAACGCCCCTGCACACGCAGGGCCACCTAGAGCACCCTCCAGAATAATTGGTAATTGAACAGTACAGCTCCCTGTGACATGATTCAGAAAGGTAGACACTATGTGTGGCTTTATCAATACCACTTCCATGCCATTTTGTACTCTTTGTAAGTTGCCAGGGTCCTTTCCTAGCCTTCTCCATACACAAACTGCTTCAGCTGCCCCTAAATTGAGAAAATCTGTTTTGTTTTGTTTTTCTCTGAAAGAAAAGCCCTGAGCAAATAACCTATATTGTTTTGTGTGAAGTGCTATTAAAGCTTTGGATGTTCTCCTATAAAGGCAAAGGGTTTTTTTATTAAGGTATGATTTCATGGTTGTTTTAATCTAACATAAATCTACAATCACTGACTTCCTAGGTTAGGTTTTAACCACATTAGATAGATAACCAAATGATTAGTTTTCAGTCAGATCCCTTCCCTGAGTCCCATTCAATGCCTCCTCCTTTATAACAACAGCAGCAGTGCAGGCTTTATACTTTTTGCATTATTGAAATGGGTAACCACTTTATTAAAGGGTAATCACAGTTTTATTACTTGAAAGAAAGATGACAAAAACCTTCTAAAATATATATGCAAATTCAGATTATTTGCCAGCTGCTAAGAGATGCATACAAAATGTGAAGTGCAAAACAGGTATAATTTGAGCAAGAGTTTCAAGATCAAAAATCCATTTTTCTTGTTTTATGTAACTTTTTTTTCCACCCCATTTTTTTGTCCATCCTTGAGGTTCAGATTTTTGTATTAACCTTCCTCAAATTGACTTAATTCATTCAGAAGCTAACCAATGTGGTGTGCAAAACTCATTGCCATAATAGCAAATTATATTAAAAACTTGCTAGAAATACAATGGACCTGAAGAGGAGGCTATTACTGTAAGAATACTACTGTATATATATTGCTAGAATATCCAGGTATCCTTCAAAAAGGCAAGATTTTTGTGAGGATGTCTTGTCTCTTAACTTTTCATTACTTTTTTACAGAGGTTTCAGTATAGCTGAAAATGACATTTGGAAAGGGCAAACTTGTCCCCATTATGCTGAAATTTTGGGATAGATAATATTTCCTGGATGTGCCAGGAATGATTCTTCTGTGTGACCAGTCTGTGCCTCCACGGAGCCTTGTATGTGTGAATGGATGCTGTCAATGAGAAGAAAACAGTCAAATACTTCTTTACAAAGTCTTTCAGATAATCTCCTCATATATTAATGCTGTCCTCAACACTAAATCTTCTTAATTCTAACCTGAAGTTGTTTATAGTCATTAAATACACTAACATGTACTTTGTTTTATGTTCTTCACACTTAGCAATGTAGCAAGAAAGCATCAGCTTCACTATTGTGGATCCTGAAGTCATCTGGGATCATTGCAAACCGCCCTTGGCCACGGATCACCCTTACATTGACAACCACTGCTATAATATTAACCATGGCTGTATTTAACATGGTAAGAGGGGAAAAGAGTGATTTTTTGTTTGTTTGTTTACTTGTTCCCTTAAGGTCCTTTTTGTGGTTTTGTATTGAAATTTATTTAGATTAAGCGACAAGATAATGATGATTGCCAGAGACAGAAATGTAAAGCAGAGCAAACATAAAGGAAGCTCAGCCATGGCTCAGATCCTGGCTAAGTATATTAAGGAAAACCAGAATATTACTCCAAGAATGAAATGCTTCCTTTCAGGATGTGTGGAAGACACTAATTTTTGACAGTCCTCTGCTGTTCATAAAGTTCTCCTAATTAATGTGTTATTGAATTTCAAGTGCTTGCCTTTTTTGTGTAAATAGAAAAAAAGTCAAAGTTCTATCAAAGCCTGAAAAGGACTGAACTCAAAGTTTGTTAGGACTTCTGGCTTTGCAGCTTGTGCTTTCCTTTTCTCTCACAGCAGGAAAAAATCTTGTAATATTGTTCTTTTGTAGCTGTAACAAATACGTAGTGGGTCCGCCATCAACTTGCACAAAGTGGGAATCTATTGACCTTATTCACTCCGAAAGATGTTTTGCTTAATGGCATGATCAGTATAGGGAATCAAAAACCCTAGTTTGTTTTGCCCTATAGTCTCCGTCCGCTTCTTTTTGTAGACCTGTGAAAGAGAGAAAATGTTTTTAAAGCCTGCACAGGCATTAGTCGCATTTCAAGTCAATGAAATTTGCACTTTAGTGCTTTTGAAATTGCTGCTCCAGTGTTACTTTGGGTGACTTTTGCCACTTGAGGTTCATAAAGTACTTTAAAGATTGATCATACCTGCACTTTTATATTTTGTTTTCCCATAACATCTGAGGCAATCCTCAGTCAGTCATTTGTTACAGTAAGTGCTAAGCCTGTCAGAATGATATAAGGCGTTATGTGGGCATTTAAATGTGGAAACCTTACATTTCTCACAGAAGGAGAGAGATGCTAGCACCTTCTCTGTTTAATCTGTTTTAGGATCCTAGTTGTGGTTTTGTTGGTTTTCAGGAAGAAATCTAAAAATATTAAAATGTATGTTTTTTATTTTATACAAGCAGATGTAACCATTTTATAAGGAGTTAGACTCACAAAAAAAAAATCGAGAATTTAAAATTTATCAAATTTAATTTCATGATTAGAGCTGAAAGAGAAAAGCACAAGCAGTTGCCTGGAAGAAAAATTACACACATTCAAAGAGATAGTAGGCTCACTTTTTGACAGCGAAGGCAGTTAGCATCTGGAACAATTACACTGAAAAGCTGTTGATTCTCCATCATTTCTTGTCCTCAGATCAAGACGAAATACCATTACAGAACATATACTTTAGCCATGGAAAAGTTTTCTAGCTTACTACAGGACAAAGCTCTGTGATAGAGTGGCTTGGAAACTGAAGGAGGTCAAATTAGCCTTTTCCTCTTATTTTGAACTCTGTAAATCCATAAGAAGAAATTAAATAACCTAAGCCATTCAAATCTAACTAATTTATTTTTGAATTTTTGAATTTGAGGCTATGCAGCAGTGTGATTGTTTATTAAGTTCAAAAAAAAAACATAAAAAAGATATAATTAGCAACTATTGTGGTTATTTTTCCTCTGAAGTTCTTCTGTTGTGTATAACCCACATGAAACATGGCCTTCGACTGGTAAAAGACATTTTAGCAGAAAAAAATACTTGTTCATTGCATCATTTCTATAAAAAGATCTTAATTGTATTGGTTCAAGACCATTTTTATGTGGACTGAATGTTACAGCAATACTTAGTAGGCTGTAATTTGACATCTTTGTGCCTTGACAGTGAGGACTGCACCATTACAAATAATCATGTTTCATGATATTCACAAAATGATAATTTTAAGTACAATTCCCACCTTGAAACTAAATCTTAATAGTTTGACTAGCAAAAAAAAAGACTTTAAATGTGATTGTGAAATTTGCGTTTCAGTAATATTAATAGCAAATTGTGGGAAGTATCATTATTATATCTCCAAGCAACATGTACTTAATAGCAGAGTCCATTAACTGCATTTATTTCCATGAACTCTTTCAGCAGGAAAAGGCAAAATGTAGCCATTAAGATTTAATGGAGATAAAAACTGTCTAACCATCCCACACCTAATAAATCATAATTAAGACCAAAACGTCAAATCAAACTCAGTCTTTATGGTCAAGGGACGCTAGAATAGAGTGGGGGTGCAATTTTATTCCAAATTAACTGCTTCTTCAGGCATCTGAGTCTAGTCTTAGTGTTTGCGGGGTATATAATCGTGATTGGTAAAGCTAAAAAAAAACAGGTAATGTGACATAAGCATCAGATACTCCTCAACTGAAGGGAGTGAATGACTAATGCTGCTTCCATTGAGGATTACATCTGGTGGCACATAGGAAATAGGAGTAGATCTGGTGCCCTATATAAAATAAGGCAGTGATCAATGACTGAGGAGCACTATAAAGGGTTTTTATGATTTTGGTCTGCATTAGAGAGGACATGAGAAAATATATTTATTAGAAGCTAAGTGAGATGGCTGTAGAGGACACCAGATGAGCCTGCCGCACCATTCTCTGAGATTCAGGGGGTCTAAGGGAACAGTGCTCAGGATCCCTGAAAGAGCTCCTCCTTTCACTGAATTCTGCCACAAATGCATTGATGATTCCTGGCACAGAGAGGCATTAGCAGATGGGATTGCAAACACTTGACACTTAGAACCTGGAAATAATGCTTGCTGGCGTTTCGGTGTCTTCCAAGTGTGTGGGGAGAACGAGTCATGCTGTCTTCCCATTGTTTGCCGTCCAACACCGAACAACCTACATGACTTCGTACCTATCAAAGACAGCTTACTCATGTCTCAGCGTCACCTCTAGTTTACTCATGGAGTGCTCACTAGTCTTGATAAGTACTTAGTGTTCCAGCCTCTTCTGCCTAGAAGCTTGGGAAAGTGAGAAATGCCACTAAAATTTGGGATTCTAGTGGAAAGCAAGAGGGGTACAACGATGCTTTAATATTTTCCTTTAGAATCTTCTTTCTCCATGTAATTTTGATAATAAAGAGAGAATGGGGATGGGATCAAATATAACCTGGGATTAACATGGAGAGCAGCAGTCCCTTTTGTGGAATAAGGTGAGGTTCAACCTGTCCAGCTAGACTGTAAGCCCCTGTTCTCTGTGGAGCCCTGATTCTGCTGTGTTGTAGATTTATACATATGTGTTTGAAGTGTCTTGTTGAGGAAATGAGGAATGTTGTTAGTGAAATGTAAATCACAGTGTTATTGCCTCCTGCAAACTCCTGGCCAGGTAAAAGCTTATTCCATGTTGGTGCGGAGGTAGATCTGTCACCACATGGTTCCCGTTTAAGGGAATATCAGCACAGAAGGCCTTTTCACCATCTGAGGCAAAAAAAAAACTTGCACCAGAAGATTGCAGATGATAAAATCACAGGAGAAGAAAAAGCTGCTAGAATATGTGAAGTTAAAATGAGAAATTAATGGTAGTATGCTCAAATATTCACTGGCAAACATTGGTATTCATAAAAAAATACTGCTTTCATTTGAGTCATTTGAGTAGGTGTGACTGCTCGGTAGCACTGAGCTGTCTTGGAAAAAAATACTATATTGAGGAATAATATATATCTCCAAAGCGTGATAGCAGATGTAGATAACTGAAGAAAGACATGAAAGACAAGTACAAACACATCATTCAGAAATAAATGCTGTTTGGCTCATGGGATATATAACATTTCCAATCCTTTTTATTCCTTTCTATACTTATTTAGGTTTCATAGGTATAGTGTGTTTCATATAGCACTGTGTATGCAAATAATATTTATGTCAGAAATGTCCCGTACAATGCTCAAAAAACAGAATTAAAATGCTATGAGATGAATGCATTCAAATATATATACACATATATACTATATATATATATAAATAAAATATATATTCATTGGTATTTTTAATGGTTTTTAATCTATTTCTTTGAAGGAGTGTATGAAATGGGATTCTGAAACTATATACAGTTACTTCTTATTCACAAAAAGAGTAGATGCACTTGATACTGCTTCCAAAGAAATGGTAGGAGAACAGCTCACAGTTGCATAAGGTAGGGAGGAATTATATGAGTAAACCAAGGTATGTTTCTCTAACCTCAGAATTTAGTTTTGAAATAAATTTCAAAGAATCACTAAAAATACACAGGAAAATTAAAAATGGAATAAAATACATCCTTGGTTTAAGAAGTATGTCAAGCCAGGCTAGCATGATGTTATTTTACTAATGTAACCACTTCTGTAGATGACAGAAATGTAGTAGGTACTTTTTAATATGGTCTTTGGTGAAGATCTGAATATAGCGTACCATAGAAGCTATTAGTAGAGTGCATGAGTTCTTTCTATGTAGAACTGCGAGTTATCCGTTGTATCACTAATATCGATCCAATGAACATATAGTTCATTGATTACTGGTTAACTATGTGCAGTTACCAAATCAATAAGCCATTTTGATCCTGATTTGTTTAACCTGAATGAATTGAACATTTTTTTTTTTTTCTGGAGAAGAGCAGGGTGGGGGAAACAACTGGTAGTCACTAAAGTGGTGAGACCCAAAAAAGTGCTCCAAGAGATCTAACTCGTTAAGTGTGCATGGCCTTAACGCAGCAGCTTTGCTTCACAGGAGGCTGGGTTTCACAATCCAGGAGTTACCATTTCCAATCTTCTGTTTCAATAAGTTTAGTAGCAATTTTATTCATATGAGAAGGTTGAATCTGCATAAATTGACTTCTTTACAGACTTACTATCTTTTCTTTAATTCTTCATACATTTAAATAAGGGTTCTGTGGAGGCAAATCCAGGAATTATTTTCCATATTGAATCTATTTTATCATTGTGCATATATTAGATGATGTATGTATGCTGATGCATGAGATTAACATAACAGAATCTCGTCTCATACAGAAAGAAGAAGTATCAGGTGCGGGTTAACCAAGTTGTTTTTGTCTGAAGCGTGCAAGAACAGATAATCAAGCGATGCCACTTTCCCTTCATTTTCTCTATTTGCAGTGAAACACTGAAGTTAAATGATTACTGACAAGGCTTTCTGCATTTCTCTTGCCTCTTTTGACCTTACATAGCTGACAGGCTAATGAATTACGTGTTGTTTTTCTCTAGTTTTTCCTGGATAATGCTGTGAAAGCTTTTCCCTCAGTTCTTAATTCATCAAATGCAAGTTTTCCTAATTCAAGTGATCAGACACAGTGGTGTATACAAAACAACTACTTTTTCCTACCGGTAAGTTCCTTTTATATTTCTTTATTTTACACTAATAACTCTAAAACAACTGACACTGGTTGTGTTTGAATCCACCCATTTTCAAACATTTTCAAGAACACTCCAAAAGGTTGGGGTTTTTTTTGGTCTCACTTGCAACCGCCTTTGAAGGAAGTGGGGAGTTAAAGGAGGTAAATACTTGCAGATTAGAAAGCAGGATAGTGATAGCCTGATAGTGAAGAACTGATCAGTATTATTGGGAGACCACACAGTGACCACAGTGTAGATCAGATGTATCCAAAAGCCTCCTCACGATGGTCAGCGAGGAGGTGAGGTCCATCTGCAGACAGGCTTCGCCCATGTCTGGCCTGGCATTTGAAGCTGTGATCGTCAGGCTTTTGACCCTGTATTTTACTAAGTGGTATGCTGGGAAGAGGAAATGGGGTATTTGTACACTGCTCTGTAAATGGTTTCAAAGAGCTGAATCGATTGGAATGAGGTGATTTAGTGTGACCAGGAGCACAGCTATGCGCTCAAGAGGAGGGGAAAGCACATTCCTGCAAAAATGGGACCTGTGTCCCAGAAAGCAATGATTCTTAACAGATTTACAAAAGACCTTCAGCTGAACACAAAAAGCTCTATTTTGTGCCAAAAAAAAAAAAGGTCATCAATGTTTGGATGAATAAGCAGGAGGCAATGAGAGGAGAAGGGAGATTATTTTATCTCGTTATGCAGAATTGATGACACTGGCACCAAAAGAGTGTGTGCTGAATTCAAAAAATATTTTACGTGAACCAGCTATTGACTGTGTCAAATTAAGCAATTTGAGACACACATAGAAGCAAGATGTTATTTCTGTGCAGGACGCTTCTACAAAAAACAAGTCACAGTAACTGCAGCAAGCACAAACTTTCAGCATCTCCCTGCTAAAGATACAGCATAAAGCATGAATTTCAGATTCATGTTTTTAAGTTTAAATAAGTAAATAATATCAGGATTATCCAGGACCAGGATCTTGGTGGATACCAAGTTTTGTTTTTCAAAGAAATGACCCCATCCTTCTCCCAGCTGCTGCATATGTATTCACTCACAACCACATAGAAATAAGTTGTTTCTGTTGTTTTTTGATTAGCAGCTTCCTCTCCTTTTTTTTTACAGTTTTGAAAAAAAAAACCCTTTCAAGTAGTTCAATTGCTAAGTTCTCCAAAAAGTATCTGAATGCGCCTTTTTTTCAGAAATTATATGTATTATGAAGATTGAATCTGTTGTTCTTAAAAAAAATTATTTGCTTTTTTTTCTGGTATTTTCCATTGCATAACTAAGGTGTTTGTCACCTCTTTATATGTTTGCCAGATATCTAAAAATTGATGGCTATTAGATGTTAAACTGCTAACCTGCATTTTTTCATCGAAAGGAACTTTGATAAAATGACAGAACGACTAGGCTAAAAATGTCATTTTTTATTATATGAATGTAAAGCTTAGGTTGGCTAAAGCTTTAATATGCTTCTTCCATTTTATTTATTAAGCAACTCTCAAATGTGCATTGTTTGCATCCTCAGGCACTGCAGAGTTCATAACGTGCTTAGAAAGCCGAGAATTCCTTTCAAATTACTATTTCTAGTTGTTGACTTAGCTGTTTAGGAATTTGGAAATAAGTGTCTTCTCTCTTTACTGAATAAAGTAGTGAACACTTCTGTTGAGAATGCTTATTTTCTTAGGTAAAAATCAGTGTATTGTATGATTGTATGATTTGTGTGTGTTAGCTTTAAGTATTAAATCAGCATTAATCTTCATTATGCAAATAAATCTCCTGTGCTTTACTACAGTGGCATTGACAAATCTACTGACTGCATAATCTAAAATGAATAAATAAGAGATTTTTTTTTAATTGTTTCAGGCCCACTAGGATTGATGCTACTTGGGAACATACAAATTAATCCCTTCCCTCATTCATTTCCCAAAATAGCTTTTCTGACTGCATTGCTTGCTTTCTCACACCTTTTAAAGATTTACTGAAGTCAAGGACTTTGCTTGTGTTTTTTTCTAGTTTTGTTATGAAACATCTGTGGTTTCCATCTATTAGAAGTTAGACTTAGGAGATTTTGAATCATACATAGCTGACAGTGCTTCTACAGGCTACTTTGGTTTGCAAAATGTTTATTAAAAAGGTGAAATTTAAATCCTGTGGAAGGATTTTAAGCATTTATTTGCAGTGTTGGGTACACAGAAGTAAGAGTCTTAAACTAATGTGCGAAAATCATGATACAGAAAAGGCATATTTAGAGCATTTTCCCCAAAGCTCCTTAACCTGGCGTAGCTGTTTAGAAGCCTGGCGTAGCAGATTTAGAAACCACTCTAAAGACAAATAGAGTTGGTTTCTAAATCTGCATGATACTTACTGAAATCCCGCATTTTAATATACACTACCTGCATTTTCAGATGTGTGGCCATGCAACTGGTCTACAACGCATCCGCCCACGTCTGAAATGTTTTTTTTTTCCATCTGGACTATGTGTTACTATGAAGCAGAAACAGAGACTGTTTATTCCACTTGGAAGATTTTTGGATTGAAGGCTGGATTCTTGGATTCACTTTTGGATTCAAGACTGTCCTTTGGTTGTGTGCTTTTTGGAGAACTAATTTCAAAAGTAGGATGACTTACTGAGTTAAAAAAAAATGCTGCTTTTATATAACACCAAATTCTGAAAATGCAGTGTGGCATGCTAAGGGATGTGAAGTTTTGATTTTGGTGATTCTGAAAAATAGGGTTTTTTATTTCCTTTTTTTTAAGCAGATCTGTAAGCTATTTACAAGAACAGTGAAGATTCATATGGCAGAACAATTCTGCCTGACAGGTGCAATGAAAATTATTCTTTTTAGTGATCCTCAAAAATCAGTATACAGTGATGCAAACACATTTTTTAACAAAAATACTGGTATGAGCAAGTCAACAGAGGCCTGAAAGTACCATACCTAGAAATAAAACAGAAAGAAAAGACAACTTGCTTATAGGTTTGAGGACTATACTTTCCAGGAAACATGTAAGCTACCTGTTTTGCCAAAGCATCATATGCATTCTAGTGAGAATGCATTATTTCTGTTTTAGCATTAATTTTGATGTCACTCTCTCTTTCCAGAAGATAACAAGTGAAAATATTCCCAGGGATTTTAACTTCAACCATACATATTTTTGTTGACATACAGGACATAACGAAAGGGGTTTTTTTAGCAATGGCATATATCTTTATGTAATCATAACTCAAGTGGATTTGACATAATTTTTTTAATTGTTTTATATTAACATTGTGCATAGACTATGTTAATCATTTTATATTCTTCCTCCCCAAAGCATATTTATAGAGTTTGTAAAGCCATGCATCTAAGAGGTTCATAAGATCTATGCATACTACATCAGTTTACAAACACTGTGAATGTAGGCAATGAAATAGTTGGTTTTGGATCTGCAAATGCTTTGATCTTGATCTTCCGCTATGCTCAGTAATATGTGAAGAGTGGTTATGGTACCCCAGTATGACTGCAGACCATACAGAGTCTTGCACTAGACTTCCAGCTCCAGCAGCGGTGTCCCAAACACAAGCACTTGCTACTGCAAATGAGCAAATAAAAAGTGACAAAGGGTGACAGCTGGGGAAGATAAATTATGAGCATAATCTGCATTTTAGAGATTTTAGGATGAATTTTAGCCAAATGTGAAAAAGGGCCTATATTATGAAAGACCAATATCTAGTTGATATTGACTCTCCCTGGCACTCTGATTCTTTACATACTGCAAAAGATTCCATACTTAATTAGTCAGTTAACTAGTTAACCACTTTTATTAAAACTAGCCTAGTCATTTTATTATGTATGATTTACCACTCAACAGCCAAATTCTGAATATTTCCCATTCACTTTTCTTTTGTCAGTATTTTATATACAGCTGCATATTAGGGCTCATTTCCTGCTCTGTTTTCCTGAGGATAAATTATGAGCTGAAAATGGTGATAATGTTGATTGCACTGGTGGGCTACAATGTTATCCTCCTACACACTCATGGATCCATGCTGGATGATTACAGCAAATTTATGTATGCAATGGGTCCTCTAAAAAGGTAGGTTGATAATTCCAGCTTTTCTGAAACTAATTGAAATGAAACACAGGTGTTTGAGATGCAGAAGCTTTGTTAGTTCTTAGGCCATGAAATTGCTTTTTTTATATATATTTGACTATATAATCTACAAGTCCCAATTTAAAGTCACCACAATGCTGATATTAATATACAAATTAATATTACACCTGAGATGATTATTAAAATAAAATTAAAAAGTCCAGACAAAATGTGTAAGTCATGTAAAATATGAAGTACAGTAGGGTTTAGTTGGCATTGTCCAGTAAGGACTTTAGGAAAAAATATTAAACATGATTAAGGTTGTTAAAGCATTATTGCTGTAAATCAAAGAAAATCAGCTTTCCCAGAGCTAGTATGATGTCTTAAAATGTTACAAATGCACTCTCGGCTATTGAAAAAGAAAACTATAGACCTACAGTTTGGATAAGTTTCTTGATGTGCTTGCAAATCTATATGTTATATTTCCAGTGAGTCTACAAAAGTCTTTGTTATTGGTGAAATATCAGTTATATATAAATAGGAGAAAATATGCCTCTTATTCCAGTGTTGCCATGAAAAAAAGACTTTTGGACATACATAATTTCTACCTCATCTTTAAAACAGAGGTGATGATCTTATAGGTCGCAGTGCATATGCCAAAAGAGAAGAAAGAATTTCTCATTTCTCAATCTATGCCTAAAAACATAGGCATAGATTGTTTTAGAACTAAATTGAATTTTTATTATGAAAATAATTGTATTTCATCAAATAATAAGGAATATTCCTAATGGTCTCGATTTAAAAT
Source organism: Crypturellus tataupa (assembly GCA_034781795.1). Classification (NCBI taxonomy): domain Eukaryota; kingdom Metazoa; phylum Chordata; class Aves; order Tinamiformes; family Tinamidae; genus Crypturellus; species Crypturellus tataupa. The sequence goes on from JAWLRI010000002.1 coordinate 5,385,198, forward strand.
GTTCTCAGTTTGCACACTAGAAAGCAGTATAAATTGGAATATTTTCCTTATTCTTGTGCCAAATGAATTTTGTTTCAAATTTGAGTAGCTTGCTGAACTTGAACCTTTTTTTTTTTGTAGGCCAGGCATACTCAAAGACCTGAAGACAATGGGCTCCATATCTCTGTTTATATTCTTTGTCACATTGCTGGTTTTGGGTAGACAGGTAAGATGCACAGTTCTCTTCATGTACATTAGTGAATCCAACATTATCTCCCCATCTTTTCAAACATTTCTTAGGTTTTTCCCTTCTGTTCCACTCCATGCCCTTATGTAACTGACCTTGCAAAGAAGTGTTGGAAGCATCTAAAAAGTGATTTCCTTTATTGCCCTCAAATATGTTCTTGAAGCTCATCTCTGCAATAAATGTGGTGGAGAGCGTGGGTGTTACATGGATAGAGCGCTGTGACTATTGTCCGTCATGCTGACCAATATTGTCTCACAGCCTCCAAGTGTGCTCCCATCTGTCTGCATCCATCTGCTGGCTCCCTGGTTGCTTAATTACAAGCTATTTTCTTCACAGTTATTACCGTTTGATGCGGACACAGAAATAATGTAGCATGCACATCAAATGTACCACATACTGAGGCCACAGTTGTATTGAAACTATTAACCAACGGGAAACTACTCTTTTTATTACCCAATGGTGTTTTTCAGTAGAAACTTGCTGTCTTACATTCTATGGAGTTGAGGCTATGTGCAAGGGCAGTTCTCTCCTAGATCCTCAGGCCTATCTATGGCTAAGTGCTGCAATCCCAGCCCACTGTGCTAGCAACCAGGTAAGGCTCAGGGTAGGGTGGATGATGTGTGTTACGTCAAGAAAAAAGGAGAAAGAAGGAACATCATCCTCACTGAACAAAGATCAGGGTTCAGTTACATCAACAAGAAACTTTTTATTATGCATAGTACAACAGTTTGAATGTGTCTGTCACACTGATGGAAAAAAATGATCCTTTAATATTTTAGCAATCTTTGTTTTGGGGGGCTTTAAGTCTAGATTTTTGTTATAATTCTGTGTGTGTGAATTATCAGTCTGTTGCCTTTAATTTTTCCACTGGCTTGTTGTCTCTTAAAGAAGAAGGAGAAAAACCCTCTACCTTTTCCAACAGTTTCAGCATAAGTCTAAATAATAATTAGACATGCTTTGAATCAGTTTTAGGACAAACTTCACATAAGACCTGCCTTTTTATATTTCCATTAGTGACACTGACTGGTAGCAAATGCTTAGGGAGAGAATGGAGAAGGAGAAAAGGCTGCATAATTTGACAATTCAGTGAAGCAATGTTGCTGCCACATTCTTAGCTGCACATTGTATTTTTCCCATATTCTGCTGGTGACAATGTTTAATAGGTACTGATTGTCCTGCTTTCTATTAGGACGTCTACTTCCTTTTTAACTCCCCTTTATCTCCCTCTTCTTCATAACAGATAATATGAATTTCACAATTTAATAAAATAACATGTGAAATTGCCCTTCTTTTTTGTTATTAAACTTTCTGCTTATTGCTTTCATGAGCATCCCTTGCAGAACCAGCTCAAGCAGTGTGGGCAAAATAAAACTGCCTGCACTCACGAAACAGAGATGGGGGATATTGGTGCAAGTTTTCTTACTGGATACCCCTGTTCCTCCTGCATCCACCTGCCTCCTATCCATTCCCATTTCAAGAGGAGATCTCACTTTCTCCTTCCAGCAGATATCCTGATGCTTCTCTTTCATCGCCAGGATCTATGCCAAGTCCATGCCCTAATCCTATTGTGGAAGGATATTGGGGAAAAGGATGAGATTAGAATAGAAGAGCAGATCTTTTAGATCAGGTATTAGAAAAACAGACAAATCTGAGACAAACATTACCTTTTCTGTTGCTTCTTAGAATTTAGACAAACTCTCAACATTTACAAATTCATCATAAGAAGTAAAATTCCCATAAAACCACAGAGCAGTTGACAAAACCTTATACTACACTGCCACAGGTATCTTCCCATCAGGAGACACCTAATAACTTCCCCAGAAATCAGACACAACTGATCCCAAATGTGTTTATATAAAATGGAGGAAACCAACACCACATTTCTCACCAGCATCTGCTTAGGCAAACAAAAATGTTCAGTATAAGAACATTTTTCCCAAAAGGACAGCTCAGTTTCTGACATTGCAGTTCATATTTTCAAGGACACATGAATATGAGAACTAGTGTTTATTGCTCTGCTGGACAGCAAAATCATGTATTTAGTAGAGACATTGTTTTTATGGCCAATTGTAGCGATCCTCCATCATAGTTCTTGTTGAGCCTTACCATATCCTAGCACTCATCTTCCACTGAGGGTTATATACAAGTCATTTCTCCATTTGCTATCACATTTTTCTACTTTACAGAGCATAACATTGTGATTCTTTTTTTGACTCTTTGTCTCTCAATACCTAATGATTATTTTAACAATGTTAAACTAAGAACTTCCCACTAGATCAGCTCTACTGTGCTGACTTAATGGAAAGCCATCAATGAAAAGAGTGGTCTTTTGGCTTCTCTTGTATTGGCATTGATATTTCTCTGTCCTTGGAGTGAGTAACTGGAAAGTTAATAACAGTTAAATGGTTTCCCACAAGTACCTGCTCACAGGCCAGACAAATGCTGATTTTTATGTAAAATAAATAAATAAAAATATATATTTTTATATATACATATATATGTACATATACATACGAGGAGGTGTGGAGAACTAGTATAGCATTGCAGGTTATATCAGCAAACTTAACAACTTAACTGTTCAGATCAGCTGATACTTGAAGCTACATAACCCAAATAGCTACTAGGAGAAGTAGCTGTTCATTCCTGTCCTTGTATCTGCTAATTTGAACTGGCATGCTACTTTTGGAACTATATAGTTGGCGCAAAATAGGGAAATGATCTGGCCTTAGAAATTAACCCTGGGAAAATGATCCTTTTCAGACAGATGCTTCCTGATCTAGTTTTGTTGTGTGACTGCATCAATGCCTGTGCCAGAAGAATCATTACAGGCTGGAAGCGAGCAGTCAGAAGTGAAGCAAGGAAAGCAGCATTGCTTCTTTTTGATGGCCATACTAGTTTAGGGTGGCAAACAAACTATTCCCAGAACTATTCTCTGGCACTGAGATCACATTGCAATCTGCATGCATTCTTCCTTTTAATATAGCCCTTTAAAAATGATGCATTGAAGAATACTAACTCATAAAGCCTGCCCGGCAGTGCTTGGGAGAATGCAAACTGGCATGGACCAGGGACCATGCAAGGGACATTTAGTCTCCTTAGCTTCCTCATCTAAATGAAAATGTGTGTTGAATTTGTCTTATTTGCTGGAGGCCTCTCCTATCACTCTGACCCTTTCTGAATCCTACAGGATTCATCACACATATCTATAGACATCGATGTCACAGTCCTGCCTATCTTGACTTTCTGTTTAGTCAGTGATGAGAATTAGTTCATCTCACTCTGAGGCAAATGTCAAAAATAGACCTGATCTGTGTCCCACTAGAATTTAAAAATATAGCTAAATCCATCTCTGTGCAATCAGGCAATAAGAAGTGAATAAATTCTTGTTACGCTGAACTGCTTTTGCCCAGGAACAAATTACTGCTGATAGAAACCTCTGGGTTGCATTGCCCTGCACAGATGCAGAGTAGCCTCTTGTCCCAGAGAAAGCCGATAGCCTGCAGGACTTACTGTCCTTCATGCCTCACTTGATGGCCCGCTGTGCCCACCAGCAGAGAACTGCTGTCAAGGGATGTGGTGATTATGTTAGTGAAGAAAGCAACTTTTCCTATCTCAAGGGTACTGTGGTTGCTGATGTCCCTTACTAGCCAAGGTAAAAGGGCCATTTTAACATATTTACATTCAGATGTATTGAAAGGGTTCTGCAGCTAATATTTGAAGTATGGAACAATCATCTCGGCTTTCACGTGTCTATAAGAATGGAAAATTTGAACAATATCTTTAATATCTTTAATTGGGATATATAATACAACCAATAAAATTGCAATTTAAAGCAAGGTTTAATGAGGTGGTGATTTGTTTGTTTTAAAAGTCATGGGCATTTTGAAGAATGTAATTTCAAAGCTAATTTGTAGAGTGCATTGTACTGAATTTTTCCCAGGTTCTCCTTACCGTAGTTTTTGACAGACTATATATAATTCAATAAATAAGAGTAAATAAGTTATGTTCAATGTTATGTCTTAAAGAAGTGAAATATCTTTTTAAGGACTTTAACTTATCTAACTTTTCAACTTCTTTTCAACACAAATATGATACAAAGTATAAACACCCATTTTCAGTTTTATTTCAGGCATCCAGTTTACTTTGGATAATATGCCAAGATTTTTGACACGTCTGTTTTTTTATTGGACTTTTAAATGAATCTAGTTGGTCACCTTCACCATTATTCTTTATGTGGGGAACTTGGATAGACTGGCCATTTTCCTTATTCTTAATAAACTGGTACTTGTTAAGTATGTTTGCAAGAAGGAGTTGTAAGAATTCAAATATTTCTCTCACTTGAAAAATAAAAGACATTCTAAAGAAAGGGCTGCATGCATTTTACATTGTGTGATCAGTTTTGAGAAAAAGCTGTTTGTGACCTAAATCTTTATAGGAGGGTTAATTGCCGTTGGACATATGAATGATGACAGTGCATCAGCAAAATCTTTTCTCCAAGTTCCTGCAGAAGCTTGTGTTCAGGTGGTCTTTTCCTACATATTTCTTCATATCTCTGCACATATTTAAGTCCCCGCTCACTCTTCAGTTGCTTATAATCTATAAATATTCTATAGTAGCATGTAAATACTTCAATATTTTCAGCTTTTTCACTTATTCACTTGTTCAAGAAAAGCCAGGTCTTTGGGGTGAATGATCATGCATTATGAGATACTAAGACCCATTCTACTTTCAGAATAATATTTTTCTTATTTTGGAAGAGACAGAATATTTCTTTTTTAGTACATTTAAGATTTGCATCATCAGAAAAATAATTAATCACTCAAGTTTTAATAGTGTGGATGATTGTTTTTTGTTATTAAAATATCTAAACAATATCCAGCTCTCATCAACTAATTTGAGGCAGCTTGAATAACTTAGTTTCTAGATATTTAACACATGATTTTCCCCTTTTTTTTTTTACTTCATTTTTCAATTGTTGGAAGGTACATTCTTCGGATCACCAATTTTTACCTTCATTGCTCTTTTAAAGGTTTCAAAATCATTTTAATGTGATCTCAGTGCAACTTTCTACCCTATCTTTGGCTGTGATGTCAACAAGTTATTTAAAATCATTTACAGCTGCAATAAGAACCTTCCAGTCAGAAGGACAGCCTTCATTTTTAGTGTGAACAACTATTGACTGCTAAGAATACTAAAAAGCACTTGAAGGTTTTTATAGAGTAAGATTGTCATGATAATTATGTTCTGGTCAATAACTTGGTCTTCATGGAAGCCTCAGGATAGCATTAAACCACTGCACTGGATTGAAATAGATCTTGATTTATCTTGTCTCATGAGAGAGTCAAGCATGTGAAGTCTGTGATGTCAAAAAAAGCTCTGGAATTTAGCACAAAACAATTAACAATATGGAGAAAAAGTATAGAGCACTCCACAAAATAAAAAAAAAGCAGTTTTTAGCAATTTGTAAACATTTAATGTAAATGGAGCTCCAGAAATATTGATGTTCCAAGAGTATAATGCGGTTCCTATATAGTTCCAGTTATTATTATTCCTTGGTTGCTAAGAAACTTTTATGAAAAAAAAAGAGAAGGATAAACCACTAATATTTTAAGCAGTGTAAAAATCAAAAATATATATATACTTGTCTCAACAATTTTTGATAATCTTTAAAATACAATGTTTAAAATATCTATTAATATTCTAAAAGTATTGAAGCTTTTGGCCTGTCCATAAGAGGAGAAAGTACGTATTATGTTAAACTGAAGGCATTTAGTACTGGCAGACTGCTTTTTTTTGTACTATTTTCTTCTTACAATGCCAATCGTGTGACATATGTTAAAGTCTGTAAAAGCTAGGGTCTTCCTGCAATGTCCGTTATTGTAACGGAAATTCTGCATATTATGTTAGAAAGGGGTAAAAAATGGATCTGAGTTGTAAAATGAATTCTCCTGAAGCCTAAGAGTAAAAAACATAAAAAACCCAAACTTTTTATTCCTTGAGGGCACCTTGTTTTTTTTTCCCCCTACCCCAAGTTTGGGCCTTGTAAGTTTCATGAAATCTATGTCACAGCATGTGCTTCCGATGATTGATTTCTGTTGGATCTGGAATTGTACTTGAATGGCCAAAAAGGTAAGGGGTGATAGCCTTGTAGGGATGATGTACTGTGCTTATTTTGTCTCTTAAACGTGTACTCCAGCAGGACAAGATGCCTATTGTTTCTTTACCTCTGTGTCCTCTTGTAACAGAATGAATATTACTGTAGGTTAGACTTCCTGTGGAAGAACAAGTTCAAAAAAGAGCGGGAGGAGATTGAAACCATGGAGAATCTAAATCGAGTGCTGCTGGAGAATGTGCTTCCGGCCCATGTAGCTGAACACTTCTTGGCAAGAAATCTGAAGAACGAGGTCAGCCAACTCTATATATCCTCTGCTTTGTGGGAAAGCCGCATGTCCTGGAAATACCTCTCAGTGCTGGTTTGAACAGTCAGATTGTAAATTGACATTTGTTTTCATTCGCCATTACCCGTTCATGAAAGGTTTGCTTTACAGCACTGAGTGCACCTTGGCAGTTTGAAGACAAAAATTTGAAATTATTTCAAGTGTTAAGGCACTTTGCCTTTGGGAGGAGGGAATAAAGGGGAGGGTTGCATGGGATTTAAATTTCAGTCACAGGCATCTAGATGCGTTTTCCTTGTGTACAGGTTGGTGCTGCATCCACGTTCTGAATTTGCTCTTGGTGACTGGAAACCTCACTTACTGAGGGAAAATTAGCCTGTTTCCTTAAATAGAGGTTATGTTAATTCTGAGAATAGGTTTCCCAACACTGAAATACCTCTGCTTCCTGCTCATGGACCTATTCTGAGAACCAGAGAAGACAATCGGGAGACCCCCATTGGTTGGTGGAAAACAGATCTGCTCTTAATTTCACATGATAGTTTAACAAGGCAAAGACTGAAAAAAAAAAGTGGATAAAGTGGCAGTTTCTAGAGATGTTAAATAGAGCAGTTTGAGTTACTCATGTGCACAGAGCAATTATTCAAATAGAAAACTGATAAAAGGGGAAGGTTTGTTTTTGAATATCTGAATCAAAACGGGCAATGTTTTCCATTTCACTTTGGTTTGCATTAAGAAGTATTATAAAATCCTTTGTATCAATACTTTATTACTGTCAATATTTATTTGATCGCTAATGTTGAATAAAAACTGCTGTGGGGTTCCTCTGAATTCAACAAAGGCCCTGTCTCAAACCCAGGGCTGCCCAACTCCAATTATCAATCCAAGTATTAAACACAGCAAACCACGGAGAGGCCACTTTCTCATTTATGTGCTCTTGCTTCGCAATTCCCTGGCAGAGAAGCACTATCTGTTCAGCTCTCTTCGGCAACTGAATTTATATGCTCAGCTCTCCAGGTTCTTAGGTGGGAACGAGCTTTAGTAAATGTCCTGAAGATCAGCAATTGCAGGGTGCTGAGCTTGCCAATCTGTTACGTCTGATGAAGTAAGACTGATTTCATATGATTTTAGTGGCATTCCTTTAAAAAAAAAAAGAAAAATGAGTCATATCGCTTTTGTTTATCTCTAAACATAGTTTTCAATAGGCAAGGGTCTTTCAATCCTTGGAAATATTCAGGAATATGAACATCTTTCTTGTCTTGAGATTTGTTTCAATATCAATAAGGATGAGTCTTTAAAAACATTCTGCATGTATGTACATGGCTTTACAGAAAATCATGTTAAAACAGAACAGATGAAACATCTGTTTTCTCTCTATGAATATTTTAACTGAATCAAATACTGATTTGAAATTTGTGTGTCTGTTTCTTTCTTAGTAGGAAACATTCTTGTTAATATGATTTTACATGTATTCCATGCCTGTTAAATTTAATTTAATGGATCAACAGTCTGTTTCAGAATATTGCTTTTCTTAGAACTTGATGTATGCATGCAACTGTGTGAGAGAGAGGGAAGAAAAAGTATGGTGCTGAAGTATTGGTATGAGGAATGAAAGGGGAAAAATGGATGATTGCTAGATGAGAGTATTGCTAGATGAGAACATACTTTAAAAAAAACAAGAAGCTTGTTTTCATAGCAAGACACATCATTGACTAATGTTGATAGGGTAAAAGCAAAATTGCTTCAGTTTAAGTTGTCATAAAGGTTTTTTGTTTTATCAGAACCCTCCAGAATTTTGTTTCTGCTTGTAGTTTTCATGATGGGTACTGAACTAGTTGAGAGAGATAAAAATAACAACACAAATTAAATGACGAACAGGAACAGGGCCAGGATAAAATATGCTCTCTTCACCTGGCTTACACCCCCTTTTCCTGTATGCTGTCAGCATCCAGAACCTCGATTACTGAAGAGCAGCCAGGAACATTTGTGCTGTGAGCTGACTTGCAGGCACAATCCTACAAGAAGAATCCTGATGCCTGAACTGTGTGAACTGGCACCTTATCTAGAGCTGAAATGCTACCCTAGAGCAGTAGGACCAGTTGTTTTCCTGCATCTCCAGAAGGTCTCCAGGAACTGGAGAAAAAGAGGACATAGCAGACAGAAAGGAGAACCAACTAGCCAAAATTCAGAAATTATGAAAGGGGAAGAAAATGTGGGAGGAGTGGAGAACGGACTGCAAAAAAAGAGGATGATTTTGGTTTTGGTGAAAGAAAAGGAAGTGGCACCATTCCTTCCTTTGCCATCTCTCACTAGTATAGTGAGGAAATCCCATCTTCATAACCATTCCAGGTACTGAAAAAAACCACAGCTGCCCTCCAATGCTGGTAGTAATGGAAATACAAACTTGTTCAACAGCTCTTATTCTAAGTTAAAAAAAGAGACAGAGAGGTGGAACACAGGGAAGATGTTGTGGTTGCATTTAATTTTCAGATTAAACATTTTTGAGAGTACTTTTTCAAGAGAAATACTGACAGGGAAATGAAGGTTCCTGATTGCTGTAGATTTTATTATGAGAATGATCAAAATAAATGAACTAGCTAGGAGCACTCACCTAGCTATGAACGGCACCACTTGTTGTTTCTGTGCAGGCACCATGCTACACAGCATTAGCAGGGATGGATATTGCCCCATGTCAAAGAGGAATGAATAGAGATGTGGACATGATTATTAGTTTCATCCTATGACTGGTTACATCAAAATTTGTTAATTTATTCTAGAGGTGGAAGAAAGGGAGGAATAATAACACTGGTCGATAAAGAAGGGAACTTAGTGCCTAGAAGCATAGCAGCTGGGCATCCCTTTCCCATAGTTTGGCATGAAAAATAGTAATCCTCCCCATGCCACCACAACAGTTCATAGTTTTATGTAGACCTCTGCTCCTGTCTGTTGCTTAGTCTCATTCTCTCCCCTACAACAGTGCACAGTGCCTGTTGCCATCATTTCTTCAAGGGCAGCATTTCCACTGTGAGGGAAGACAGAAAATACCCCTCCTGATACCTGATGCCACCAGGGCTCCATGTGTGCCATCCATAGGACGGCTCTTCTGCACATGCACCAGCAGCCCCGTCTGGTTAACCCTGGGGCTCAGACAGTACCTGGTGCTGGATACTTCAGTAGAGGTTCAAGGGCAACTGACATTGCTATTCACCCTTTGTACTTTGCTCATAAATTTAAGGGTGCATTTAACTTCTGGAAATGCTTTTTATAAACTTTCCAGCTAATCATTTTTTCTGGTTATACACATAGGCAGTCAGAATTTTAACCTGCTGAGCTCTCATCTTGAATGGTGTTGAACAGCACTGAGTCACACAAACTTTATATATTCTTATTCAGATGTTTTTCCTAACTCAACTTTTAAATGCCTTGTTTATCTTCTGGCTCTTCTGTTGTGAGTGCCTCCTTCTATCATCTCTGCTTTATGATCCTCAATACTATGTATACCATTATCACATCTCTACAGTGTGCATAAATTGGTCTCCTTTTCCTGTTAAGGTTCAATTATAGCACCAGACCTGTAGTATTCTGAAAAATACTTTTACCTGGATAGAATATTTATTAGTGTTAAATACCATGTGCTAGTTCAGATATGGCACTGCCCCAGTGTTAGTGCTGTGCCTAGATTTTGTCTTTTTTATGACCTTTACAATCACAAGTGCGTCAGTAAGGTAATTCTGTCATATTTTCTGATCACAGGGAGAAGCAGGAGAATTCAGAAAGTAAATAAAACAATTGCCTTCTAACGTTTTTGTCATGAATTAAAGCAACATTTTATTACTGATTAACAGAATCTAGGACAACACCATTTTAATATTAATTTTATTAAGTATTTTATTAAGTATTATTAAGTATTTTAATATTAATGATAGCATTATTGTTAATTTGTGATCCTGTTGGATTATTCAAGGTAGAAGGAAGATGGATATATCATCCCAGATGTATGCAACTTGATTATTTTGACAGTTCCAGTTTCACAAATCTTCCACTTCCACATTTTCGTGCAGTTCCCTCACCTCTTTTTGTAATCAGCACTGTATGGACTCTAAATTCCTTAACTCAAAACCAAAATCAAGTTATAGTAAAGATGATGAGAAAATAGAAAATTGAGATAATCACAAAACATAATCCTTTGCCTATTCTGCTAACGTGGCTGTGAAGAGCAGTCAGGACATCAAACCTTAACTTTTTTAGTGCTTTTATATCACAAACATTACTGTAGCTTCAGTGTAGCTGTACTGAAGGTCATGTTGAAATTGGTAGATGTAAAGTAAATTCAGAAAATTCAGGCTTCAAAAACTAAATATTTGAGTCCACACAGAGCCTCTTTTTCTTGCAACAAGAAAATTGCTGCATTTAACTAATTGCTGCATTTAACTAATTTCAAGATAGGTCAAGTATGTCCAAGTGTTGGGAAAACAGCAGGCAGCAGTGGATGGCAGTGTGGGATTGCAGAAAAGGAGCCTATTTTTCAGTGTGGGAGACAGGAGCAAAAAAGAGACCGTTTTGGGCCTGTACTGCTTAAAGTCAGAGTCATCCTGTATAGTTGCAGGCACTCCTCTTGAGTATCTACAGTAGGAAAAATGACTTCTTTGGCCATTTTCTGTAACTGGTTGAGAGAGAAAAACACTTTCTGAGATGATTTGCCTATCTGATGTTAAAATGACTTTCCAGATGTGACTGTGTTGCACTAGGAATGCAGAATGCTTGGGATTACTTTGCTCTCAAATGAAATACTTCAGTCAGGTGCTTAAAGCACTTAAATTGAGTTGATGACAGCCAGCCAGAGGGCTCACATCTCCCTGCTGTTTGCTTATTTTATTTTATGAATTAAATTTATTTTTAAAAATAGCCTTGAAAAATATACCACGGTAGAAAATAAATTAACTAATTTATGGTTATGTGTTTATGGAGAGGGATCAAATGGGTAACAGAAAAAATTATCACAGTGTTGATAATTTATGAAAACTGTCTTTTGGAAGAGGGTGTTGGAGATTTAGAAGTCCTTCGAAGTTTAGTGGTGATCTGGCAGCGAACTCCAGGGCTTTTTTAGACTTGTAGGCTGCTTGCACATTTTATTTAGTAATTTCTCATACGTGTAAGCAGACCTCTTTAAAATGCTGACGATTTTGTATATATGGCTGTGATCTGGGTGTCAGATACAGACACAACAACCAGTTCAGCTTTAGGAATATGAGCAGTGGTAAATTGCAGCAATATACTCCATGCCCCCTGCCCAGAAGCACGGTAGAGCTTTGGTGATATGTTGCTTATGTAATCCTTTAGAAAAGGATCTAGAAATAAGTCATGTAGCTCCTAAAACTGCCTGTATTCCTCCTTGTCTGCAATTATTTTCATGTTTGCACAGAAACTTCCCACACACCTGATCTGAAAAGAAAGCCACTTAGTCAGCAGAACAGAGGAGAGGCAGTCAACAGTTTTCCCATAGTTCTGCTATTTTTCACTTAGGCATCACCGATAGTGATTTACTATACCTCTACACATGATTTATGAATTATACCTTCAAAAGAGAAAAACATTGTGCAAATGAAACTGCAAGAACAGCTTGGATAAACAGAAAGGAAAGCAATATCTGGTGCTTTTTGAAATCACAGACCAAATCCTGCTCACTTTATTCACATGAGAATTGAAATTAAAGTTCTACTCAAATAAATACAAAAGTTGACTTTAAAATAGCCAACTGCATCTTTTATTTCTGTAGGAATATAAATATTATTTATATATATAAAATAAGTATTATTATTAAAAGTATTCTTTATTTCCTCTTTTTCAGGACATAGATTTGTCTTGACAGGAAAGATATGTTAATGATAAAAGTTTGCTTAAATTTTAGTTCAGGTAACTCCTTTCCTTTGCCTCACCTTCTTGTTATGAAAAAGACAGGACAATTATTTTGTCCGGTTAAGTATCTTGTCATTTTAGATTAGAAACTATCATCAGGCTTGTGTCATATTATGCATATTATGCATTTGTTATGCATTGGGATTGTGATTTTCAGTTTTCTAGACTTTATAATAACACAAATAGATAATAAAAATTTAGAGATTCTTTTGCAAAATATAGTCGTGGCTGGACCAAGGTCTACCAATGAAAAACTTCAGAAATGGGCTCTATCTAATAAATTAGTAAAATATTTTATGTTCATTGAGCTAATACCAAGGAGAAAAAAAAAAGAGGTAACTAAATCACTGTAAATATTTTCTGTTCTTAGCATAAAGATGCTAAGTCTGTCTAACATGTAGATTTATAAGTTGTTCAAAAACTGATAAATGCAACTAAATGCAAAAAGAATAACACAACAGAGTCACAGGGCTTTCCATCTACTACACAATCTCCCTTTTAAGTGATAGAGCGGTGTTTTTTAAAAAATCTTTTAGATATGGGTATTGTGGATGTTTTACTTAATTCCTTTTTTTCTTTTGGACAGGATCTATATCATCAGTCATATGACTGTGTCTGTGTCATGTTTGCCTCTATTCCGGATTTCAAAGAATTTTACACAGAATCTGATGTAAATAAGGAAGGCTTGGAATGTCTCAGGCTACTAAATGAAATCATCGCTGACTTTGACGATGTATGTACTTTTAACAACAATCAACGTACGGTTTCAGTCTTAATAATCCAGGGTATGCAACAGTGAGCATGTCTAGACAACGGTCTGCAAAGAGCTGTCAGGAAAGAGGGTTCATGGGCCTAGTGGAAATTGATTATAGGGAGTTTTAAAGGAGAAAGGGACTTATATGAGATAAAGTAGATACCAATCTCAGATCAAATTCCACTGATTTCAGTTGTCTGCAGGGAGAATTCCATCTTGATCCCATCCACATTATATGTCATATATTAATTATAGTTTCCAAAGACTAATGCCTAAAGTCAGGTACCTAAATCTGGACCTCTTTAAATTTTACAGCCCTGTGCCATATCTGAGCTGTGTTTGATTATATAGCACATTGATTGGTTGGTATATGAGCAATTCCTAGAAATTGATAGGTTTTCATGTCCCATTTCTAAAGTTGCAAGCAGAGCGTGTGACTGCTGATGGACTGTGAGAAAGACAACACTGAAAACCTTACTGGAAACAGGATTTGTCTTGAAGGAAATTATTGGTGATGATTTTCATTAAGGCAGTAAGATCATGTTATAGCTCAGCACAGACTGCAGCCTATACTTGTTGGCAACCACAGGAGGAACTTCAACTGAAAGAAAATCCATCTGGGCAACAGTGAATTGTTCAAAGCAACATCGGGCATGAACAAAAACTCTTACAGTGCCATTTCCATTTGTTAGATATTTACTTGCAGAAAGCTGCGTAAGCTTAGCTGTTGGCTCACATGGTGACAGTTCTTAAATGGGTGTGCAAAACCATTGATTTTAAAGAGCTCTATGTACAATAAGAAGGAATTTAATCTTACTATAATTTTAGCTACTTTATAGTAAAAAATATTTTAACAGACAGGATGCTCTTTTATTGTGGGCTATATCCATCGTTTTATCCATCCTGAAGTCCTTCATCCCCTATATCTTTTTGAAGACACTTGGGGTCTGGTAAAAGACTGTTAGAAGAGTTGATGCTGTTAGCACCAATCTGTAGCACCTAACTATGAAAGTCTGCTTTAAATGAATAGTGATTCTTGTCTTACAGCTATTGTCTAAGCCAAAGTTCAGTGGAGTTGAGAAGATAAAGACCATTGGAAGCACTTACATGGCAGCAACAGGACTGAGTGCTACACCCAACCAAGAACAGTGCCAGGTACAGGAAAAGGTTCCCATGTCATAAAAATCATTTTCAAGTGATCCTGAAATTCCACTCATTAAACTGCAGTGAACTGAAGGATATGCATAACACTGTGACATGTGTTTTTGTTATTAATATAGATTGTATTACACTGGATAAGTGTTTACTTTTGTTCAGGAGTCTTGTTATTGAAAATGACACCTTTTTATTTTTTAAGCCTAGTATGGCCTTTTCCTCTGAATACAACACTGTATGCCATTACTACATATTGCAGCAGAAGGAATTTGGTTTACTGCAAGGGCTGCTGTTTTCTGACGTAAGCTAGGAGGATAGCATATTTGTATTAGCTGTATGCATACAGAAGTTAGGTTCATCATGGAAAGCAGATGATTCCTTTGTCTCTAGTTAATCTTATAGGGTAAGACTGGGAACTGTTAGAAATGAAGTTCAGAGAAGTAATTCATACCTTTAAAGCACAAGCCACGATCTTCAGAGCACTACAGGTCAGCAACAGAGAGACACCAATTATGAATCAACACATTCTCTGTGAAGGATTAATGTGCTCCTGCCAAACCCATGTTCCTTCTAGGCAGAACCAATTAACACCTGCGCGTTAGGCCTTAGGAGGCCAGAGACAGAAAGGAATAATTTAAATTAGCTCTGACATGCGATACAGAGAAGAGAAGGAAATGAAGGAAGTACTTCAGTGCAGACTGGAGATGAGAAGACATAGAGGAGTTCTCAATCACTACTAAATTAAATTTATCTTTTGAGTTATTTCTGGAAACTGAAGAGCCAAGTTTTAGGGTTCCTTTGGTGGTTTCTGAATAGAAGTGCACCAAAGCTTAGAGACTGGATCTCAAAAATCCATGGATACAAGAAATATGTCTATTTGGCAGTTTCTAGTCTGCTTCTCCAGCGCAGCCCTGGCGAAGCTACAGCCCACAGAAGCATGCACATTTCACATGAAACTGTTGGAGCTGTTTGAGTATAAATGACCCTATAAGGCTATGCGTAGGCATTAATACCTGCTTAATCCTGAGTAAATAGCCAGGTAGCTAATGACACCAAACTCCATGATTACTTTATTGGAACAAGCACCAGCTAAGGCAGGAGGAAATGTTGACACATGCTTTACAAATATTCAACATTTTCTGTGCACCTTACAGCTTCCAGCCTGCAGCTGAGGTTAGTTGTGATGTGCTTGCTAGAATTTCCTGATTGCAGGATTGCAGGAAATTTGCCACAAAAAATGTGTTTTCATCCACCTAGCAATTGAAGACCCTACTGAAAATAAGCATGTGAGAAACAGGTCCAGTTATTCAGGCAGAAGATAATCCATGCATTCAATTAAATGCATTTTCAATACTCTGCTATGTCCAGTGCTTTGTGATGTCCATTCAATCAGCTAGGCTCTAATTCAGCCTATTATTAGTACATATATACAATCTTTTTGTACAGACAGCTACTTACCAAGTCTTTAAACAGCAAAGGATTAAATGCTTTAAGTATTCAATGCATTTAGCCTGTGTTCTCCCAGCAACTAATGTTAATGAAAACATTTTTGTTCTGTTTGTTTGTTTACATTCAGGAACCTGAACGACAGTACATGCACATAGGGACCATGGTGGAGTTTGCATTTGCCTTAGTTGCGAAATTGGATGTCATAAACAAGCACTCATTCAATGATTTCAAGTTACGAGTGGGTATGTATCACAGGATTTGCATGAGAATATTATGAAGGGCAAAAGAAAATCAAGGTGAAATACTAACTGATTAACACATTGTTAGTAGAACTGACCAAAGGGGTTGTGAAAGTAAATAGCATTATACCATGTTTAAAGGCTCTCTACACTGTTTGGTTGACCAGACCTGCTGTTGTAGCAATAAGTGTTTCGTCAAGTACTCAAAAAATGGTAGCATGCCAAAGTTGATAGTAATTGGAAAATACGGTTCCACAGTCTTGGATTTATGGTAACTCTACAATGATTGTTCTCAAGATTGTTGATCATGTTAACTTTTTACAGTTTTTCAATATCAAAGGAGACAGACTCTAGTTGGGTGTTCAAAATCACATGAATGACTTTGGAGGAAGGAACCTAGAAACAGCCAGTGAGGTCAGGATCTGAAACATTCTAGAGGTACTAACCTCAAGTGAGCATACAAAAATCCCCCTCGCTTCTTTCCCAGGGTTAAAAAGGAGGGCATTTCCCTTTTTTATTGTGCTGTGGTTATTGACAAATAAGAGCAAAGATTACTTGATATTTGTTAGAGGTATCACTTATATTTCAGCTTCTAATAGCTTCTCGTTGTGCATTATGGTATTTAAGGGCAGCACTGCAGCAAGCCACTGAAAATATGCGGAAATAAATTAATTCAGAACTGGTCAGGAACCGGGTGTTCAAAAATGTTTATTTCCTTGTAATAGCACACAACAGATTTACAATGCAATATGTAACTTGGAAACTGTGAAATGAAAGCAATATAAAAATACTGGAAGCCTATATATCCTCTAAATATCTCTGAAGTATTTGAGTGCCAACTGGAGTGCAGTTATTCTTTCTTGTCCTATTCTTGCTGGGCAGCTTGCTTCTCTGTTTGACTACGCTCATATTTATTTCACAGTGCCATCCACTGGCAAAGTGTGCAATTTGCCAATGCTTGAATATTTATGTGCTCCTTAAAGCACTAAAAGCCTTTG
Source organism: Crypturellus tataupa (assembly GCA_034781795.1). Lineage (NCBI taxonomy): Eukaryota > Metazoa > Chordata > Aves > Tinamiformes > Tinamidae > Crypturellus > Crypturellus tataupa. The sequence continues at coordinate 5,402,327 of JAWLRI010000002.1, forward strand.
TTTGCATTCCTTGCCATAGCTTAAAGGAAAAAAAAAAAAAAATCAAAGCAAATCTAATGTGTGTCTCCTTTTTCATGTGCTAACAGTAGTTGGTGAGTTTATAGAAACCGTGTAGAAATCCCTTATTCCTGTCAAGGGTAAAAATCATCTTCTTGCTCTGTTCTTGACAATACTTATCTCATACTTGCAAACATACTTTTATTGGCAGTGTTAGGACAGATGAAGAGCTGCTGCATCCAAGAGCTAAAAGAACAAATTCATGATAGGCACCCTGATGCTTTTACAGCAAGGTTCATGAGCCAAACTTTAGTTTTCTAGGGGGAAAAAAGCATGCCCAAGTATGATTTTAAGGTGTTTGCTGTAGGCACCATAGAAGTTTGACTTCTCTGCTTAATGAAGCAAGGAAATCGAAAACCAACAACAAAAACAGTTTCAAAACACCATGTCCAAACTTTCATTAAACACCCGAAAGATGCCAGTTAAGGATGATTCTGTTGGTTTTACCTCCTGAGAGCTTGCAATACATTACTTTTACTCCGTATACTTTAAGCAGACTAGGACTGCTCTATAGGCAATCCATCATTTTGAATGAGGCCTCAAACCCTTCCAGTTTGAAGAACTGAAGAATGATTTGGTTATCTGTTCTTTGAAGACAGAAGAATTCCTTCTCATTACAAATAGAAATGAAAAGAAATTTTGTTTTCCTAAAAGTAGTTCCTCTCCCTACGTATGTTTCTTATGCTATATTATAAAGCAAGTAACAAGTTATTAGGACAGAAAATGGCAGAAAATATGTAAGTTAGTAGTAAGACTAAAATTAGATGGACTAACTGTTGTCACTTTCATAAATGACATTCTTCTATGTATATTGTTAGTAAAATGCTTGTGGAAAGGCCTTTGGTTGCTATGCCTTTCGCAAAGGCCAAATACCATGTTCATTTAGTTGATATATTACTGGATACACTACTTGTCCAAATTTGGTTGAGAGTTTCTTTCAACGTAAAGTTCTGATGTTTTTCAGGTATTAATCATGGACCTGTAATAGCTGGAGTAATTGGAGCTCAAAAACCACAGTATGATATCTGGGGCAATACAGTAAATGTGGCCAGCCGAATGGACAGCACTGGTGTCTTAGATAAAATACAGGTAGTAATGGTTTTCTACACATACTTATCTTAACCCTTTGGATTTGGTGCTTAAAAAACCATGATAGTTTTGTGCACTAAACAGGTTGTGTAACTGAAGCTGAGGATGCCCATGAGAAAAGAAAGAAAACAAAAGACCCATCTACTGTATATACACATTGTATACACACTTTAAAAGTATTAGAATTTGAGCACGACAGTAAAGAAATAAAAGAAAAAATATAGGAAAAGCAAGAGGAAAATCCAAACTTCATCTTAACCCTTCAGAGGAATATAGTGGAAGAAATGCAGTACCAGACTAAAATAGGACTTGAGGGGAATCTTGTTTGTATTCTATGCCTTTCCATTTGAAAGTGTTAACTATATCACTTGTGAAGTACTCTCCTAATGTTCATTATTTCTCCTAGTGTTTATTATTTCTAGTAAAGGAAATATCCATTGCAGCTGTAGATCAGACTAAGTCCAGAAGGCAATGATGAAGCTTTCATTTTATTGAAATATGCAGATTAATATTCTGTGTATATAATCATCTGTATATCTTATAGATAAACTTGTATGGAAAAGACCTTCAGATTTTTCCTGTCATTTCATATTCCAGGATCACATTTTAATTATCTGTCTGTATGTTGTCCAGCCCAGTGAGGTCCCACTCTGTGAGTGAGAGCACACCAAAAGTGTGATTGAGACCATTCAGAACTAAATAATGCAAAATTAGACCTTGACTCTTGATCAAAACTGAAAAGAGGATGGATCTCAAAGTAATGCCTTCTGCAAACATTTGCTTGCATTTTAAAGAAAAACAGTCACTCTAGGACAGATGATGCTATTAAGCAACCTCTCACTTGGAAGATTTAAGGACTTAGGAACTGCTTCAAGTTTGTTTCTTTGTCAGATTTATGCAAAAAACTGGCAATAGCAGCTCTGACAGATAATGCTAGTATCTCACTATCACTTCACTCACACAGGTTTAATATTTGCAAAAAGATGGTGAAGCTTCAGTCTACTAAAATGCAAAACACCTCATGAAGATCAGAAAAAAGGCGTATGAGGATAAATGTTTTCCCTAGTGCCAGTTGTCTATCTGCAAGACCTGTTTTCAATGCTAGATACAAAACTGGTTATACTCAGTATAATACATGCTGTAAGTGACTAGAATGGGCACCCAGGAATAGATTATTTGAAAGCTCATGTGCTCCATCCTCAACTTTGAAGGTCTGCTAAAACATGATGGCAAATCTCTTTCTAATTGCTGAGCACTGATGTTCTCGGCATACTGTGAAAGAAGAATTTCTGGTTTGCTCTTTTATCAGTGTTGTCAGGAATGTTTATTACTGTCTTGTTGCAGGTTACAGAGGAGACAAACAATGTCCTACAAACACTGGGGTACATGAGCACTTGTAGAGGAATAATAAATGTAAAAGGAAAAGGAGAACTGAAGACATACTTTGTACATACAGAAATGACAAGATCCCTTTCACAAGGGAATGTGGCATCCTGAAGAATGTTTATAGGTGTCATCAATACTGTATTTTCAGGAAAGTGTCACGCACTTTTTAACTACATTTTGGCCCTTAACATGCGTGCTATTTTCTGGTATGTGGCACTTATTTTAATATGGCTGCAGAATAGTCCCATGATCCATCATTTGATATTCCTATGTTTGAGGACAATAGTGTAGCACGCAACAAGAATGGAAGATTGTACTGCAACTTGCACTGTTATATGAAGAGAAGAAAAGAAGGAACAGAAATTGGAGGTAACTCATCCTGAAAGGACCAAAAAGACACGTTAGTGGCAAATGTGGGGAAAAAAAGGCAATAAAGCTAGGGGTGCATACTGTTTTCTGATGCATGGTGTTTTCTGGAAAATATGGTAGCTCCCCAATAGCATCAACTAATCTGATATTAAAATATACAGTATTTGTAAATAAGTTTACTCTGTCCACACATGATTTGGACATCATCACCAGTTGCATCTCATAGCCGGGGACACGTTAGGTGGCTTGCTGGCATCCTTTCTGGGGAGAGAACTAAAAATGCTGGAACAGTTTTGTACAAACGTGTCAAATGTTTTGAAGCTATTGTCTTTTGTAAGGTTAATTCATTAAAGGTTTATATGTACTTTGCCTTAGCGTTGCTGTCTCTCAGTTTTGCTTCCTTCGCATGACTTCCCTCACTTTCTGCAGTCTCCTGTTTCTGCTGTTTTTTATTCAGCAGAGAGAAGGCTGTAGCTGACTGTTTCAGTAGCCTAAGGCCTTAATATCTGCTAGGCTGGCTAAGTCTTGTCAGAAATTGAATCTGCTCTGTTATCTTTGGCCATGGCTGATAATCTAGACATTTGTTCCCTGGGTGATGCTTACCCTCAAATCCATGAAAACAAGCAAAGTGGAGGATGCTGATAGCAATGCCGCCTTGCAATAGGCCTGCCATGCTCAAATGGTAGCTAGGAGAAGCTGTAGAAGAGGAAAAGATTCGGGGTTGTTTGTTTGTTTTGCACTTTGATGTCCTCTTTTGCCCTTGCATGCCTTTCACTTACCTTTTCAATGCTGGATTTCATAGGATGTTTGAAATAATATCTAACTTACCAAAACATAATTATGAGTGGTAGACATAACAATGCTAGATAACTAAAGATGCTAGATAACTGCTAGATAACTGAAATCCTGTCAAATTAAGAAGTATCAGAATTGCAAACTTTCGTAGAGAAGGATAGGTGAAACGCTTAAAAAGCATGTAATTGTACTATCTATGCACTTCTGAAGGCCCCTGTAAAGGTTATACTTGCTTTGCTATTATCAGCATTGAACTTAAAAATTCTTTTAGTCATCATAACAGCCTAACAAGAACAAAATTAATAAAATCTTCCTATTTCAAAAATAATACAAAATTATAATAATTATTTTTCTGGCTGATGTCATGAATATAGCTGTCAACTTGCACACTGCTAGCTCTGGCATGTTAGTGAAGTGTAAAATGAAAGGTATTCACAGGACAGTCTTTCAGATTCCTCAGTCACGAAACATGTATTTCCATTTGTATTGTATTGTTGTCCCTTGAGACAGAGTTCTCAAAATTGAGAGTCACAGATAAAAGGCATCTGGCACAGCCTTGGTGAATATGGCATGGGTCACTCACGGCGGCCAGCTGCCCACTGGCAAATTGGAATGGCAGAAAATTTCAAAATGTCACTATTTGCAGCAGATTAGACTGTCTAAAGTTGGATCATTTTTAGTAAATTTGAAACCAAGTGCAAGTTATTCGGATGAACAACAAAGCACAATGGACATCTTACTCAACTTTGGAAACTTTTGATCAGTAACTTTCAAAATACGTACCAGTTTAATAAAGTTCCCATAATAAAAAATGTCCTTATCATTCCTTCCTTTTAATTTATAAATTAAGATAAATATTTTTCAGTTGAATGAAAGAGCTCACTGATCCATAAGAAATAAGTTCCTGGTCACTTCCAAAACCCACCTACCAGATAACTATGCTTGAGATTTCTCTGAAATCCCTCCCATCCAATGACTGTAACCAGAACATACTCTTGTTCATACAAAAAAAAATTCTTTCTTAGACCTTGAATGTATTCTGAGCTCTTTAAGTCATACTGGTATTATCACAAGCCAAAGTAATCTTTTCCAATTGTGGATGAAGATCCTTTATGTAAAGTTGATGAAGATGATATTGTCCTGTCATAACTATATGCAGTTTTCAGGTATACCCTGTACGTTCTAGGTTGTGCTTTTCAGCTGTATTCTTGCACATTTTGGGAATCTGTAGCAAACCTCGTACCTAACTTGATAGACTTGCTTCTATTATTTTATAAAAGTTAAAAAAGATTGTATTTCTGTAAGCCACAAAGCATTAAACTGTTTGAATGGCCATGAACTGACTGGTCCAGTGACACATAAAGAAAAAAAATATATATATGTATATAAGAAAATTATGAAAATGCCTTTCAAAATCCTTTTTATTGTTATATCTACCTATTTAAAAACAAAACAATTATTCCTTCCAGTTATATTTCTTACTTTATAAATAATAATGTGTACAGTAATATAATCTTTTGCTATATTTTCAAATGTAAGTATAGTAGTAAAATAATAAAATAGATCAAAAGCCATTCATAAAAATCATGTCAGGCATTTTGTAGCTGCATTTTATAGCTGCATTCAGGCTCTTGCAATTATGCAGGCAAATCCTGCTGAGCAAAAGATAAATAGCCAGGCAGTTTGGTGCCCCAGGCAAAGGAAAGTTCATACCATCCTCTCTAAAGCCTTCAGTTTCTGAGTATAATTATTAATATCCCTCTAATGCCAGGAAGTGATTTCCATCCAATAAATAATTTTGTTTCCAAGTGCATTTTACTAATATTGTTTATAGTATTTTATTTTTCCCCTGTCTAGATTGACCTCTTGATTTAATCCTTTCTTCCTTTCCTCCAGCAATTTCATCTGCCTCTGTAATTGGATATTTGAAAATATTTACGATTTGAAAATACTTGTGACAAACACAAATCAGCAATCTGCGTGTCATACATTCTAGATGTAGAATATAGTAAGGCTTCACTTTCATAGCATGTGTTGGTGCCACAGTTAGTAAGTTGCTAGCAAATCACAAATAAACTGAAAATTTCCAAAAGCAAATGGTGCAAATATGCCTAACAACAGGAGGCAGTAGCCAAAATATCAATAGAGTGATTCATTATAATCGGGGAAAATGAGATCCAGAGGAGAACACTTGGGATGTCTGCTGGATTGCTTTCTCAAAAGTCAATGCTTGCCTCTCATCCAAGGAGGACTATCAAGGGCCAGGAAGAAAGTACTTGCCGTTATTCTTTTTAACTACAAAAGCAGTTAGGATTACATTTACATCCTATTTATCCTTTATCAGCTTTCATTCTGTTCATTTATGTTTCATGTACACTGTAAAATAACTATGGACTTTAGCTTTTCCCACAGAAGTATAGCTAGGTGTATCCAGCAAGGAGCACAACCTGCTCATTGCTGCAGAAACAGCTGGGTATCTGAAGGCTGGGCTCTTGAAGGACAGTCCTCTATGCCTTCTTGTGTAAATTAGTGGAGAAAACAAAAGTAGAGAAGAAAGCTTTAGGTGCCTTAAAATAAAACAAGTACTTAAAGGAATACTTATTTTCCTTAAGTACTTTCAACTTTTGTAGATTTGTCCAAAAGGGTGTAGAAATCAACTGCAGCTGCTACACCCTGAAGTTTTTTCCATATTCATTTTTGAATTATTCAAATTTGGGCCAGGAATTACCCAGGTAAATTTAGTCTCTAATATGTCAAAATGCATTTCAATGACATTTTAATCCTGTTTGAAATTATGAAGGTATGAACCCCATTGGGTTGTGGAATGCCACTCTCCAAAGACTCTGCCAAGAATTGTTTGCAAATCTCTTGTGGAGTATTTTTCAAAGACAAAATGTGACAATTGAGATGTTCTGCATGAAAATTCAGCTTTGATAGGAAGAAGTACATGTGGAGTATTTTGAAAGACTGACATTCCTGGACCAGGCATTTTCATGTTTGCATTTTAAATCAGTTGTTATAAATAGAAATTGTGATGTCCACTGGTTGTGTAAAATTGAGTATTATTCTGTTTATTTATGGTTTTGAAGGTTCATTCGGCATGGTGAGCTAAAGTACCCATTGAGCAACTGCCAGCCAGCACACAAACAGCAACTGCAAATTATAGCAACCAGTCATCATTTCATAGTATAATTGTTTTTAAATAATTAGGGTAAAAATCATTATCATAATATACTTGAAAGAGCCTGATTCTCCAGCCAAACAGTGAGGATTGCAGGAACAGGCCCACCAGGAAGCATTTGCAATCTGCAGACTGAGGCTCAGTCGTGCAGTTGTGCAGGGACTCACACAAAACAGCAGATATATTTGAGGAAATTAAAAATTGTCCTGAGCTGTCGAGGGACAATAAAAACCCCGGAAAAAAAAATGTAAAAAAAAAAAAAAATTAAATTGCTGGTGATGCACCGTTGCCTCCCTCTAATCTAGAGCGCCCTCAAGGAGCCCCTTGCCCGGGACAGGGGCTCGAGATGAGCAAGCACTGTGCGCAAGGATGGCCTTGATCTGGGCCTCCCGAGAGAGAGGACTGGTGCCATATTCGAGTCAAGGCAATTCGGCAGCAGTCTGGGAGTCGCTTTTGTGGCAGCCTCTCCTGCCGGGACGGTGGGTTGCAGCAGCTGCTGGAAGGGTCCATCGGCTTCGCGGCTCGGAGAGGAGCCAGGCGCACACGGCGATCTGACACTTGGTGAGGCCACACTGCAAGGACGGGAGCCAAATCGCAGAGCCTCAACTCCTTTCTGGCTCTAAAAATACAAATTGCCTTGTTCAAAATGCAGAGGTCTCAGCGGTGGAGTCGTAGGAGGGCCATGCTAGTCCCTAAAGCGGAGCAGGCTCCATGTCTTCTCCTTGGGAACCTGACTGCAAAGCAAAGCTTTCGACACACAGGTCTCCGGAGTGAGCGGCCCCAAGCTCCTCGAGACTCGCAGTCCCAGAAGCCCCCAGGAATTTCTGCCGCTGGAATTCTGTGGCAATTGCAGGCTTGCGGCTGGCCTTGGCGCCGCTCCCAGCCAGCGTCACCTGGCGACGGCACAACAGGGCCGGGCCTGCTCCGAGGGCCGCTCCGTGCGGCCATGCAGAGCGCCCAGCGCGCAAGGGAGGAGGAGGAGGAGGAGAAGGAGAGGGACGAGGAGGAGGAGGGGGCAGAGGAGAGAGCGGCTGCTCCGGCCGGGAGGAAGCACTGGCTGCCGCTGTCGGCCCAGTCAGCCTTCAGCTACATCCCGCCGGGGCGGCAAGATGCGCCCGAGCTCAGCTACTTCCACCGGGAGGCCAAGGTGAGGACCAGAGGAGCACGTGTATGCACACATGAACGGATGTCAAGAAGAGATGGGCCCCCACGGTCAGCACTCGTCCCGCCAAAGTAAAGCAGTGTGTGTCTGAAAAGGCTCTTCGCATCTAGGAGGTGCTTCCTCCCCAGAGCGTGACCTGGAGACTGGGGACAGTAATACATTTGTGTTATAAATGGTGAGAGCTGCGCAGAGCCCCGGGGAAATCAATAAGGAGGCGCAGAATAACAAAAGTTGGTGGGAGACCTCTGCACAGTTTAATTAAATCGCATTTAGTCGCTAAATAATGGATTAAGCCTCATCACGAGAGATGAAGTCACTCAAGTGTTTGGAGAGAAATCCCATTAATATTTTAAAGACCTCCTAAATCAGGCACACCAAAATGTCGCCCTTTTGCTTGCAGCTAGGCAATCTGCCATGGTAACTTGGCACTGAAATAGCAATTTTTGCCTGTGCAAAGGGTAGCGGATGCTTCTCACATGCGTATAGAAAATGAGGGGGGAGCAGAGCCTTGTCTACCCGCTCAAACACTCGCTTTTATGAGACCTTCCCTTTCCAGGCAGGGGTTTTCAGCAAGCACCACACCAGTTCGGCACGTGCTCACCCGTAATACAAAAATAAAATAAAATAAAATAAAATAATAGAGCCACTCAAAACATATGCTTGGATATCTGGAGTTTTCTGAAGACTGAACACTGACACTTAACATGTAATAATAGAAGTAGACAAGGTAGGAGACTCACCCCAATGCTTTGTGCTTCCATATATGAGTCTTTCTCCTCATTCTCTGAGCTATCAATCCAAACTTTAGTTATTTATTTTAATTAGAAATGGTACAAACTATTGAAAGATAGTCACACAAGACACTGAACAGCTTTATCACCAAAAAAAAGGCTATAAAAAGTTCTGAAGTGTCTGTAACAGCCATGTAATATAGCAATATACATTTATGACAATACCTATAAAATCCTGGTCTTAACTGCCAGCACAATTGGGTTTTGCAACACTTGTAGATTCAAATCTTTAATTTTCAGAAGACTAAAAATGATTTCAGAATATCTTTCAGAATTGCTGTATCTTGCAGAGTAGTTTAACCTAAGTTTGTAAAGGCTCTCAGATAATGTATCACATAGGCTGTCATATACATTTAGACAGGACCGGAATGAAGTCCTATAGCCCTGTGTGAAGTCTCTAAACCTCCCATTATAGTGCTTGCTGAAAGTTAGAAGTCTTAAAATGTGATTCACAGCATTTAGCCCTGGTCAGGGAGCTACATAGACTTAGTTTCCAGGGAAATCCTGAGTTGACAAGCATTATTCCCCTCCAGAACTGAGCATTTTAGGCCTCAAGGAGATGATCCCTTTCCCTTGGCATTCACAAATTGAAACTTTCTAATTTCAATTAATTCCTATCATGAGATTTTTTCCCCCTTTTATTTTTTTCTTTCTTTTGTTATAACCTAGTGCATGTATCCTGGGGATCATCTCCCCTCCCAAATGGCAGGCTGCTGAACATGCAGCGCGCTGGCCAGTGATGACCAGCAATATGTGGGATGCTGGTCATGTCCCTGAGGACTGGAAGGGGTGCAGAATCCAGAACAAAGCTGGTCATAGAATAATAGAATTATTATGGTTGGAAAAGACCTTCAAGATCATCGAGTCCAACCGTGCCTGTTACATCATGTCCCTAAGTACCTCTCCTACACATTTCTTGAAAGAGCAAATCTCTTTCCAGCATTGACTGGGTAGTCCTGGCAGATTTATCCTATGCAGATCTCAGCTTTTCCCTGGGAAGTTGCCCTGAGTCCAAACCTGGTGGGCAGAGTTAAACTAAGGCAGGGAGGTGAGCGCAAGAGCAAAGCTAGGCAAGGGCAGAGGGCTGACTGTGGCATGCCCAAAGCTGATGGGACTTGCAAAGAGAACATATATCCTGGCTGCAGGAAATTAGCAACCATATGGTAGAGCTTTTGTTTACACTATAAAGTCCGCTTTCACACTCCAGATGACCTGGTTTGCAGAAAATGCTGCTCCAGTGGCATGGAAACGGAAAGTGGTAACAGCTGTTTAATAGGTTTCTACACAAGGTGGGCCTTGGCCAGAGGGAGAGACAGATTTGACCGTTCTTCTGCACAGTTAATTTTTATTTATATAGGAAAGAAAGTTTTGTTCCCTTTTTCATCTTTAGAGACCTAAAATCAACTGTATGTCAGAGATTGAAGCAGATAAAAATAGAGGAAGCCTCAGCATATGGCCAGAAGCCAGGAACTCCTGATCTCTTTTGTGACAATTACTCCCTATATTGCTTTCCACAAGTTAATGTAGCCAGTCTGTGTTGTGTTTCCCCTTCTGTGACATGAAGAAGGATCCATTTCATATGCATGCCTGACATATTAATGAATGGTTGCAAAGAGCTTAAATTTAGTAGCAGTGTGGAAAGGGTGCTCACCCTGAGGACAACTTGCTTGTCAGTTCTACAATTCTGTGCTTCCCTGTGCACACTCTCAACCTAGGTCTACTATGTCAGTATTTAACAACAAGAAATAAAAAAATAGCAAAGAGCCATTAGCAAAGTACTTGAATAGAATCAAAATATGCAGAATATGCAGCCACTAGGCACTGCACAATTAGATGGGGCTTGATGTGCAAAGAGGTAAAGAAGTATCTTGAGCACAGAAGCATCTTTACATTTCTGGCAGAATATTTTTGAGCAGATTATCTGGGACAGGGCTGGCTTTCAACACGTTTCAGAAAGACCGAGTTACCTGATCTGGCACAGGTAGTAAGCAATGGGCAAATAATACCATGTGAATAAGAACAAGGCAGCAAATAATGTAGTAGTTCCTGGTGGAACCTCCTGTTTTCTGGTGGAAACATTATGCATAAAATTGATAGTGTGGGGAGGAAAGGTGAAAGCAAGGGTGCAGGGAAATAACAGAGCTGACAAATCAGATGCTTTTAAATATGCCTGAAATTCTGAGAGTCTTGATTTCTGAGAAAAGGGTGAAACAGGCCAAAAAACAAACTTTCTCTTTTCTGCCCTGAAAAGAGTGAGGCTCCTGGAGCCTTCTTGGCCTGCCCTGCCTTGATTTGAGTATTTTTGGAGCACAGCAGTGGAAAGGGTAATATCCATAAACCAAGAATATTTCGAGGGATAAATTACACACACTGTAAACTTAAAGTAAAAAAAAAAAAAAAAAAAAAAAGTCCAAAAAAAGAGATTCCTTTTCAGATAGGCAGCAATTTGTGCACAAAATCAGCGATAAGAATTGACATCTTCACCAGAATATGAATATTTTCATGAAGCTCATAAACAAGTGACAGCATATTACAACAGAGGCCTTTCTTTCCTTCAGATGAAATACATACACTGATCAGAATATCTTGATTACATTTCGTTAATACATTTCTTAGCAGATCAGGTCTTCCATATTACTTGTTAGGCGGTAAGGAGGTCAGTGGATATCATAAATGCAATAATATGCTGGGTTGGACTTTTTTTTAACACGACAAATATGATTTTATGCACATTACTTTCACAAGATTACCAGTGTGGCACATCACTAGACTGATCAGAATTCTGCTTTGTTCAGAAGTTAAAAGGTGATTCCCTTACGTCCTTTTTACTCCAAATGAATTTTGAAACTACCTGCTTTCCCTTTGCATTACAGTGACAGGTCATTTGGACAAGTTTAGGCACTTAAGAAGGAAAATAGAAAGTTCAGATATGGAAAAGTAAAATAAACAAATAGTCAAACCTTCAAAAGTTACAGTAGATTACAGTGGAAAACAGATTAAAAATCCCACAGTGGAAACTTCAGAGATGAGCTATATACATAAAAGAAAAAGCTCCAAAAAACTATCACTAGATGATTTTATTCCAGACTATTCCAAATGACACAAAGGTCCCTTCCAACCTTAACCATTCTGAGATTTTCAAGATTCTGAAATCTGCTAAGAGTAACTCAATAGTGTTACAATTGCCATCATCTAAAGCTGTATGTGCACTGTTTAACTGTTAATTTGACTGCATATATTCTATAATCTATAAAGTTGAACAATCCTATAAGTAAGCCTTTTTTTTTTCCCTTTTCTCAAGGCAGGGAGTGTTTCCACTTACGATTCCATTTTTAAAAGACCAGAGGGTTACAACAAATACCTTCACCGATGTGACAGAGAACATGCAAAGAACCAAGGTCTTAACATAAATGATGAGGTAACCCTTAGATAATATTATGATCATCTTTTTATAAGTCAATTTGTTCATTTTGATGCTCCTGGAGACCAAGAGCACAGTTTTAGCACTTATAATGCAACACATATTGAGGCAAAGGCAATAGGAGGAGGGCAGTAATGTACTCAAAAGGAGATTTAGAAGAGAGAGCTAAGTAAAAACACCCCCTTTCCTTTGCCTGAGCTAGTTCCTGCTTTTTAATATCCTGCAGATTTCTCCTGGGATATTTCCTAGTCTAACTTTCATGAGGCTGATCTGCTGGAGGGAAGCTGGTGCAAAGGAGAGCTTGATGACACCAGGGACATGCCTGGAAAGTACTTCCCATAGCCAAAACATTTGAGACAGGTGGGGTCAGTGCCAGCCTCACAGCTATGGAAGTGGGCAGCCATTTTCTTAACGAGGTGCCTTGAAAACATAAACATGCAAAATATAAAAAATGCATTCTTTTTCTAGGCAACAGCTGACTAACATATTTAGATATATTTGTATGCAGAGGCAGAAGGTATCAAAACTAAAGTGCCACTTGTGGTAATGGCCTCAAAATCCTAATAGTTTCAGGGTTGGGAAGAGGTGGCTCAGCAAGGAATAACTGTCTGGGTAGGTAGTTATATTATGAGAGAGGAGAAGGGTAGAGAGAGGAGACCAAAGTAAAAATTACTGTAACTGTCGAGATTTTGGAACAGAAGCTATTGTTTAGGATTCCTCTTAGCTCCCTGTCTAGTAGTTATATATGTCAAATATTTCAGTACATAGCCACAATTCTCTTCAAGTCTAGCAGATAGAACAGGGGGGATTAGGCATTCACTAAACAGTCACAGATATGCCCACCTACTTAGCTGCAAATGTGCATGAGGCCCAAAGCTGTGTAAATGCCAACTCCAATTAAAAATGAGCTTTTTGTTGCTGTTGTTTGTTTAAGCAAAAAGTAAGCAAGCCCCCAAGCCAAACACAACCTCCCACCTGAAGGCTTGTGTAAAAAGCCATTTATGAATGCAGAGTTAAGGTCTTTACTGCAATCTTGTGTGCCCTTGTGGTATCAGCAGAACTATTTTTGCTTAGCAGGACCAATTTGCTTTAGGAAGCAAATACCCATAGGCCAGAAAATGCATGCAAGAGACTCTGCCTGGGAACTGTTCTGAGCAGGTGTCCCTTAATCCAGGCCTTCAATTAGCATGGAGGGAGAGGAAAAACACAGCTGTTAAATGCTACAGCCTGATCCTCATGCACACGATGACACCTAGCACTGGACTTTCCCCTTGTTAAATGAATGTCCCATATTCAGCTCCCTCTCTCATAAACCCAAAAGTACTCACAGATTTTGTATAATGGTATTTGTCACTATATTATAAAAAGTAGTCAATAAAAGGGCAAAGGCTGAATCTTTCTGAGATAGCATTAAAGGCTGGATCTACCACAATACAATCCCTTCTTGGAAGCAAACAAAGCAAATCCTGTAGAAACAAGCCCTTTGTTTCCTGCAGGGAGCTTGGGTGCACACGAGGAGTCTGGCAAGCCCATCACAGATACTCAGCTGCAGCGGCAGTGAAGGTGTTTGCTTGTGGAAGCTGTTGCCGATCGCTAATGTTACGGTGGTAGAATTACAGGCCACAGAGCACAGTCCACTTCCCAGGCAACTGCTGTAAAATTTGAAATCTGCTGAATGCAGGACCTGCAAAAATAATGAAATTCCACTGGGTTCACTTAATGCTGCGCTACGAAGGCTGTTTCAAATTGAATCTATTCATTTAAAGGCAAAATAAAGCCATCAGGAATACATCCTGCTGCCTGTCATTGGCACTGTCAACCCTGTATCCCTAGCAAAAGCCTTCTATGAGGGCACAAAGTTCTCTCATTTCTCCCTTTTCAACGTTATCCACGGGTGAGAGGAAGAGGAGGAGATCTTTCTGTCTCCCGCATTTCTTGACTGTTGATTTCTGTCCAGGTGTAGTCAAAAAATGGTTTGCTGAATAGCTGTTAATGGAGTGGAGCAAGGCAGGCAGCAGGGAGAGAGGGAGTGCAAGTTGAGGGGAGAATGGTTGTTTTGGAATAGGGGTTTTGCTTTATTTGAAGAAAAGGTTTGCAGCATCCTCCAAGCAATTACCAACCTAGGTATTGCACCCGAGCTGTGCTGTGGACTCGTCTTTTGGTGCTTTGTAGTTATTATTTATATCATAGTACTAGGTAAACACACTGGGGGCCAAGGCTGGTTGTTTTAGCCACTGTGCAAACAAACACACAGTCTGATATATCCGAGACCTTTGGCTAGGAAAAGAAAAACAAACAGATCCTGTCTTTCCCTTCTGCCTCCAGAGCTCCCTGGTGCTGTAGCACAGGAAGGAACTGCAGATTGCAGATAGTGATTGCACGCTCACTTAAAGAGCAGTTTAATAAGCACAGGCTGAAAAATAATCTTTTCTGGCTTGGGTTATTTTCAACAAATTCCCTTCCCTTTGTCACAGAACAGTTGCTTTCATAATTGTACAGCTACCAGTAATTTTAGTAAAACCTTGTGTTCTGCAAAAACCCAGTAGCATAAGCTTTATGTTCTTCATGGGAAGGCAGCATGGACCTGTGGTTACTGAGGGTTTTTCTTAAGCTTAAGTTTTTTTGAGGCAGTGATATCAGTTGTGCCAGCTGGGTATGTGTTCCTGTAGTATGGAACACAGATTAAATCAATTTTATTTCTCCGATGAATTGCTCGAGTCTGTGCATAAGGAAAATACAAATAGCAGACATAAAATAGCCATGCCACTTTCCAGTAATGAAGTACTTAAGTTTGCCAATGATCACCTGGCAATCAGCACCATTTTTATGTATATATATATATATGTATATATAAAAAAATCAGTCTACAATCTTTCAAGGCACAATTCCACAGCTTATCATATTGTCAGACAGTGACATGTTTTATTAATACGACAAAAAATAGGTCGAGGATGAAACCATAAGAGTGCAGTTCATTGCTAAATAAGTGTACCTTCCTATGGCAGATGTTGTACAGCGCTTGTTATTTGAGTCAAGGACACACAGTAAGCAGTAATTACCTAGTATTTGCGATTCTTTTATAAGGAGAATTTTGTATTTTCATAGGAAACGGCAAGACCAGTGCCTGTTTTGTCATCCTCAGATTATGGGAGGCGCATAAAAAAACCCGTGGAGCAGCTCATCCGAGATCATGCCAGGATTAATCATGTGCAGGCTGAATTCTACAGGAAAAATGGAATCACCTGCTTGCTGGAAAAACCTTCCCCAAGCCTGGATCCCTGCTAAATCTCTTGCAACTGTCATTGCCAGAAACACTTATGTGCTTTAAAAAACCCCCAACAACCTCATGTCAAAAAAGAAAACACTGCTTCTGCCTCTTCCTCTACTATTTTAGTTGATAAGAGTGGTTTGGAATAAAAATGGATGAAATAGCTGTACATTTCCTCATGCTAATTCTAATGTATCTCTTCCTACATTCTCATTAAAATCTTGTGAAGAGCATTGCAAGAACTGAACATTTTAGAAAGCAGTGCTGGAAAGAAGGGACCTGTTTGATCAACAGCCCTCCCTGTGCTTTTACAGGCAGTGATTCTGCATAACTGTATGTGTAGATTTTACATTTTAGTACGCTTCCTCCTCAAGGAGTGGACACGGATTACTTAATCCATAAAGAAGCAAAAAAAAATGCTAAGTGTTATACATCATATGTGAAACACATGAAACAGAGATTCAACACGGATTTTCCAGAATAGATAGCATTAGCTATAGATGCGCATGGTCTGACTTTCAGAAGTGCTAAAGATTTAGCAGTTTCGATAGACTCTTAAGTGGAAGTCAATCCAAAGAGAACTTCTGAGTGCTTGACATTTAAATAGACACTAAAATCCAGGCTTATCTAATTTCAGGCATCCATTTTGCTGACTTAATTAAACAAATGGTGTCTGAGGGATCTGTTCAGCACAACCACAATAAAAATCATCTTTGGATCTGTATCTAATATTTAAAAACAAACAAACAAAACCCTAAGGGCATAAACACTTCATAGTTTCATAGCAAAGAGGGAAAAAAATCAGGGATTGAGCAGTACTTACTTAAAAAGCATCGCTAGAGTAAATGTCAAAATCTACTTACATGTTTACTGCTTTGTATCCTTACCAAATCCTGTATTTTCAGCAGTTTTAATATCAGGAGATGGAACATACAAGCATATACATCAATTTAGTTCTCAAGAGCCATTGACTCTGCTGTTAACAACAGCAGAAGCAGTATTGTTCACTGGGGAATGATAACCAGACTGAAAGCAGAGAAGGACTAAAAGTCCACAGCTTTGAGTGATCCTGGAGTTCTGTCAATAAAACCCAACAAATAAAGAACAACTTAATCTGGGATGTGCAGAAGCAAAAAAGTCGTCTATCAATCTAGCTGTGGCAAGATGGAAGAATTGGAGTACAAACAAAAGCCCAGCCTGCTGAGGTCTTTGCCACCTTCCTTATTTATGACCTGCAAGTTTTCCCTTTTCACTGATTGATGACAAGGGACAAAGACAGTAGCTCCTCCATTCCTTTCAAACAAATCCAATAGCATTAATTGAATTAGGTTCACAGCAAGAACAAAGTGAGACATATGTTTTCTAATAACAACAGAGTGCTTTTAACAAGAAGTAGCATGCCAGTGAAGCCTGAGATCAAATATGGCCCTGTTTTACACAGGTTATTTTTAGTTTGGGACAATGAGTGTAAATTACTTCTTGTAAGTGTCCCCCGACTGTATTTACACACTGTGTTTGGAAACTGCACAAAAGCAAATTATTTGAGAACACCACCACCTTCTGGCTAGCATGAGAAAGGTACCTCACCAGTTTACTTTCACCATGACAAAAGGAGAGCTGTTGAACAGAGTAATCTTAAGTTGCTTGGTTACAAACTTGTGCAGGTCAAGTCCAAAGGGGACCCTTGGAGTGTTGACTCCCTACTTCAGTGCTCAGTTATTAGTGCCAAATGAGCACCTTGGAGATTTCTTTTGTAGTAGGAGGAACTGTGAATGCCTGCAGACACATTTCAGTTTTCCCTCCATTTCTTTTGCTAGGATGACAACCAGTCGGTTATGGATGTGCAGTAAAGCTTCCTCTTATACTAGCAGAAACTATTTTAGGACTTCTCTTTGCTCCCTCCTCTGTCCATGCTGACACACTACTGTGAGCAAGGGTTTCACAAATGCAATGAACTAACTTAGGTAAGTAGGACACAATGTGAATTGTATTCTACATCTAGATTTTGCATCCAAAAATCTCCAGGTGTTGCTGGGACAATTGTCAAACACCTGCAATTCACAAATTATTAACAGTAACCTTGAAAGGAAAAAGTCTACTTTGACTAATGAGATATATGCAGCTTTTAAGGACACAGAAGTTTTATGCATCCTTTTTTTTATCAAATCAAAATCAAATTGGGTGATGCAGTAAGTCTGCTTTGCTACACATAAATCTATCTGAAAACATTGTATTTTGATCTTTATGCGACAGTTCATCAAGTATATGCTATATGATCAGAACTAGGCTTTGTTACTTCCCCTTCATCTGTGAACTACTGTGTTGACTCAAGTCAGGGCACGTTTTTTTCCCAGCTGAAGTGGCTGATGATGGCAGGGAACATTCTTCTGCTTCTGAGCTTTAAAGTGTTAGTGTGCAAAATCATCTGGTTCAGTTTAAACTGGCATAGCAGGCTGTTCAAACTGAAGCAAATCTGGAGTGCCTGCATTGCCCCACATAGCTGAAACTGCCCAAACCACAGCTGAATACTACAAATAGTACACGTCCAGAACCTATGGCTCACTCCCACAGACAGCTGTGAAAGTCTGGGTAGCTATCGTCTTAGGAAGCAAAATGAATCTTTTTTAAACTCTTTCTCATTTTCCGTAAAGCATTACTACTTGGCGTAGTAGTAATAATGCCATAAACATGGCATATCCTGAGCATTTGACAATGGACAGCACCCTTCAATACAGTCTCATCTGTCCACCTGTAGATTTGAGCTAGAACATGTGCAAATACAAAGGAAATGCAGTGCTGACTCTTAACTCTTATATCTGTTAATATTAAATACGTATAAAAAGTAAATAATAAAAAAGAGTAAATATTAAAATAAAAACCAAAAGGGAATACTTTTAAGAAAATATGTTCTTTATTACTGTTTACATATTAATTGTTCCAAATACTGGAAAGTCTCATTGTTAGAAGCTGTTATGTAAAAAAGATTTCTTTCTCCATACACAATATTTACACTTGATAGTACAGACGATCAACTTGCAGCACAGTATTGTTTGCCATTGTCAGCATCTGAGTCCATATGTGTGAGGAAAGATTTTTTTCTGTAGATATGCTGCCATTCTTCTGCAATTGTTTAGACTCTCTATCTCAAAAAATGGAATCTGGAAATGAAATAGAAAAATGATTACTGGAAACAGATTTCAATAAACAACCAAGTAATATTCAGTATCCCTCAAGATAAATTTTTATTAAGCAGATGTAAAACCACACATCAAAAAGTTTTCATCTATAAGATCAAACCTTTAATCTTAAATATATTATTAACAGGTTAATCTTGTCAGAACCACCTGAATGGAAGCTACCCCAAAACAAAGAGCAATGTTAACTCCAGTTAAGACTAAGTTAAATATAAAGTGGTTGGGTTTACGTATTAAGTGATTAAAAACAGAAAACTAATCTTAAAATGCTACCAGTACCTCTTAATCCAAAATATGTTTAAAGATAAAAGAAACCAAACCTTATTTATTCAACATGCAAAATAAAGGAATTACTCTGCTGTACTTAAAATACCAAGCACTTTTTCCCCCCGCCTAGCTTCCAGTCAGATCTCTTTTAAAAGAATTTGATTAAAAACATAATCACACGTAACTTAATGCAAGTAACATGGCACTTTCACTTAGGGCGAAATGTGAACCTTAGTTACTGCAGACACTCTTTCAGAAGAAAGAAAACCCTAACTAGGCAAATGGAACTTAACATAGAAGAGGCAAGACCACAACGGCTTTAAACACTGCAACACTGTGAAGGAGTCATTTTTCATTTGTTTTGTTAGCCATAACAAAAGCAAATTGCTGTCTCTGGATTTTACCTGCACAACTTCATACCCAAGTAACTTAAGATGCCTCTGTTTAATAGCTTCTTCTCCCAATAGATGGTGGCTGTTAACACAAAATCTATTTGGACCATCAACACAGACGGCAAGTCTAAAATAAAGCACAAATATAACATTTCAAAAAATCATCAGTATAACTTTAGTCACCAAAGCTACTAACATCAAACAAAAATGACAATGGTTCCTTTTACTGCCAAATTCTTTCTAGAATTAGATGCTGCATCCTGTGAGTTACCTAGTTTAGAGCAAATTAATAGAGGAAAAACAAAACAAAATAAAACAAGAAAAGGAAAGCAGAAGCATAGTAAAACTGATCTGCAAAACTTACGTCAACGCTTTAAACAAAAATACCCTGTAAGATAATAGTTTGGGTTTTTTAATGCTTCTATTGGTAAGTTGTTTTGAATTCTTCTACTAGGAAACAACAAATAAAATACTTTCTCACCTCAGAAATATTTAAGCAGCTAACTTTATTCAACTTATTCAATTCAGTTTAAATATGTGCACATGGCTGGTAGCACCAAAGATTATAGGTATATTTTTTCTCTTTGGTGATATAAAAACCACATCAACCTAAAAAAAAAAAGTGTGCGTCCACTATAAAAGGTGCATAAATTTTAAGTATGTTATTTGTATTGTGACCTTATTTATATGTAAAAGTATCAATTTCAGAAAACAAGACCATTTTTAAGTATTTAAGAATAGGACTTTGAAGGAAAAAATGTGACTTTGTGAGGCAACGTCAAGGTCAAACTGAAGAAACATTGCCTTTTCAATTGCCTTTTTTGCTTATTCACAGAAGTGCAGTTGCAAATACAGATCAGGCAGGTTGTTTAATTTTGTCTCTAAGGCTTTCAAAATAATCCTTGATTTACTTGCATTTTTCTATGCAAACAACATCTTTAATAATTACATTATATAGACACATTATACAGACACAGCTCTCCAGCCCCATTATACAGACATAGCTCTTAGAAAAGTAAGGATGCAAATGGAAATTTGCTTAAACTCATTAAACTGGTGTGGACACCCTCAATCCAAATTATTATTATTATTATTAAAAAAATGTAAATGTATTAACAAGATCAGAAAGATCCTGTAAGCTAAACTAAGAACATTTTGACATTGGGTAAAGAGACTAGTTGTCTGATATCATATAATCAGAAGGCAACGTAATAAGGAAAAAAAGTATAAATCATTCATTTTACCAACTTTCTCTCTTTTCAGTGTGAAATCTTAGCTTTTTTGAGGTCAGTGGCAAAATTCAAATTATTTTAAATTTAGCCATGTTTTCAGCCCACTGCTCCAATTTTTGTCCATGCTAACCAACATTTTATTTGTGGTTTCTGTTATTCTCTTACCGTCTGTGTACTTCTTCGCGCTGGATAGCAGGCAATACAAAACCTTCTTCGTCTAATTTAATCTCAATATCTAGTACAGATGAAAAGTGAAATTAAGGCACATTTCATACAACAAACCATTTTAATTCTCATTCTCTTTCAATTTATTGTTTTATACAACAATTAAAATACTATAACAATGTTTTCTTCTCAATGATTCTCTTTTCTGCCTATTTCTTCCTTAATTGGTTGATTTTATAGATGATATGACCTTGAAAAGAGACATTGGGACTAACCTCTGCCAGCTTCACCTCCATGTGCAGGCTGAAATACAGAGTAGCTCTGCAAAGCCTCTCTCTCTTTTTCTCCCTGTGATGACCCTAGGCACCTCCTTCATCCTCCAGGCTGCTTTGGCACACAGTATCCTTCCTCATTTCTACCTTCTCTCAGACTCCTTTCTCAGGACTTGGAACACACTCTTTTGCCCACTCTTCCATTTTACAAACTCCTCCTGACCGTGTGTGCTCAGTAGCTCTTGCTAAGGCAGGAAGAGCTCAGGTGAGCACAGAAGAGTTCCCCAATCAGCCAGTTCCCCATTTCTCCATCATCCAGCAGATATTTTGTTTTATGCTACTTAAATTGTTTACAGGATAAGTAAAAGGGTGGCTGATATTAAAAATAAAGAGCACAACTATTCTCAGTGCCTACTGGGTGTGAAAATCCAAGTAATTTTTCAAAGTAACATTGCAGCAATTTTCTTTCCTTATTTTTCTTTCTCATTTTGAAAATGCATTTACTTAAATTTCCTAGTACATTTCCTAATTTCAAATCCTCAATATAGACATTTTTGTAACTTAGTTTATTTTTTTCCATATTTGCACAATGCAGAATGCATACAAAAGGAATAAAATCAATCTTTTTTTTTTTATTTCTGGAAAACAACATGATCCAATGTTATCACAGTGCATGCACTCATTTTGTTATTAATCTAAAGAAATAATGTTGCTTACCAACTGTATAGAAATACGGTGTTGAGACCTCTGTTGCAAAATATATTCTTTTTTTCAGTAAATAAAGGAGTCCAGTTTTTACTCTGTTAAGGAGGTGAACATCCAGAGAACTGCCACGCATTAGAAAGGCCTTTACTTGATACTTTGGAAGGAGTTTGGGGCCCTATAGAATGACAAAAGTCAACCACTAAATGATGATAAAAAAAATCACTTCATTTACCAAGAAAAAAAGAAAGAGAAAAAAAATCTAATTCCTCTGTTGTTATTTTCAGCAATAATTAGAAATATTTCATAAATAGGCAACTAAGAGAGAAATTTCAGGCTAGCATCAGATCTCTTCTGTGCTCCGGGGTTTTATAAAGCAAACAAAAACCAAAGTTGCAGGTAAGGTGCTCAGAAGCACCCAGAAATGTTAACACAGTAGTCAGTTTCATCAAAAATACAAATACATCAATTCAGTCATGCCGAAATACTTGTTGCATCAGGAAAAAAAGAAAAGCCAATTTATCTAATTCCAGTATTTTTCTGGGAAAGATAGTCTTCTATCAATAGAGTCCTAATGATCATATCACTTCTTGTTAAGACCAAGTCTGGTTTCACAGCTACCATACCTTGTAAAAAGGGCACTCCAAGGTAGCCGTTAAAAAAAGCTGGGTTAGCTGGGACGTAACCAATCTGTCCAAACCAGGTGGCTGAGCTGAAACAACAATATTCAGGTGTTCATATACAACTTCCATGAAGTATTACAGCACAAGCAATCATGCAGAAGTCAGCTGTGAAAGCATTCAGTTTAAAACGTAGAGAACTTTTTTTATCCTAAGCCGTTAGCAGCTTACTTGAATAAATGGAAAGATTAGTTGTGAAGTTAAATACTCTGAAAAATGAGGCAATGATTTACAGAAGCATCAGAAACATTCTAGAAAGATTTTACTTAAGATTGTAATTTCTTCCGTAAAATTCAAGGATCTGAGAGAGGCAGGATATTCTGCAGAAATAAGCCTGATCTTATTTATCTTAGATAAATAATCCGTTTTCTTCTTTATATGTATCAGAATAAAACACTTTTATCTAAATATTTAGAAAAAATACTAGCTCATCTGTAAGTGCTGATCTTTCTGATGGTGCCGTATTTTATTGGTTCAGTTCTCATCCTTTCCACTTCGGTTAAGCTGACAATTATACACTGCAATTGAATTTGTATCAGATTTATCCATTTTACTCTTATTAGTTTTCACAAACTGATCATAACACAATATAAAAGAGAAATACAGCCAGGCTGGAAGCAAGAATGTAATACAATAATCCTTATCCTGAAAGGACAAAAATCCTTATTGTGATTGAAGAAGATGATAGCACATGTCAAGATCTAGTTTTATTTTGGCCCACCTGGTAAGTCTGAAGCAGTGCTGCCTGACAGAATGTAGGGAATAAAGTTGTAGAAGCACCTGTAGGCAGGGAACCTCATTTCAATCATTCATCAAAATAATACTTGAAAAGACATTTTGTACTGCCTAAGGTTTACAAATGCTATGTGCATATTTTTAAGACCTACTTACCAAAAACAGTAATTCAAATTATTTTTCCCAATACTACATTTCACTGCATTTCTCTCCAGAAATTGTATGAACCTGGACTAAGTTTTATAAGGATCTTTTTTTTTTTTTTTTTTTCTTTGGGTCACCTGTGACAGGGTTGTAAGCAAGACATAGAAGAGCTCTTATACATTTCCCTACTCATGTTACTATTTAATACCTATTTTAAAGGCTACAAACAGAGGCTTCTTGGCAAGTCTGACACTATACCTTGCCCTCAGTCAGAGCCTTGGGACCAGAATGTTTCTGGTGCTCAGTTCTGATGCTCTGTTTGCTCAGTTTCACAGGACTTTATGAGAGAGTCCTTGCATAGACATTGAGATTTAAGTAGCTGGAGTTAAAAGATATTTCCTGCACAAAATAACTCAGTCTAAAAACTGTGCAAGACATAGGACAACCCTAGGGGATTACAGAGAGGTAGTATTTTCAGAAAAGTAGAAGGATTGATGAAATTAAAATTTTAAGGTACTTCAAATCTCTGTTTAAAATTGCATAGCATAACTTTCAAGTTCCTCTAATTGACATAACCTGACATAACCTGAAAGATAACTGCAATTGTGACAAGGGTGCTCCAAACTTCAGCTACCCAAACCCATTCTCCATATTCTCCAGTCACGTTAACTAGGTCACTGCTGATTTGATGGGATTAGGCAGATGCAAGTGAAAAGAAATGGGTGTTGAACATGTAATAGCAAAGGCGAACACAGCAACAGACAGAAATAATGCCCCTTACCTTGAAGCTGTTGCAGAAAATAGGGACTAAATATTTTTGCCAGAAAATTTACTGGATAGCGCTGAACTAGGACACATGAGTGCAGCAGGCTCAGCAAGGTGCGAGGCCGAAACTGGCCAAAGCGAGTACGCAAAACACTCTCAAGCTTCCCAAACAACAGAGGTGCATTTGGAGGAAGATAGTTCAGCGTCCCAAATGGCACAAGGCACTCAGCAATCTGCTCGGTGGTAAATCCATCAGCACCAGAAATGAACACTTCTGCCACTGCATCGAAGATGGGCTTTGAAAGGATCATCTTTTGGCAGCAGTACTTCATGACTGTACTGACAGTTTCTGGGCGCATGGCAAAAAGGGACTTGGGAACATGCCTTTCCAGGGCTTCTGTAAAAATCTGCAGACGATGTCCAAAGTAGAGGAAGGCTTCTAGCACGTGGACCAGTTCATCCTCTGTGAAATAAGGAACGTGCTTCACAGCATGCTTGCACAGTGCTATGACTAAGGAGACTGCCTGAGTCTGACGAAGAACAACTAGCGAATTCAGTACTATGCTCAAGAACCTTGGGCTTAGCTGGGAAACTATGGCTAAAGTGGCATTGTTCATTCTGTTTAGCAAGTCATGGTATTGCTCCCCTTCTCCAACACTCCTCTGCAACATCCTGTAAACTGTCACCATTTCACTAGGACTGCACTTTGCAATGTCTTTTCCTTGCATGTGGCTTAAAATTTGTCCCAATATTACACAAGTTGGGCCTTCCAACTCAAGCAAAGCCTCCCCAAAATCACACAAGTTTTTAGTGGTCAGCTGTCCTTTCTCGAGCCGCTCCTGACCCTCTGAAAGCAAGTTCGTTATCAGTGAACCCTGGGGATCTACACGCAGTTTTATCAGAGCTTTCAATGCACTCAGCAGCCCAGTGTTGGACAGTTTTGAGGATTCATATTCAAACTGAAAGCATAATGCCCTGAAAACTTCATTCTCTAATATTCCTCCAGAGTCGTTCAGTCCACTGGCATCCACCTCCACTTCAGAAATCCTCTGCAGGGCTGCAGAAGCCATGACATCCGACATGATTTCCAGGGAGCTAAGAAATCCAAAAATCTCTTTGGACGTATCAAGGCCCTTCAACTTCCCGAAAAACATTTGCTCATCCATCCACCTGCTGTCAGACACAGGGCCATTCCCAGGATCCCCACACAGATGCGCCGCTTCATTAGCGGAAAGAGACTGGATCCGCACTGGAACGTGCACATTCCGACAAAGCACGTACTGAAATTTCACCTTGGAATACCACATTCTCATGGCTAAAGAGCTCCGTCTGGGGGACTTCTGCTGCCCGCTGATGAAGTTCAAGCTCTTGCTTAGAGTCACCACCGCGGATCTGCTCGCTGCCGCGCTGGATGCACAAAAGCGGAAACCTTTCAGGCTCATCCAAGCCATGGTGCACCAAGAACATCCTCAGAGGCCGCCTGCAGGAGGGGAATAATGCGGGTGACACACGTTGGGCGCCAAACGCCCCCAGCGTTACTAAAAACCCGGCAGAAGGCCGGAGCCGCAGCCGCGCGCGCACTCACCTCGGCAGCCATGACGGGCGGCGCACGGCGCCTGCCGGGAGCTTCCGGCGCCGCGGGCGGCGTGCGG
>JAWLRI010000002.1:5428145-5466230 GCA_034781795.1 Crypturellus tataupa
CGGGCGGCGTGCGGCGCGGCCGTCGGGGAGCTGCGCAACGTGCGGGCCGGGCCGGGCCGGGCCGAGCCGAATCGAACCGAACCGAACCGAACCGAGCCGAGCCGAGCCCAGCCGAGCCGAGCCGAGCCCAACCGAGCCGAGCCGAGCCGGAGCACGCGGCCTGTTCAGCTCCTTCCTTCCCAGCCGTGTTCGTGTGTGTGGCGGTGCGTGTGCGCGCAGGCAGCGTGGGAGAAGGGGGGTGGAGAGGAACGTTTTTAGTCCCAGCGTGGCTGTAGGTTTTAGGGGTCGGGGAGTGGGAAGGAAGAGGTTTCTCTGCCCTGGTTGTGCCGCTGCGTGCGGCAGTTGGGAAGGGAACGGTGGGCCGCGTTATGGAAGGCTTCTGTAAGGTGCGACTGTGCTTTTAGAGGGAAAAAATAAAATCTTACGGTAGCGCTTGTGTAAGGAACTGTCTTTGGAAATAGGGAATGAAAAATTACGTTTGGGCACTAAAGCACAAAGGCATTAAAGCAAAAATCCTACTTCAGAGAAGAAGTTCTATGGTGATTTTCTGTTTGTTTTCAAATGCAGCTCAGAAAAAAAAAAAAAGATTGCAGTTTATTTCTCTGTTTTGTTTACAAACTGGTACTGGGCATATTGCAATCGTATGCCCTGCTGAGGCAATAGAGCACATGGAGCCGGTACCAGCCGGGCCTTCATAACCGTGGCCTGCAAGCAGCTTGGTTCTGAAAAGTGGCTTCTCTTTCAAGAAGTTGTCTAGTTTTAAAGTTAAACACATGTATTGCTTGCTGTCTTTTAAGGGTGCTCTCTTTAATAAGTGAAACAATATCTTGCTGTTCTGCATGCAGTAAATTTACCTTTTTTTTTTCTCCCTCCTTTTTTCTCCTATAGTGTCTCTTTAAAAAAGAGTGCTACTTTTTATATTAAAAAATGTGTTGTGATTTAAAAAGGAGATTTTTACTCCTGTATGCCACACAAAAGGGGCAGGCGAAAGCCATAGCGGAGGAAATACAGCAGCAAGCAGGCGCCCGTGGACTCGAAGCTGACATGCACTGTATGAGTGAGATGGACAAGGTGAGCTACTCCATGCTGCTTTCAGAAAATAAGTATTTGGATGGCACTTTTCTTTGTGCTTGCATGGTGGCTGCTATACACATGAACCTACTGAAAATGTACCATCTAGTGTTAAATATCCTGTCTCACTGTGTTGGGCTGAGGTCCTGTATTCTGCTATGTGCACCAGTATGACCTGGAGCTTTTGCAGGATCTTGTTGAGGTTGCTTAACGTATGGACTTAGCCCAGGTCACACTAGCTACATATGAGATGCATTCTAGAAAGGAGTAAAAGGCTTGGCTAGAGGAAGAAATTAGCTTTTTGTTGTTACTTGAGAGTAAGGGTCTGAAAACTGTTAGTGTTTCCTTGTGATTAAAAACCCTTTGGGCTCATAAAGTACTAAGAATTGCTCTCCACTTTCAGCAACAGAGAAAAACTAAACTATCTTGGATGAGATAAACAAAAAATACCACCTGATTTTGTTTTTCATGTACTTGTAAATGTGAGAAGTTAAAAATTAAACGTTAAAAGTACCTTTTTAGGAAGTTACTTTCTTTGGCAAATACTAATTGCTTGGTAGCTCGATATGACTCTTAACGAACACTCAATATGCAGCAAATAGTTACCAAGTTTTATGCAGCCGAGGAATGTGAAAAATCTTCTTATGTTCTTCTGTTTCATTCCTACAACTTTGAGACCTCTGGAGATTAGTGTCTGGAAGGCTGTAGGGAGCATATTTCTAGCCTTGCTGTTGGTCTGCCACTTGAATTTTTGCCACTTGTATTTTGCTTTATTCTACAGCCTGTGTGGGTCAGGGAGGTGAGTGTATCAAGTGAGGAAGTAATAAAATTCTGATTTGACTGTCAGGGGAAGTTAGGAGAAGGTCTTTTTTTATGCTGCTCTTGAGTATTTCTTTCAGACCTTATCATCACTTAAAAGTCACCAGAGCAGTCCTTTTAGATGGAATAGGTATTTGCCAAGTCAATAGTCATAATAGGATCCTATTGCTGTACAATGTTGAGTGTTCAGGTCTTGGAAGCACAAGCTTTTGCATTTTCTTGTAGGTAAGAAGAGGTTAGTGCTGGTGTTTAAAATTTCAATTTTTTACTGTGATTGCTTTTGTTTTTGAGGAGAGACTGAAATGAAGTGAAAGTGAGGTAGGAACAATAAAACAGGAAGCTAAATGGACGTGTTCTTGGGACAGAGCTGTATGCATGGTCCTAGATGTCTGGTCAACACATTTCATGGCACATTTGCAGTCAATTTGAAGGAGAGAGAAAGAATGGGATGAAGGGACACATGCACACCAAGGGATACAGGAAGGAGTGGAAAACAGTAAGAAATTATATGCAAGGTGTTTGTTGGTCTAGATATTCACTGGATTTCCTGGTAATTGGCATAAACCAACTAGTGCAGGACCTCTGCCCTTCTGGCTTCCAAACTATGGTCTTTAAGTCTGCAGAGGAGAAAGGCATCAAATCAGAATTTATTGAACTAATTTCACCACTGTGCCAATATACTAGCTTTTATTTTCTACACTTTTATTTTTTAATAGAACACACACAGTTTAGCACAACTTCTTGAATGATGGCAGTAGAGTTTGCATTTTATATTTGAAGTATTTGCTTTTATTTGTGAATACTACAGTAGCTTGTGACAATGCACTGATGAAACTCCTGTATTTTGACTTGTAAAATCAGGTTTGGAAGCTTTGTAAATCCCAGTTACTGCAGAAGGAGCTGTAAGAGGAAAAGTGCTGTGCTAGAGATTTCTTTAAGTTGCCTTATGCAGCTGTTTTTGGATTCTTCATAAAAATCTTGGAAAAAAAGTGAAAACAACAAAACTGCTTTTTAGTCTACATTTGCAAAGTTAGATGAAAAGTAAAAAAATATTATCAGTAAATAAAGGAACAGTAATCTTTTGGGGAAGAACCTTACATGTTCTTGAGTTAACCATATGCTCTAAGCACCTAGTTGTTTCTACCTTATGAGTTCCTACGACCTGTTCTTTGATAGCCAAGCTGCCATTCTTTTACCTGTTCAGATGGTTATGAAGGCTGAATTAATGAACAAAGTAATGAACAAGATTCTAAGTTGTATCCTAAAAGTAACTTTTAACTCCTTGAAAGATCTGTGCTTTTATTCGGATAAGGTGAAATTAAACTTTTTTTGTGTACCTTTGGGAGAAAGAAAATAGTATCTTAAGATCACAAATATTTATAAAATGGCACTTCATAACTTACTTTGTTCAATTATTTGTAGTATAATCTGGAAGCAGAGAAGGATCCTGTAGTTATTGTTATTTCCACTACTGGTACTGGAGACCCGCCAGACACTGCCCGCAAGCTCATTAAGAAAATTCAAGACAAGACCTTGCCACCTGATCATTTTGCACATCTACAGTATGGATTGTTAGGTGATTTAGTATTTTCTATGGCATTCCAGCACTAGTATCTCAGTAAATAATTTGTACTTGTAAGTAGCATTTCTTAAATTATATATTTTTAAAATACATTTATTTTTATGTTGTGAACAGGTCTCTTCTATGAGCAATAAAGGAAGAATGTCAAGAAAGTGAAAGTTGGTTACTAATTAATTTTTTTATACTTCAATTTTATGTATAAAATAAGATGTAAGGTATCTATGATTTCTGAAGTTCTGCAATTTCATGCAAAATCTCTCTGAATTAGAGATGTTTATGTGCCTGTGCAAGTGATCAGGAATTTTTTTAGTACAAAGGGAAAGGTTATATAAAATACTCTGAAAAATAAGGTTTTGCTATCATCTCTTAAAAATTGTAGTAGGTTTTTACTGTTTGCTAGAAGAAATGTCAGATTATAAATTTATATGAAAAATACAAAGTTGGCAAAATACATTTCACCTGTCTTAAACTGGTGGTAAGGACAGTTTGGAGTTGCATGTTTACTTCCTCTCTCCTCCATGCTTGTCAGTGGCAGCAAGGACTAGAAATACAGATTATCTGCATTACTTGATCTCTAATTAAAATTGTTAACTGTTTCTTGATGGAGGAGGAACACTTAAAGATTGCAGAAAGGCACATACATTTATAGAATTGCTTTGGGGTAATTTCCTTTCAAGGGTACTGTTGGCTCCTTAGGTTATGTTTAAGCTAACTTCACAAATTTCTACTTTAAATTGGGTTATTTTAGCTTGCCAAGTTTTAACTTGAAGGATTAAAGTGATGGAACTTCTAGTTTTGTAGTAAAGAAAGTACTTACTGGAAGAAAACTTCTAGTTTCTAATCTCTCATTTTTTAGTTTGAAATATATGTATCCTAATAATGTTACATGTGGAGATACTTTGCTATTGCCTATTGATAGATCACAGTCGTGAAACGGTTGGATTTTCATATCTAAATGAAAGCCTGCTTACATGAAAGTAGGCATTTTATTAATGTTTATTTTTGATGTAAAAGATGCTGCATGTGCTTTAAACATGCTTTATGATTCCAGTCTAAAAAGTTAAAAAGTAGTCTTAAAATACATTCTTAATTTACTTTTCCATATGTGCAATGGAATATTAACTCTATTGACCTATCTAAAAGGGAGATGGAGTCTCTACAAAAGCACCAAAATGGCTGTTATAAAGAGGAAAGGAAGAGTCTGTTGTTACTGCCTATTGATAGGTGGAGTAAGGATGTAGGGACTTTGAATTTTAACAATAAACAGGCTGTGAAAAATTCTAGTAGTTAGGACAGTGAGATGCTGATGTAAATTGTATAGAGAATTTGTGGCATCTACATAACCAGCATCTTCAGAACTGTATAAGCTGAGGATCCCTCAGGGGTGAGGCATGAGCTGCTAATCTTATGTGGGTTAGGTGGGAGGACTAGCTATAAATCCTAAAGTCTCAGAGCCTTGACGAATGTGACTCCTGGTTCCACTAAATTTTTAATTGATAACAAAATGCAGCTTCAGAAGGAAGCTCTTTCTGGCTATTAAAAGTCAGAATCATGCAGTGCAATAAAAATTAGATCTACAGAAAGGGTTTTCCTTATGAGCTCTGGTTCCAGTGCGGGGTTTGAGAGCCAGATTCCCTTATGCATGCTGTCCTGTATTTCTTCCTTCCTGTGGTTTAAAATTGCGTCCTATGTTTCTGACTTTTTTTAGATTCCGATATTTTTGAATTTCTTCTGATATCGCCTCCCGTATTTTACTGATCATACAAGTGTTTTCGTAATGCACGCTTTGGTATTTTGGATTCTCTTATTTGCCTCTTGTTTGTTGCAGTTTGTGGTCTGTGTAGCCCCTGTGCTGAGTGAATGATGTGGTTCCTCTCTCTGAACTTGTTAGGCCTGGGGGATTCCGAGTACACCTTCTTCTGTAACGGTGGGAAGACGGTAGACAGGCGACTTCAGGAACTGGGTGCCCAGCGCTTCTATGATACAGGATTAGCAGATGATTGTGTAGGGTAAGAACTCAGTTTAAACTGTATTTTTTTGAGGTGCGGGTATTACATGTGAAGTTGGTTAAACACTGCAAATGCTATGAAGTGAACCGAACCTTGCAGTAGTTAGTTCTGTCTCGGCACATTATGCTTTTTCAGTCTTAATGGCTCCTAAATGAAACTACATTCTTTAACTCAAAAAAGATATAGATATCTATAACGGCTGTAAAAATTCAGGGTATTTAGCAATTTTAGAAATTAAGAAATTTAGAATACTATTTTTAGAATAAATGAGAGTTTTTGAAGTATATTCGCTCTTTACTCAAGCAACACATGATGTTTTTGGCCAGGCAGTCAATAATGGATTCTCTTGCCTCATGTGCCCCATATCTGTTATCTCAGTCTCTTTCAAATGCTTACCCAAGCTCCTGTTCTGTTGCTCTTTCTAGCCTCTAGGCAGCAGTCTTTGCTTATTTATTTCAAGATACAGTCTATATTGGTTCTGTGCGTGATAATGAGAGACAGAACTGAACAGACAAACACGGCCATAATCATAAAACTTAAATCTTGTGTTCTAAAATAATAAAAATGGGACGTTATTGTAAGCTATTGATGTTGCTGTTTCACAGCAAAAAAAAAAAAAAATCTATTTTGCTACCATCCCCTTAACTTCCTGTCATAAACTTCAACATAAGAAAATAAAATTGGTAAGCTGACAAAGAGAGTGAGATTATTGTATGCTGTAGACCTCATAGATTTAAATAGCATTAATAGTTAAATTTAAAAATAAATTATTAATAAGAAAAATAGTCTTGGTAACCACTGCCTGGATATTTAAGGGGGAAAAAAAAAAGGAAACTAAAGAGTGTTGAATAGCTTTTTCTGATTTTTTTTTTCCTTTTTTAAATAAGTTAACAGCCTAATAGGTTATACTTTGCTTTCATGTTGCTTTTTGTTTGTTTTCTTCCCTCCACAGTTTGGAGCTGGTGGTTGACCCTTGGATTGATGGACTTTGGCTTGCCCTCAAAGAAGTGTTTCTACTGAAGAAAGAAAAAGAAGACATGAACAGCAGTGCCAATGCTGTTACTAACTCCCTTTCTACAGTCCCACGTGAACACAAACCAGACTTAACCTCAGATATACAGCAGTTGAAGCTAGAGGATGAGGGAGTGAGGAGTTCCAATGCTCTGTCACAGAAACTGGCTGATGTTAATCTTGTGGCTTCAGTGCAAGATACTGAACCTTCACTTGTTCATTCTGTCCCTCCCATCTCCCAGTCTGCTCTTAATGTTCCTGCCTTGCCACCAGAATATATAGAGGTCCAGTTTCAGGACACCCATGGTGAGGTAAGAACTTCACTTTGAATGATGTAAACTTTCACTTCTGGTGAGGAGCATGAGTATCTACTCCGCTGCAAAGAACAAGTGGAGACATATCTGAAAGAGGGATGCTTCTGAAAACCTGAAGATTTTGAATTATAAGTGAAAGGGCCATTTTTGAGAGTGTATTTGTCAGTTCAGTCGAGGATACTGAAATAAAATTATAATTTAGCTAAGTAATAATTTGACAAGGGAATGGCAGTGCAGTGCCAGGAATAGAAGAGGTGAAATCAGCAGGAACTTATGTTCTGATAGTGAAACAGTCTTCTGTGGAAAGAAGTATGATACAACTCAGCCCAGATTTCAGTACTTGTCTAATGCCCTAAGATAGCGTAAAATTACTTGAAAATATTGCTGCATATTTCATAACTTAGAAATTTCCTATAAAAATGGTGATCATTTTACTATTGCAAAAAAAAATGGTAAACTATAGATCAAAAGTCAGTGTGCTTTCACTTTATGGTCTGCTATGAACGGAGAATAATTATTATAAGCTATTGGTCATCTCTAGTTGGCAAGTTTAACACTCAGAGCGAACTAAAATGTGTGCCTCTACTTATTTTTTTGTTGTTTAAGGGCAGAGACATTGCTTATTTCTGTTAGGAAACGACAAGGGCTGGCCCCTTCTTAAGTGGGGAGCTGAGTATTATTACATGGCCAGTACGGCAGTGGTTTTGCCAGGCGAGGAAGGGTCCCACGATACCCGCATGAGGGAGGATAGGCAAAAACAAAGGAAGTAGCCACGAGCTCATGTTCAGCTGAATGGTTGTCCTGAGCACCGGAAAGGACTAAGTGCAGATTTTCCCTTGGGCATTATTATTTTTTTTTTTTGACAGAGCTGGCTGTAGGGCCTGCAAGTAGGTCCCATGTGTCATACCTCTACCCCCTGTAAGTCTCCCTCTGCAGTCCCTATCCTTTACCAAAATCTTGCATTTCAACATCTGTAAAGCATCTTTTCTTGGTGGAAAATTAAGTTTATGCCTTTTGAAATGCATCAGCTTGAGGCTGAACATTTGCAAAAGGAGACTCCCCGTTACCTAAAGAGGGATGGATACACGATATTGTATAGTTATTAATATGAGTTGTGTCTTAGAGTGCTGAGTTTAAGGATTGAATTAACAAACTGATGTTTATCAGAAGAGTAGTAATGCTCTACCTGCTAAGCTTTTGTGACAAATACGGGATAAACCTATTTAACTTAAATCTTGATCTCTTTACACCTCGAAATTGACCTGGAGGGAATGTGAATGTGGATGACTTTGATGCACAGTAACTTGATAGTGAGCCTAAGGCATTAATAGCAGTGTTAAAATACAAGAGAATATTGAAACTTCCAAATGTTGCTGCTTGCTTTGTCTTTTTCTTCTCTTTCCTCCTTAAAAGAATAAAAATAAAAATAGGAAATCTTATACTCTGATACTTACAGAATAATTCTTTTGCATTTGACAAGACATTTTAATGGACACTTGCTTTCTGTCTCATTTCTGGGAGGATAAATCCCCAAATAAAAGCGAGTTATTGTCTGTTCTGATAGAGAATAATGCTCACTGAAAGAAGTGGTGGTGAAGTGAGGACTGTAGTTTGATCTTGAGTGACAACCTTTGGCAGAAGCAACCCGAAATGATTCTCAGGGCCTATTAACAAGTATTGTCACTCATCTAAAAGTACAGTGGGATAATATGATCTCATTCTGCTGAAGTGGGCCTTACTGCTTAGCTATTAATTTAATTTTAGTTTTTAGATTTTCTTTTTCCTGTAATAATATCACTGTCTAAATCCTGAAGTTTTTATCTCTTAATCTGCAGTGATGTTTTCAAACAGTTTCTGTTATTTCTTTTTAGGCCCTTTCTTTACACTTAATTATCCTTTAATTAGGCAGGAGTTTTTTGAATTTTAATATAAATGACATTTTAAAACTGACTATTTTAAGACAGCTTTTGAACTGCATTTGCTCATAATTTAGATGCATTAAACTGTTTATGTTTAGTAACTTATTTGATTGAATATACGTCTATTATTACTTAAGTACAATTTTCAAAAAATATAGAGCAAAAATGGGCGGGGTTATTGCATTTTTTGCTCTTCATTTTTTTTTCTTAAGATTTAATCAAAAAAAAAAAAAAAAAACCCAAAGCAAAGTTAGTTCATGTATCGAGTAGTAACCTGTTATACAGCTGATGTGTGTCTGTTGGTACAAATTCTCATGTCCTCTTTTTCAGGATCCCAGCCCGGCCTCGCTGATTTCAGAGGGAACAGTCTTTGAAGTGCCAGTTACAAAAGCATTTCAGCTCACTAGAGAAGATGCGATAAAAACTGCCTTACTCTTAGAACTTGATATTTCAGTAAGCCAGTGAGGGCGTTTTCTTTAATGGATAGAAATAAAGGCTAAAATTACGTATTATGTATGAAAACTGGGGGGCAGAAACTTACAGTGTTTACTTACTTGACTGCTTAAAAAAATCCCTCTATACTAGGTTGAAGTAAACTGAAGTTGATTTGTTTTGTAAATGCAAAGTCTGATTTGTACACTGAAGGTTACAGTTCCTTAGGAGTGAAAACTTTATAAAATCATGCAGGTTTTTACCAAGTTAATTTCTTTGTTCCATGGATATTGTGTTTTATTGAAATAGGTTTTTGAGAGAATTTATAGTGGAGAAGATCAGGCAGAAAATACAGAAAATGAATAAGCCTTTAATTTGTAGGTATAGAAGTTAGGAAATATTCAGAAACTTTACATAGAAAATTTTGACTATCTTGCCGTAGTAATCTACACGAATAGTAATTTGACTAGTACGATGAAGTGATGAGAGTTTTTAGCTCCTTGTCTTCGAGACTGAGCTCTGTTTTTGCCTCTGCTCTCTTTTTTTAGTGTATCACTCAAACTGTCAACCTTTGTTACTCTGGGTGTAAAAACTGGATGTTTATTATATTTTGTGAAGATCATATTCTGTATGCTCATTTGAAGATGAAAAGCACAAGGACTGCTCAATATTACTTTATAAGCAACTTTAAATTAAAAATATTTGTTTTCCAAATCTGTGGAATTGTGCTATTGGGATTTTTTATCTGTTCAAATCTGTAAGATCTGTATTATTTCTTCTAACTACCTAAATTAAATTTGGAGCAAATTAGCCCCTGAGTTGGTGTTACCAGTATTTAGTTTCTGTTGTGATCAGAACAATGCAATGCCTGTACGGCATATGAGAACATAAGACTTCATGTAAGTGACTTCATGTGACTATCATAGTAAAAAGATTTTTGTCATTATTAGGACTGGGAATGCTGTAGGCCTTGGTTTATTACAGTTTTATGGAAATGATCTTATCTCTCATTAAAACAGGATACAACCTTTGACTACCAACCTGGAGATTCCTTTTGTGTAATATGTCCCAACAATGCCAATGAGGTGGAAGAACTTCTTCACATCTTGGGACTTTCTGAAAAAGGAAGGCAGTTTGTTTGTGTAAAGGTGAAACAAAGCACTAAAAAGAAAGGTAAACATTCCTCTCTGATTTGGTAATAGCAGATACAAAATATTCAAAACTGTGTGTATCTTCAGTATGATGTATACAGCTGCCATTTCATAGAAGCATGTTCAAAATCACAGGCACATGAAAAAGAGTGGAGATGTAAAATGCTGCAACTGTTTTTACTGGGCAGGAGTTGGTTGCTATTTGGGGGCTTGAGACTGTTATTGACATTTCTCCTGCTGTCATAGTTCCTCTGTGCTCTTTGGTGTTTATGGGAATATAACCCAGGTTCAGGAATATAACCTAACATTCCTCACTTGAAAGAAAAAACAGAGGACTGCAGCATCCTCTCTCCTTGCCACAGCATTTCACAGCTGTTGGTTTACCTCCTAAAAGGGCTGTGCTCCTGGAGAAGAAGACTCAGTACTGCTGCAGTACGCCTTTTAGGGGCTTTTAGGTCTGTATGGATAAACCTTGATCCCACTAGTCAGGAATGATATCTACATGGTAACCCCATGCAGTCTGTGCTGGACCTGTGAGAATTACCCTTCTCTTGCTGTAGGAGTGGTGCTACTGAGTGTGCTTCTGCATGATGGGCTAGGACTCTTGGTGGTTCTGGTCCATGAGTAAATCAGATCCTTGGATTATTGTGGACCAGACAGATTTTTCCATTAAGTGCGATGGGCCCCTCTTTCTTGACTGGGCAAGTAGCTGTCCCCACAGAAGCCGTTCTGTGGTACAAGTGATGCATGAAAGCCCAGGTTTTGCAGAGGCTGTCATTCGCCTAGGCTCTCTGCTCCTGGTCACATTCCTTGCTTTTGACCAAGGGGCTTTGCACTACAAATTGGGATCCCATACTGTATTTTCCAATCCCATATATACCCTCCCCTCAACTATTGATCCATAACATACGTAGATTTGTATATTCAGATACTCCTCAGGACATATTAATCAAAATAATACAGACTGTATAAATTTAATTGCTGTTTATAATACCATAAATATTTACAAGCCCTGTTGTAGTCCAAGTTCTAGCAGCAAATTTAACAAATGGTTAGACGGTCAGTCCTTTCCCAGTGAGTGGTCTCATGGCTCCTCGTGAGTGTTGAGTTTAGGCAGACATACTTGCCATTTCTTTGCAGTGCTCGCCTCCCTCTTGACAAATAATCTTGCCTGCATCACACAGGAGGATGACAAGAGAACGCTTGAAATGTTTTTGAAATTTTGAAATTTGATACACCTGTGCACAATTCTGGCCAAATACACTAGGTCTTCAGTTCCCTAGATAGCTTTTGCACCCTTACGGTAAGAGGATTGGGTGGCCCTAGTGCATACTGCATATAACTTTTGGAAAAGGCATACAGGAAAAGTGGTTTAAATGACAGGAGAGCCTTCCAGGCTCCTGTTTCATTCCCCTTGGCCCTTCCTGCAGAGGTCACTGTACCTACAAGGGAGTGAGGCACATTCCCAGGGAATGTATTACAGGTGTCCAGGCCCAGCGAACCCTCATCCCTGACCCCCACTCCAATAACTAACCCATGCTGGGGGTCACAAGTTGAATTTGAAGAAGACTAACATCAGCTACAGCCTGCTGCCTGTGCTGGGTACCAGCCCTGGGTGTACGGGGCTGTTTGGCTCTCCAGGGTTCCAGGAACTGGCATGAGTGGTGCAGAGTTGGGGCTCAGCTCACCCAGTCCAGGGCACATGAGTATTTTGCCATGGGCAAGTGGCAAGGCCTCATCTGATGCCAGGGCAATTCACAAGTGTGCTATCTACGCCTTTTATATTACATGCAAATTCAAGTGCAGTTTCAAAGGAAGGAATGTAAGGAACATTATAGAAAAAGAGACGATAGGGCAGGGCCAGAAGCATCAGACCTTCCTAGGAGAATAGGTTTTCTTGTACAATTAAATGCCCTACTATCTCACTCTAAAACCTAAATCTCTCCCTGAAAGTTCAGGACATCCTTTTGCAACTGTTTATTTCTTTGGCAAAAGGCTTCCTCAAATAGCAAGGGGCAATTTGCAAAGAGCCTGGCCTGAGCCAGTTTTCCTGGCTCCACGAATGCAATTTGTTCTTAAAATTTTATGACACACTTCTGTTTTTCAAAAGATCCTCAACATTCTCCTTTAAATGCATATTTTATTCAAATGAAACAATTTGGCCCAGAAGAACCAATTTTCAGTTCTCTCAGTCTTCTGAGTTAATTTTAGTTCCATTACCTCAGTTATTCCAGGAGTCCAAAAATTTTGGTAAACAGTTCCAGCTCTCTCGACACATAAAAACAGTAGTCCCCTCCCCATGTAGTAAATTCTGTACTTGCCACCTTGGAAATGCTCATAGCGCCTCTGGAGGCTGCTGATTGTGACTGAAATTAGGGGTTGCTGAATCAAGCAGCCTGATGGTGGTGAGGATGCCACAGAGATCCAGGTTTCCTGGCCCAGCCATTAGCAAGTCTGAGCATGTATTCCAACTAGATTCATATACTCACAAAATACATGGCTGGCCACGCACAGCGACTCAGAAAAGAACCATAACATTCCTTAAAAGCACAAACAGCACCAACGACCTCATCCTGTTTCTTGTCTTGTGTTTGCATGTAAAATGCCATGCCTGTTTATGAATCTGAATGAATATTAATAGAAGGGAAGATGGCAGAGTCAAAGTTCTCTCATTTTTGCTCTTGAATTTTTTTAGGTGACCCAAAGCAAGTCACATTGACTTTTTTCACTTGTCTTGCATGCAACGGTAGAGTCATATCTGTCATTTTTGTTGGCAGCTATGCTGTGTTCCACTTAAGAATTTGTGTCTGGTTCTTTGAGCTCTACTCAGTCTCGTAGCTCATCCAAATTCTTCCCACAGAGCTTTTATATAGGAGAAGGAAGTGTGGAACAAACTCTCCAGCTATTAACTGATCTTTAATTGAAAAAAAAAAAATATATATATATATATATCTGTGTGTGTGTGTGTATCTGGACGGCTCGGGAAATTACCTTGACTTTACAGCTTGGTGCTGCTGCATTTAATCCAGCCACAGCTTGTGCACTGTCTTCCAACCCACTGCATTTATGAAGTAAAATGGTCTGGAATTAAACCCAAATTCAGTTCTTTGGGGCTGTGCTGGTGAACAGTGGTTCATTAAGTTACTGTAACTTATTTTCTTGGTGTCGCCATTCTGTACCAAAGAATTTCTCTCTTTAATGCAGCT
This sequence comes from Crypturellus tataupa, assembly GCA_034781795.1. NCBI lineage: Eukaryota > Metazoa > Chordata > Aves > Tinamiformes > Tinamidae > Crypturellus > Crypturellus tataupa. The sequence continues at coordinate 5,441,660 of JAWLRI010000002.1, forward strand.
TGGCAATTCCTAGGTATGTGCCAGAGCTGTTTTTCCTCCAAGATGGTTGCCTCTGCAGCAGTGTTCATTTCTCTGAGGAATTTGCAGTAGCTATTACTGTTGTTGGCTTGCTGAGTGAAGAGAGCTAGAAAACACGAGGAGAGACAGCCAACAATAAACAGAATACAGAGCCTCTGGTGCATTTTCAAGATGTACTGAGAATTATTCAGTTCTAGTTACAATCTCTTGTTAATCAGCCTGTGAATTCTTTGCTGAAGTCCATGAGATCAATTGTTGCCTCAAAAGAGAGGATGAAACATAGAATTAATACAGCTGGCTGGTACATAGCCTATTGTTCAAATGCTCATTTGCTCTAGCAGGTTTTTGTTGTGTGCAAGTATCCCAGGAAGAGGTTTATATCTTTGTATTGAAATGCTGTCAGATGTTGCACAAAATTCCTTTTTTTTTTTTTTTTTTAAAGTATAAAAACAGTCTCTTTTCACATTTTGATGCCAATCCTCTAATCTATTAAAAAATAAATTTTGTTCTTTGTACAAGGGTACAGTCAAGTAATGCTAATGTAGAGAGAGAATTTACCAAGGTATATAGACACATTCTTGAAGCAAAGATTGTGTTTTAAAGAACTTTTGAATATAAAAGCATAACAAGAATCAGTACCTGGGAGTTGAAGCCTCAGAACTTTATTAAGAGAAATTTCAGCATGCAAGCTGGGTCTCTAATGAAACAATTTGTAACTTCCTTGCATTTACTTGGGACTCAGTTGCTCCAGAGGGGCCCTTGGCTGTCATTACCTGTGTTTAGATCTTCAGAAAATGTTCATGGGTACAGCATGTTTAGATTTTTCATGAGTCTCTATTGATTGAGGGGAAAAAAGTAGAGAAATGTGGATTTTCCTAATCCTTGTAGACATTCCGCTGGATTTCCATAGAGTACAAAGGGGGCAACAAGACCTCGAGTAGCCTGGTGATGTTTTATTTTAACATATGTCTGTTATAAGCCATCTTGGTGTTTCTTGCCTTCCTGATAATTGCTGACTGGAAAATTGGAAAATTTTCACTGATACTTGTTGTCTTGCTATTTAGTTTATAATTTCCATTCATGAGTGATTCTCATCACACAAAAATTGAATATGGCTTAACTCCTAATATTTCTTGAAGCAGTCTGTGATGCTAATTTTGGCTATTAAAAGTCAAAATTTGTTAATGTGCGTACTTTTTTTACTCAAATAGGAGCAACTCATCCACAACACATCCCTGAGAGAAGCACTCTGAAGTTCATTCTAACCTGGTGTCTGGAAATAAGAGCAATTCCGAAAAAGGTTTCAAGTGTTTTTTGTTGTGTAAAGAAGTTCTTAGTGATTTTTATGTAGGGTGGTTTATTGCAGAGTTGTCCCTGCATAGCCTGTAGTTACCATGCTTTGTGGTTTATCACTTTGTGTGCTGCTGATTTTATTTCATTCTAAGCAATTGTGCTCTTAGTTTGACTGATGGAGGAAAGTGCTGGCAGAACAGATTCTGCAGTACCTGGAGCACAGGTGATCTCCAGAAGTCAATAAAAAGCGTTGGTACTGGGTGGTTGGAAGGTTTACAGTAACTGACCTTAAGCATGAGAGAGAGATCGTGCCCTTCAGTCAAAAGAGGAACCAGTTTTGTCCTGTCTTACCATTGAAAGGGTGCATGCTATTCTATCCAAAAATCCCATAATATATTTTAAATGATTTTTAAAGCTTTTTCAGTAACCTGGCAAATTTGGAGATGGACTCTCTGCTTGCATGGTATTTGTTCCCACAAGTGTGAAAATTTTTCCTTGTATTTTGGACCTTCAAAAAAAAAAAAAGGGAAGCTTGCAATTATAAATACTGTGTACTTTGTCTTGCAATACTCAATTTAATTTACCCTTAAGAAAAACTTCCAGTAGCATTATGTGGGCAAGAAATACTGAGCCACCACAGCAACATTGACATAACTTGTTAAGTACCATACATAATACTTAGAGTAATACTTACTCTCAGAGTTTGTACTTTTCCTTCCTTGTTTCAGTAACTTCTCAAATGGTGTTTTGTATTGAATAAATTTGTGTTATGGGGCTATTTGTTTGCATAAAGTACAGGAACACAATAAGAAGGCCTTTTGTATATTTGGGGTTTACCTGGGAATGGGTTATGTGTGTTTAGCTGTCCCTGTCCACTCTGGTTAGGTAAGATATTTCTGAGCTGCCAGCTTGTCCCATACTTTAGAAAATAGCAGCCAAGAAAAAAAAGAAAGCATTACCAATTTATTTTTTTTTCATAATAGACAAAAATGTGCATTAGAGAATAAATTGTTATATGTTAACCTGCAGGGTGACTGCTTCCTATCCCTAGGCAACAAAGCTTTTCCCAGATTTGTGAAGATTTGCCTAACTGGACAACTTTCCTGTTCTATACTCTATTTGTTCCCTTTCAGGCATTTTTGCGAGCCCTTGTAGAATGCACCAGTGATGCGGGAGAGAAACGGAGACTTCAAGAGCTTTGTAGCAGACAAGGATCCTCCGATTACACACGTTTCATTAGAGAGTCCAACGTCTGCCTGCTGGATTTGCTTCGTGCTTTCCCAAGCTGCAGGCCTTCGCTCAACCTGTTGATTGGCAAGTGGCTGACTTTCAACTTAATTAGATTAGGTTCTGAAAACACATCAGACTGTGCTCAGTGTCCCAAGTGGTGGAAAAACTGTTCAGTTAGCTACGTGAGAAATATCATGGTGATCAAACTGAAAGTATTTTGTGGGAGCAAAGCTCTGTTACCAGTGTGTAGTCTTTGGCCTTGATTCTGTGAACGCTTTGGAACATACCTGTGGTTTAGCTGACTCTGGATTACTCCTTTGTGTAAAAATAAGCACAAGGTGTTTGCAGGATCAGGGCTTTCAAGAAAGCACTCATCACTGGTTAAAATTCAAACAGACCTGTTTTTACAGCTTATGGTTTTCCTGCTTTCATGTTCTTTTCTGCCTTTCTGTCTGTTAAAACAAAGTTTTTCCCAGTCATTTTGTGTTTATATAATGTCCAACACACTCACTGGCTTTTTTATATAAACCATTGAAGGAGTGAGACTTCCAACTATAGTCATCTCAAAGGCATATAAAAATGCTGACAGGTTAAAGTAGGAATGAGTTTTTCAATGTGTTTTACCATCTGAAACAACAAAAAAGTTGTTTTTTGGGAGTTTTTATGATATCTTTCTGCACTTCAATTCAGTCTACTGCCAAATTAAGTCTACTATAAAATCCAAAGATCACTGCCATATTTTTACTGGCAAAACATACAAAGCCATTCTGTCCTAAAGTGAAAAGAAATCACTAAGTTCTGCATGAAGATGTGAAGTTGCCAAACTGGGGGAAAACCTGTAATAGAGGAAAAACATATATACTCAAATGTTTAAAAATACTTGTAGAAAAAAAGAAGTTATGCATATTCTAACTTTTAGAAAAATATGTAGTTTTTGTTGTTCTTAAATCAGACAGCAAAAGAGAACACCCATGCCTTGACTTAACCTTTTTGTTTGTTTGTTTTTGGTACAGCAGTGAACATGGCAGGAAGCCCTGTACTCAGACACAATATAGTGGGGTATAGGAGGAAATAAGAAAGAACTTGAAACTATAGTCTCTCTTTCCTAGTACACTATGTGAGAGATTTTAAAAAAGAAATAAAATGCCTGTTCCATTATGTCCATTTAGAAACATTTGCAAACTGAAAGCAAGAGCACTTAGCTTAGCATGTGCCACAGCTCTTTGGAGTGTTGTTAGGGAACTGGACTGAATAAAAGGAAGGTTTAAAAGTTTTCAAATGTGTGCCTTCAGGGAAGTAATGCGCTACATTGGCTTAGTGCCTTCTTTACATGATTTCCCTGAACTGGAATTTCTAGAATTTCTTAACCTTAATGACTGTGGCTATTCCTCATCACACTGTACACTTAGCTTTTTGTCCAAATCCTTTTAATATGCCCTTCTCAGGCAAAATTTTCAGTACGTGATAGAACAAGTCATTTCTTTGAAGAGTGAAAAACCAGCGAGATAACCGTGTGTGTATGTGTGTGTATAGCATATGTTTATATATAGGGAGTGTGTAAGTTTATATATAGAGAGAGTATATGCTTATTTATGCATATAGTTTATATGCACACACATAAGTGCAGACATAAATATATGTGAGTTTTAAATTTCAAAATTAGTGGGTGGGAGTTAATTACAAACATTCTCAATGAACTCCTGTCCCAGATTTGAATGAATGCTAGTTAAACTACAGCGTGGTGGGGGCTTTGTGTTTTTAAGCTGTGATTTCAGATATCTCTAAAACTTGCACAGGTATTCATAGTGGTTTGAAATTATATTGGCACATCTGATTCTAGGAGATATGTGTGCATGTGTGTGTATGTATGCATGCATTTATAACTAGGACATAAAAGGAACTGTGATTTAAGTAGTTCCTGTTCTCATACTGTTTGAGTTCCATTAAATATTCTTGATACAAGATTGGGAAAATCAAAGTTTCACTTTGTCCACTAGCTATTGGCCTTCATTTTGCAGACCTTACAGGACTCTGTAAATGAGTCAGTTTTTTATAGGGCTCTGTAAATGAGCCCTGTAGCTGAATTGCTGTGGCCTTTGCTGTCTAATTTTATGAGATTTCTAGCAGATGTTCCACAAAATCTAAAGAAGGTTCAAAGTAGAATTTGGATCTTAATGTTTTATTTGCTAGTGGGAACATTCAGTATTAACAGAGTAAAATTGTAGTTAAAACGTACTTTTAATTTGTGTGAAGCTTGGTATGTGAAATTTTTATTTGTTACTAGTGTGAATCAAAGAATAAGCAATGCTTCTTTACTTATTTATTTACTTATTTTAATTTTTCAGAGCATCTTCCTAAATTACAAGCTCGATCCTATTCAGTTTCAAGGTAATGAAATATTCTACTTATATCCTTTCTGTAATTCTGGTATGCTGTTTTTTTCAGGACCATGTGCGTATATAAACACACGTGCACATGTATGAACATATGTACATACACACGTGTATGTGTAGATATATCTATATACACATTGTGATATTATAGAGAGGAAAAAAATGAATTATTTCTGTAAGAAGTTTTGCTTAAATATTTGATTTAGTGGTAGCTGTTGAATTCATCTTTATCTTTCTGAAGCCCAGGCCTTGTTGTTTCCTTTTCTCATCCATTTCTCCAATATGCCAAGAGAAGTGGGAAGCGCAGAAAACTTGCCCCAGCAAAAAAGTAATTCTGCAAATAGAATGACCGTACTCACATGACTGAGGAAGCAAAACTTGTCCAGGCAACACCACTATGCAGAACTATTGATTAGTAGGAAAGTTTCTCTGAATTCCCCCCTGAAGGTGTCTGACATCTCAGCTGCCCTACTGATATAGGGAGAAGCAAGGAAGCTGCTGTATGTTCTGCAGGTCACTTTCTTGCTTTTTTCTACCAGTCTTCCATTCTTCACATTTCCGTGTTGGTTCTCACTCTGCTGGTTCCCTCCAGAGTTTTTAATGTGGGAAAGAAACTGTTTTTCATGAAACAGGATAACTGCATAATCTCTTGAAAATAACTATTAAATACTGTTCTTGTTTCACAACATGAAAAAAACAACAATGTGAGTAATTCTCTGAGTAAACCTGAAGATCTTCTGGAAGGGCATTCAGTAAATCATTCAGTAAATGCCCTATATCTGAAGAAATACAGAGGAATGAAGGATAAAATCTCCCCCACCAAAAAAAAAAAAAAAAAAAAAAAAAAAAATATTATTTCCCCCGTGACAAAAACACGCAGTATTCTCCTATTTCAAGCTTCAATATTTTGCGTATTTGACAAGGCTCTGGTAGATTTCTCAAGGAATGCGTTCACACCATGTGAATGTGGTAGAAAGGAATTCTAGTACCATTTTGTAGGTCATTGGCCTCTGAGTGCAATCTTAAGATTTTCTAACTCTATAAAATAAATACCACATTGTTAAAGGAAAACTGAGAATCTAGACATCGGTGAGCTGGTTTGGGCTGAAAATGGACCGGATGTGCAGCTCTCTCCCACACACACTTTTCATGGTTTCTTTTTAATATGTGTTTCTTTGCAGCTCAAACTTATTTCAGCCAGGAAAAATGTGCTTTGTATTCAATATTGTGGAGTTTCCTGCCTGTCCCACTAGATCGGTCTCATGGAAAGGTGTATGTACAGGCTGGCTTGCTGAGTTAGTTGAACCTCTACTACGCACTAATAAAAACATTCAGGATGCAAAAGGAGGAAGTCCTTCAACTGAAAAGGTATAATCTAAACTCTTACTGTGTGAAACCATTTCGGTTTCTTTGGTCGTGGTTCTGATGTAATGTAGGTGTTTTGATAGTGATCATCTTCATTTCGTAGTTTGATCCTATTTGGTTACCCTTCCCTCTGTAACATACTTTGATCTTCGCTGCTAAGTTGCTAAAAATATATTCTAATTTATCTGTGGATATCTGAAGCAGTAACATTTCCCATGGTTGAAAAGTCAGAGTCCTTTGTCCCTCTACCATACCGTGAGCAAGTTTTGGAAGATATTTTCACCTTCCACTACTGGAATATACCCTTGTGCAATTTAGCGGTTACTCCTGGAGAGTTTTTTATGCCTGTTAGTGCTGTAGAAGAGAGGCGTTTGATTGCATTCAGAGAAGGCTGGCAGAAAAATAATGGGGAAAATTATGAAACTTGCACGTCCTGTCAGGTCTTGCACACAGCTTGCAGAAGGCCGAGTTATCAAATATCACGATAGGAAAAACTCATTTCTGATATTTCTGGCGTGCACCAAAGATGGTTGAGTGTTGCAGGTACTATTAGGAGATAATACACCATTTTTTTCCTCTGCTTTCCTTTAATGAGAAAGAATCTCAATAATTAATCAGTCTCAAGCTTATTAGGTATAAGTAAATTAAAACCTTGGAGTACTACTGTATAATTAACATGTCAAAGGACTTGGCGTAGTTTAATCTATATTTGATTAAGGAAGTGGAAGCAAGCATAAAAGTTCATTATAAAATGCTGTAATAATTCAAAGTATTTGCTCTGGCAAAAAAGTGAGAGCAAAAGGAAAAACTTTTTTTCATTTCTAAAAGCTACTTTACAAGGAAAACTGATTAATGTGTGCCTGATATGTCTTATTCCAGTATTCAGAAATAGAATTTAAAATCCAATTGATTTGTGATGCCTTCAAGGTGAAGCATCAGAAAGAGCTGGAATGAAAAGAAAGGGAAAAGCTTTATTACGAAATGAATCTGAATAAAGTTCAGCATAATTTGCGTCTGCTGCGTAAGTGAGAATTCAACATAGATAAATGTGCAGAAATACACATACATTGCAAAATATCTAGAATAGAAATACCAAATAGATGAGTCTGATCTTGCACAAAAATTATGAATTGCAAAGATTTACAGAATAAATGTGTTTACTATTTGCTGCATTCTTTAAAGGAAAACACTAGTTTGGAATCCTTAATAGGCAAAACAGCCTGCTAGCTCCAGTTTTGTTTAAAGTTGTAAATTCTACAAAAAGACAGATTTTAGCCTTGCTAGCCAGAGTTATACTTTTTTTTTGATCATCAAAGCAGGAAAATAACACTATATCATTTAAAGCACTACAGATATTACAATGTGAAGAAATAAGAAATGTTAAACCACTCAGGCTTACAGAATAGAGTTTGAGTAACTTGGTTTAGTGCTTTATTTCTTAAATTTCAAAACAGATTCAAATTCTCTCTTAATGCATCCAATTTATCCTGTATGTGTTTGCTTATGACTTCAGTAGATGATGCTCAGCTGTTGTTCTTGCTGCCAAATCTTGGATATTCTTTCAAAGAAATAAAAATCATTAGCTTTTATTTATTTTAATAAATGATTATTTAGTTTCTACGCTAATCATGATTCACAAAGTAGTTCTGAAACTCCTGTGAAAATGTTTAGACTTCCTTTCCCTCAAAGTTTATCAGTGGAAGAGCATAAACCACTTTCAAAGATGTTTGAGGTGTTGCTTGCTCCATGCCACCTGTTTGCCTCTTGTTGAATATCATGGAAATTTTCTATGAAATTTAAAAAAGCAAACTTGTTTATCAGTAGCCTTCAATTTGTTATAAGTGATTCCTCACCTGCACTCAGATATATTTACCAGTCCACAGTGTAGAAAAATTCCATGGGTGCTAGTAATAGGAAAAATTCACTAACTTCCTTTCAAGCACCTACACCGAACTTTCCAAGAATGCTAAAACAATGTGCCTGAAATTGTGACTCAAGTCAATTTTCATATTCAGAAGTTCAAATTTGTGTGTTTTTACCCAATTTTTCTCCAGATGGATTGATAGGTCTGTAAATATGGTGTGTTTTCAGAACCTCACAATTCTAAATGGCAGTGTGGCATTAAATAAACTCAGGCTGTCAGGATTTGGAAGGGGTTTATGCATGAATATACTACATTAATGTACTCAAGGTTCTAAAAATTTCATGATATTTCCACAGTTTAAGAATATTTTTTCAATTGTATTTTATCAAATTTCATTCTAGATATCTATTTTTGCTCGCCCAAGCTGTACTTTCCACTTACCTGCAGACCCATCTATCCCTTTCATGATGGTTGGTCCGGGAACAGGAATTTCACCGTTTATTGGCTTCCTGCAACATAGGTATGTACCAAATCATTACATGAAAAGCAGCCTTTTTAATGTTAAAGAAAATATTGCCCCAAGTACTGAGTACAAATGCAGTTAGTCTTCTATCCTTCTAACCATCCTTCCATCCATGATAACTTGTACTTCTGTCTGACTGAATTAAGTGCCTGCAGTGGATATTTGAGGGCACAGACATAAAGAAATAAAATCTTACATCTGTGTGTTATTAGTGGATACCCCGTAAGAGGTTAGTATTTTTTTGAAACTTTATTGAATTGCATTAAGTTTGATATTCAAAACCCCTTCCCTTCAGAACAGATATCTGTATTGCAAAGCTTGGCCCCACATATGTTCTCTAGTTGTCTTATTTGAGAGGCTGAGGATTAAATGGCTGAGGAATTTTGCAATGCTGCTGAATCCAAAAGGCTTCAGCAAGGAAAAGGTGAAACACCAAAAAAAGTTGGGGTTATCTACACTTCTGTGTTTGCTATTCTTGAATAACAGACATAGCTGTTGACACAAGTCAATTTTTATGTTTTTTTTTTTTTTAAATTAAACAGATTACTAGAAACACATAGTTTCTGGCAAAATACAAAACAATTGATGTAATTCCAGCTTACTCTGTAAGTATGGTATGAGGGGGAAAAAGAAGAAGAATACAGGAGCCTGTACCAGAAAATGATGTACAGCTCATTTGATTGGTACAATACCATGATAGAAAATCTTAGCTATTTTCAATTCTAATGTTATAAAACCATAGTCATTCACTTAGCATTATGACTAAGAACAAAGAACATTGTGTACCTATTTATATATGTATGAGATAAACATAACTTTCAGTACGGCTGGCCTCAAAATACCAGAAGTAAACACTTTCCATCACATGGGGTTGCTGACAAGCAACATCAGCTGTAGCGTTTGCTGACAAACCATGATTAAACTAGTTTCCATATTTATGTGATTGTAAATAACCTCTGTACAGAAATGTTTTCACAGAAAATACTTAAATCATTTAAATTAAAAGCTGTGTTTTCTATTCTGCCTAAAAACAAGAATGAAGCCACAATATATAGTAGATGTTATGAAAAGGGACACTGCTATGTTTCTTTTTGATTGTTTTTTTTTTTTCCTTATCTACTAAAAGCGTTCTGTACTTGCTCTGTTTTTTTTTTTCATTTATGTGAATTCAAAGTAGATAGTTTTATTCTTTATATAACTTCCACTTCTTAGTAGAGTGAAGAATGGCTCTGTGGAAGATCTAGGTGGCTGCAATTGTTTGAATCTGTCAGCGTTGTCACCATTATGCAGAAATGCTCTTACTTTCTCCAAACAGTGCAGTTACATGCTAGTTTCAATATATATATATACATTTTATCGTTTAAAAAAAAAATAAATGTGTGTTTTTCACTCATAAGCATTGAATCGGTGCTTCTGAGATGCTGTGGTGGTCAAGTGGCATTTCAGATGATATTTACAGTGCTCTGTAGGGCTGAATTCTCCAAGTGCACCTTTGTTTACAATAATAAGCACAAGGAAGATCCTCTCCTGTGGGAAGATATTTTCTTTGGTTTGCTACTGCTTCTCCCTAGTCCTACCAATATCAAGCAGCACCAGCTTTGTTGATTATAGTTTACTAAGGTTTTAAGTGATTGTTTTTCTTCCTTCTTTCCTCAATACATTTCAGTTACTGAAGTACATTCTCCAGGTACCTCTTTTCCATGAATCATTTGGAGCCCTGGAACAGGCTGCCCAGAGAGGTTGTGGAGTCTCCTTCTCTGGAGATCTTCAAAATCTGCCTGGATGCCACCCTGTGCCACGTGCTCTGGGTGTCCCTGCTGGAGCAGGGTAGTTGGATCCCCTGCTAGAGGGGGACCTCTAGAGGTCCTTTCCAACCTTAACCATTCTGTGATCCTTTTCAATTCTCCTGGAACCCTTTTAGTAAGCAGAGCGGCCTAGGTGACCTCTTGATGAAAGCTGAGGCAGATATCTATGCCTGTTATCATTATCCATCCCATTCAGCAACAGCCCCACATTTTCTTTGTTCAGCCTCTTGCCACCAGTTTGGAAATGGAAGATCCTCATGTTGCCTTTAATGTCCCTTCCTAGTCTCAACTCCAGCTGAGCTTTGGCTTTCCTAACATTCCTACATGCCCAATCAGTGTTTCTAAAATCCTCCTTTGTTGCTTGTAACACATCTTATCCCTTTCCGTGGTTTATGGACCAAAAAAGAATATTCAAATTCAGAATTGGAGAATTTGACTGTTATTTATCTTAAGTCTTTGTGCATTTCTGCCAGTCTAAAGGTTTATTAGAGTAGTACTACAAGTCACAACTACATTCTAAGAGTATTAGATTTTTGCATTACTGACAGAATTGGTTTTACATATTACCTGTATGTGCTTTTTGTTTTTGTCTTTTTTTAGGCAAAAGCTCAGAGAAGAACATAAGGACTGGGGATTTGGAGAGACATGGCTGTTCTTTGGTTGTCGGCATCAGGATAGAGACTACTTGTTCAAGCAAGTTAATTAGTACTATGTGTCTCTTGTATTTAGGACACTATGTTTATCTCAAACCGATTACTGACAATTTTTATTGTCTTGCAGAGATGAGCTCAGCTGTTTTCTTGAAAGTGGCACATTAACTCATCTTAAGGTTTGTTTCTCAAGAGACTTGCCAGCCGCAGAGGTAGCCCCACCTAAGTATGTGCAAGACATGGTTAGGCTTTACGCTAAGGAAGTCGCCAGAATCCTGCTGAAAGAAGGAGGTTACTTCTATGTATGTGGGTGAGTAGAATGTGGCGAAATAACATGTCTTCACAAACAGAGTGCTGTTAGCAGAAATGTGAGGCCTTGGAAAGAGTTACAGCTGCCTGAAAAGAAAGACCAAAATGATACTGAGGAATGTCAGAATTTTATCTGCTATGTCTAGTTCTGCAGTTTAGCTTTTTAAAACATTATATGATTCCACTGCTTGCTTTAGTCAATGGTTTTGTTTCTTAGTATTCAATTAAACTCCAGTTGCTCAAGCTAATAGAGTCTCTTTGAGAAAAGGAGACACCTGAATGAGACCTGAAACACCTGAAAAGGAGACCCCTGAGACACTTGACGCATGATGATAGGACAGCTGATAGCAGTATTCCCTTGCTGCTTTGCAGGCCTGGAGATAAGATGGGTCAGGATGCTACTCAGGTGCAGGTGAAATTTCACTTCAGATTCCAAGCTCGTATTGCCTTTGTAGAACAAGAGCTCTGCAGAAAGAATATGTTTTACAATGGGAAGTTTTATTTGGGAATGCTAACTTGCCTGGAGGTTTGAGATTTTTAGATTTTTGTATGACAATATAATGGCAAATACTTCAACAGGTCCAATTATCCCTGAAAGAACACATTTGTTCTGTGACAGCTCAACCAGAATTCTAAGGCTTTTCATACAGGTTGTAGTGCGCGGAGAGCTTTGGAATGTTTGCTTTAGAGAAACCCTAGTTATCAATGCTCATGACAACCGAGTATAAACATTTCCACCCATGGCATCCAATTCAGAAAGCTTTTTTTACTTTTTTATTTTTTTAAAAAATATGCCTTGTTCAGAAACTGTTGGTAAAAGTAAAAAAATACTGTTATGCATTTGTTTTTTCCTCCATTTCTGTTCTAGAGATAAAAAGCACATGGCTGATGATGTAAGTGATGCTGTAGTGGACATTTTAAGCATGGAGATGGGAGTTGACAAATTGGAAGCAATGAAAGAACTGGCCACACTTCGAGAAGCAAAACGATATTTGCAGGATGTTTGGAGCTAAATTGTTTTGAGTTTTTCTTTCTCTGCCTTGTTAATGCAAAAGCTTTTGTATTTTGCTTTTTATGTTGCATATTGGGTTTTGGTTTTTAACAAAAAGTTGTTGTCAACAGTCCTGTCTGTAATCATGCAATTTTTAATGTTCTATACTGACCCTTTAAACAGGAATATGAAACCTTTAAGCAACAAACCAGGCCAGCTAGAAATGTAGCTTTTTTGCAACAGTGAATAATGGACAGTGCCTTGATTCTCTGATTTTAAGAATGGTACATATATAAAGCAGAAACTTCTGCACTTGCAGACTATAAACTAGTGTGTTTATGTATGCATTTTTACCTATAATGTGTACATAATAAAATTATTGAATAAATATGGTGCTACATGCAAATCTCTGTGCTATCAAATACATTACTATCTTACCAAGATTTAGTTGAATGCTTCTTACATACTTCCTCAGGCTATGTATTTTTTTGACTTGCACAACAATAATAATTGCCAAAAAAACCCCAAATGTTCAGAATACTGCATAAGAAAGCTGGTTACAACTTTGGAGTTGTGTGTTTCTTTTTTTTTTTTTCTCCTCCTTGATTCTCAGCTTTTATCTTTTCACCATTCAAATACATTTTTCTTAAAGTTTTGCTACATTTACATTAATGTTTGTTAAACTTTTCCAGATAGTTCTTTCAAAACTGCTTACGCTACCATCTCTAACATCTTTTGTGGTTTAATTCATGAACAGACTCACTGATTGACTTAAATTTTATTACTGGAGAAAATACTGATTAGTAAATACTCCCTTGAATTACTATATTTTTAAGTCATTAAACATAAAAGTGTTCTGAAAGACGTTGCCCTTGCATATTAAATGCACTGCAAGAATAAAGTTGTTGAAAATATATTGTTGAAATATCCAGTCACCTTTCTAACAAGGACTGTGGAGTGAATTGGTGGAAGAACAGGAGGTCTAATAGTCATTCCTACAACTTCCCCTCGGATATCTCTTCTTTCTGATTCTTCTAACTTCCAAACATCAGTATTGTCTTCTTGTTGCATGTCATTCCTGTAGCTCTAAAAGAAACTATTTTAGACACATCATTGTATATTGCCAGGGGAGAATTCTGGGTTTTGTTATGCCTCATGCATAGCTGGAACCATCTAACTTATTTCAATGCTTGTATTTGTCCAATGTTTGCTAATTTGTGGGTTAATCATATTTTTTCACAACTTTTTTCTTGAAGATAAGTTAAAATAACCCATTTTTAAAGAAGCAGCATAGTAATGAAGTATCCACTCAAATAGTTTGAATGTCCATAGAAGCTGTCCACTGGGGGTTCTGCATAGAAATTCCTCTGCAGCATGGTTATATCAGTCAGCCGATCCCCTACAAATAAAACCCCGCAGAGGGAAAGAGATGGTATAGAATAATTGTAAATACAGTGTAATTCTTATGTATGGTACATAGGGGTGAAAAATCTGCTGCTTTTGAAAAGGCTATGGTGAAATGAAAGCATTTTGCATAAACCAGTCACCTTTACATGCTTCTAAAACTATTTACCACAGATAAAGTTTAGAGTAATAATAACTTTAAAAAGAGAAATGAAGCTACCTTCTGCTAACTGGAAATTGCACTCTCATATGAATGTGTGTTCTTTGGTAGCCTTTATTATATTCTGTGCCCCTTGGAAGCTGTTGGAGATAAGAGGAACAAGTTTTTTGATTGCAAATTACAGCTTTTCCAGATTTCTTGATTTCTTCCTTTTTTTTTTTTTTTTTAATTACCTGCATTTTGCAATGCAGAAGGTAGAATGAATGTTCTGGAATATCACAACTAATAGTATAGGACCTTTTGGGATACTGACAGTTTCATTTTCTGTTTCTCTGCATTGCATTTGACAAAGGGTCAACTTTTATGCATGAGTTCCGCGTCCCCAACTATCATTTCTCTCTTGGCGTTAAAATATTTGTAATGATTAGTAATATAGAGGCAAGTCTATAGTAAGTAAGTCCATGGTAAAACAAATGGTTCTTGATCTCTCAGAAAAACAAAAATATTTGCAGTTACTCTGGTATTTATTACTATGTGATACTAAACCCAAAGTTCAAACAAACTAGAAGATCCCTAACAAACATCACTATCTTTTACGTGAAAGATGTATTTTTGTATTCACACTGAACAAGCAGGAAAGAAAGAGAAGAATTCCAAGACCAGTCATGAGATGATGGTTTGCAATAGGAACTATATGTTTGTCTTCATTTAAACTGTGCCACTGTATAGCAAATAGTGCTCCTTTCTCTCTCTTCAGTGTTTCAGATCACAAGCAGAAAGGTTGGGGATGGTGTTTGATTTTTTTACTCTGTCTCCTAGGATAACTGGGGGATCTTTTAGCATCTTCTGATTCTTTCATTAGAAACACATGTATATATTTATCCTCTTAGTTGCAGACCTTGTTACAAAATTCCTTTGCTGAATTTCTTGCATTCAGTTGGGGTGTTTGCAATTATATGGATGGTAATAAAGGCTGTGGGGATTAGGCTGCTGTTTCAAAGATGCATGTGTGAAACATTGCTTACTATTCGTTTTCATGTCATTTTTAATATTATCCTGAATTGTGAAATGGGGTCAATATCATTTTTCAATCTGTAATTTCAGAAGAGAGTTTCCTTTTTAAATTATTAAACCTGTGCCTATTTTCTTTACTGTTTCAAAAATTCAAGTTGACTTTACTCTCCATCTCTTTATTTTTTTCCCTTCCCTTACTTCCTCCTTTTCCCAACTTTTGAGAAAATTTAGAATATTGACACTACTATGATGAGAAAGCCAATATAGCAACCTCTGCAGATGCCACGCATCTGAAATGTGCTTTCTCCCACCTTTTTTTTTCCACCACCACCTTTTTCCCCCAATGACAAGACCAGATCAGAGAAATGTGAAGCTCTCAGATTGTGACCAATGTGTCCAATGAAGGATTGACTTTAGTTACTCAGGGGCACCTTAGATATTATATAGTACTGGAACATTAAAAAAATATATATATATTAGAAGTAAAGGTCAGAACCTCAAGATGATTAAATCTCAAAATAAAATAAGCTTGTGGAATAAGGCAAACATCATTTGGAAACAACATAAAATGTTTTGTTCTGTAAAAGCTGAAATTGCTTTTGTTTGAAATATGCTGAAGTGTACTCCAGACATTGATTTATTTGGTAAAATTGACTTGGACTTCCTAAATATTTTTGTTCTTCCCGGATTTGTGAATAAGAGAGGAAAAGCTTTTGTATTTATTTTTTTCTTCCCTCTTTAAAAAAATATATACATACATATATATTATGGAATGAGCAAAAACTTTAGTTTAAGAGAAAGTGAAACTAGTGGATCTTATCAGTAATGTAATTAAGAATCCTGCATATAATTCTCTTCCTCTTTAGTACTTTCATTATTTTATCTGATCACTTAACAGATGTTTACACTATTCTAACAGCTATTAACTATTCTCGCAGCACTCCTGTTAGATAAACTTATCTTCATTTTATACAAGGCAAAAACCCAGGCAAAGAAATGGTAATGAGTTCCCAAGGTAAGGAAAGAAAAGAGCAGAGACTCATGTTTTCCATGTTTTTCATGTTTAATCGCACCATGCTGGTGCTCTGGTAGAGCCATTTCCCTTTGTCTATGTTTGCACTAAAAAGAGATTGCTTGCAAAATTACTGCATACTTGATACTCTGTGTGCCACATTTGTTTCCTAAATAAGCTTTATATTGAGATTCAGCAGTATTTTTCAATTACACGATTTTCAGCAGTAGCTTGAGTGCTGGACTATGACTACATTTGCTTTATCTTCCCACTTTGTCTTGGACCAAAGCCAGATTAATTTCTTAAAAGAAAATAATCAGACATGATATGAATTTCTGCAGTTCAGTACATCTGGACAAGTTCCTCCTCAGTCAAGTTAAATTAAAAATGAACTGGCAAACTTACTGTGAATCAGGCTGCAAAATAGGGGTGCATACAGCCTGTAGTAAAACAGATTATAATGTCAGATTATTTTAGTTGACACAATAAACCAAATTCTGTTTCGTATTTTTTAGCATTGGACTTCAGCAGAGAATGATTGCTTCGTAATTTCTTGAGTCACATATTCAGGCTCTGCAGTTCTGGAAGACTGTCACCTCCAATCTGGACAGTGAACGAGGTGCATAGTTTGATTGAAAGGCTAGAGTGTACTCTACATTTTATTTAAATAGAAAAAGCTATCTGGATTGTAAACCACATGATAGAGATTGTAGGAGAGAGTTTCAGCATGATCATGCTATGTTGGCTGCCTCAAGTCACTTAATCTTTATTCTAGGAGAAGCACAGAGGAAGTCATAAGAAGTAATCAAATATACACTTTGTGTGTGATTTGAGACAGGATTGCATTAAAAAAAAACTGCATGTGAATATTTGTGGTTTTTTAGTTAGTTAGTGGTTCCCAAAAGCAAGTAAGAGGTTGGATGATAAACTACACTTTCACATGAGAAAAGATGCAGGAATTTTATGAATGAAACATGTATGTCTGCTGTTACCCATTACCAAAAACAGATCTGAATTTTGAGTTCCTGGTTCTGCCTAAGATTTCTTGATTCAGCAAGTCATCCTCTGCAACAGTTTTTTCAACTGCAAAATGGGCAGAATTATTCTTCAGAATTACTTCTCTCTTCCCACTTCTGTCATCTCCTTCCTTTCTTTTGAGATGAATTGTTCCTGCAATGACTTCCCTCATTCTTGCCCATACTGCTGGCTGTCTGTCTTATGCTAAAACATATACCACTTTGAACTGTTGCTATTGAAAACTACTCGTTTTGAAGGTGATTCTGCTTCCTGGAGGTATCTTGTGTTTTCCATATATGTATATATTTTTTTCTCCTGGTTTTATAGCAATAATTCCAGTGACAGCATTTAGATTGGAATTCTTTCTTCCCTCTTGGAAAGAGCTGGGATTATTGTTGCAGTAAAGTGTAGAGAAAAAAATGAAAGCATCCGAAAGAAAAGAGGCAGCAATGGAAAAACGTTTTCCTATCTCCTGATGCGAATTCCAAAAACTATTGCTGTAAAATCTCTTTTCTTACAGGACAAAATCTGAAGTGATGCATTCTTCATCTCTTAATGAATTTATGATATGTCTCTGAACTCATACCAGGGAATTTCTGCAGTTTCTGGATTGTCTTCTGGAGGGAAGAAGTCCCCTTTTCCCCCCACAAACAATTTAGAGTGCAGAAAGAGACAGTTTTCTTCTCTCCAGCACTGATACCAATGAGCTCCTAGTGAATATGAGGTAGACAGTTGTGTCATCTTTTTGAGCTGAGTTACTGAATTTCAGGTTCAAGAATCTCTTGTCAAGGGAAATTAAAAATTAGTTACAGATCCACTCACAGAGCAGGAAATGTAACAGCTGGAGTGCATATGTCTGTTGATCATATGCAAGATGGCAGATGAAGAAAAGCCTGCATCTGTTTTCCCTAGTTCTTAACATGACCTGAGGAGGAAAAAAAAAAAAAAAAAGACTCACAGCATATTTAAAAGCCTTTATTAAAAAAAAAAAAAAAAATGGATGATTAAATTAGGAACGATGGATCTGAAGAGCTGTGAGTATTAGTTTTCAGTATATTTGCTTTCCATTCTCAGCTTTTTATCTCCTTGTACCATGTTTCGGTTGACAGCGAGTTCCTGGTCACCTAGTCACTCATGATTCATCGCTTGCAGATGTGACTGTAGAAGCACAGCGACTTTCCTGATGGACTTCATAATACCTTTCTCCTTAAAAGTGGGGAAGGCGGTGCTTCTGGAAATGGCATGCCATCTGATGTTCAGAGAGGCAGACTGATGATTTCTTGTTAAAAGAAAGACTTCGAGTGACACACATTTTCTAGAAATAAAAAGAGGGGGGGGGGGCAAACGGCTGAGGAATCTGGGGAACTGCAAGACTGTCAACCTGACCTCAATATCAGGGAAAATTATGGAGCAGATCATCATGAGGGCGGGCACACTGCATATGTGCGACAACACACGAGAGGATCAGGCCCAGCCAACATGGGTTCATGAAAGGCAGGTGAAGGGGCTGGAGTCCTAACTTTACAAGGAGCAGCTGAGGGAGCTGGGGTTATTTAGTCTAGAGAAGAGGAGACTCAGGGAAGACCTTATCAGTCCCTACAACTACCTGAAAGGAAGCTGTAGGGAGGCACAGGTCGATCTATTCTCAAGAATAACTACTAATAGGACAAGAGGAAACAGCCTCAAGTTGTGCCAGGGGAAGTTAAGGGGAGAATTTCTACACAGAAAAAGTGGCAAAGCTTTGGAATAGGCTGCCTTGGGAAGTGGTGGAGTCCTGGTCCCTGACAGTGTTCAAGAAAAATGTAGATGAGGCACTTAGGGATATGGTTTAGCAGCCGTGGCACTGAAGGGTTTACGGTTGGACTCAATGATCTTGAAGGTCTTTTCCAACCCTAGTGATTCTATGATTTCAGATGGCTGTGCACATTATTTGTAGTGTCCTATGCACTGTTGACTGAGGAATGATTTTTACATATAATCCATCATTCTCTGTTGAATGGAACCAGAGAGAACCAGAGAGAACGATGGAACCAGAGAGAATGCACACAAAGCAGCACCCTCTGTGCTGCCCTTGGCAAAGAGAGTTGCAAGTATCATGAAAATGTTTGCAAGTTTAAAAAAAGTCATTCTAAAAGAAAACTGCATGAGAAAAAGCAAAATGAGGCTGTCTTTTGATTTAAATTCACAGCAATTTTTCAAGGGTTCCGAATGACTGCAAGTTTAGAGTGTGTTTAACAAATGTAAGCTTAAGTGCTTATATTTATCATTTTTGGCTGGTAGAATTAACTTTGTATCAGAAGCAGTGACAGATGGACTTCTTGATTTATAATTTATTTTGGCTGAGGCCTGAAACAGCCTCTTGAAATCCCCTCTAGCAAAAATCTTTTGTATTGACCTATGGGAG
Organism: Crypturellus tataupa; assembly: GCA_034781795.1. Classification (NCBI taxonomy): domain Eukaryota; kingdom Metazoa; phylum Chordata; class Aves; order Tinamiformes; family Tinamidae; genus Crypturellus; species Crypturellus tataupa. Next base: position 5,461,112 of record JAWLRI010000002.1, read on the forward strand.
GATTGATCTCTGATAGAAGATAAAACAAACTCATAGTGTAGCCACAGAGTCTTATCCTACAAAAGAGATTCATCAATCTTTATGCCATGTTTAATTTTTTTTAAGAAATCTAATTTTCTCTAGTTAAATTACCTTTAATAAGTCATCAAAAAAAGATACCAATGAGTTTGCAAATGTTTTTAAAGCAGCAACGTGGTTTTCAAACCTGTTATTTTGTTTCAAGCTTGGAAAATTTTGATGATTGTATTTCTTGGTTTGGCTTATTCTGAAGTTTTTTGTAACCCCAAGGCTAGGAAATAGCTTCGCAAGAGAGTTTGGGAGCTGGAGTTTTGGGCCTGGCCGGCCTTTATTTCAAGGCAGCCAAATGGTGTTCGTGCTCCTTGAAAGGTAAATACCACATTTTCAAGTGGCCTTATTTATTTACATTTCTTAATACCTTCAGTGCATTTAGAAATTGGTCCTGTCCTTAGCTTTTCATCATTTGAGTTTGTTTGGTTATCTTTTATTCCTTACCCTTCCCACATCCCTTCTCCTTGGTTTGCTCTGGTATTTGAAAATATGTTAGGTTTGTATTTCAGAAGGAATGACCTGCAAAGGAGGATTTTACACACATTGCCTCTTTATGTAAGGGTGATATTAAGAAAGTCAAAGCTGAGTGGGAGTTGATGCTTACAAAGTATACCAAGAGCATTGACTTTTCTTTCTAGATTAATAATAAAGGACTGAGCAGGAAGAATCTGCCCTACCGCTGAACACAGCAGGTGATCTAGTGAACTAGGTGATCTAGTGCCACTGGACACAAAGAAGGGTGAGGTACCCAAGGCCTGCTTCACCTCAGTCTTCACCAACAGGCCCTTCACAACTAAGCGCTCTTAGTTGAAGAAAATCAAGCAGTCAGTGCCGAGCAAGTCAGGGAATAATTGAAGAAATTCAGCCATTGATGAATTCCAGAAATTGAAGCCTTACAAGTCCAGAGGAATAAAGATTGAGTCTAAAGGAATGGATGTGTTTTGGGCCCACACAACAAAGAAAAGTTCTGTGGAGGGTCACCAAGATGGTCAGGGGCAGATATTTACTTTCACATATGTCTCCTAGGGATGGAGGAGCATTCAGAACCCAGAAGAATAGTTGTTGTGTTGGCTTCCTGATCCTGTCAAACACAATCTCTGCTTTTCTGGGTTGCTGAGGGCTGGCTGTCCTCCTCAGCATATACACAGTGGGACCAAAAATAAAACCCAACAAAACAGCCCAGCCCCTCAAAAAACAGCAATAACAAATATATTGTTGCATGTATACCTTGTGAAGCACACACAGGACTTCACATGGGGCTCGCACTGGGGCTTTGATGCTTTTCATGTAGTGAGAAACCTTTCCCGTGTGGCAACATTAATCCAGTGTCTGGGAAATAGGAAAATTCCCAGTGACTGCTATAAGGTAGTGTGGAGGCCTATCACTGTTTTATAAGAGAGTTTGAGAACATTTAATAACAGTTTTCTGGTACAGCCTGTGTGCAGGTACCACACTTAATTTAGCTTTTATTGTTTCATCCGTTATGTACCATTTACTGTATTTGCTCTTAGCTGTCCACAAAGGATACAATAAAAGAAGACTTCCTTGTCTATAATCTTCTCCAGCAAAAACTGAGGCAGCAGTTTCAATAAAAGGTTAATTTAAAGCAATGGGCTCTGAGGGTGCACCTGACATCACCAGCAGGAGGATCAGATTTGCTATGGCTCTGCTCAGGCAGTCCTGAAGGGCACAACAGCAAGGTACTGGGCTGGGTAGCCCCTTGATTTATCTGGGGCCTAGTAAACCTACTGCTATTCTCCAACAATGGTGTTTAATAACAAGTAAAAGCAATCCTAGGATTTCTTTTATCACCTAGAACTGTGTAAAAAGAAAGGTTTTCTCGTCAATCCTGAAATTATTCAGGTAAAGCTTTATTTTATTGGAGAGTTAAGAAAATAGGAGATTTCTGAAATGTTTTCTGAAGTAAAAGAATTGTTTTCTTTTTCTCATACTACATATGTGTATGGCTCTTTCTTGCCATGAAGTATGAAGTAGAATGCATTAACAAAACATCTTCTAGTGACAATTTGTAATGAAATGTAAAGTGTGAAAAATAGAGCATGCTGGAAATGACTTCAGATACATATTGCAATATTAAGGGGGTAGAAATAGGTGTTTGTTGTTTGTTTGTTTTCTATCATTTTGAAGAAAAATATTTTGAACTCTATGGATGTGTTCCTTCCTAAGCGTACCATGGCTTGTTCCCAGCAAGCCAGCCTTACGGAATTCCAAATACCATGACAAATGAGTTCAGATACAGTTGAAGTCTTCCTCGTGAGAGCTACAGACTTGTGTATTGTTTTTGATATATGTTGGTGTGATTTCACTGAAGCAAACCAAGCATGATGTCAGTTATTAGTATATATAAAATATGTGTACACTGCACAAAAGCTATTGACAATTTAGCTTTAAATTGCCTTAAACTTACTTTAACTGCTTTCCTGAGATAGACAATAAACAGGATTTTATATGTGTTTGTGTTACTTGAGCAATATGAAACTTCTCACTGAAGTTTACTGATTGGTTTAGATTCCTTGAAATACAAGAGGTTGGACTGGCAGCCTGGAAGAAAGCTATCTTTAAAACTCAGATATATTCACACAACCTTAACTTATTTAGATAGAACTTGGGCACTTAGGAATTTTCTATTATTTAGAACAGTTTAGATTTGGAGTTATTATGCAAAGCTCTTGTAGTAAAAGTTATAAAACTGCTCTTATGCATCTTAGATACATAGTGAGGTGAGTAAAAACATGATAAACTGTTTAGCTAAAGGAATGTCAAATTTTTTGATCAAGAAAGTTGAATTGCTTGATTTTGGGGATTTTCTCAACAATTTGTTTTGTTTTTGAGGTTTTAAAAAAGGAAAACATGTGAGATCTGAAATTGAGAGAAAAAGTCACAAACTTAACAGTTTTCCTGATGATGGAGATTCTTTGGGTTGGTGTAGGGTGGCCTGCTTTCTGCTTCCCATTAGCACTTGCCTATTAACATTGCAAACATATAAAGGTTTTGCTCTGCTTCCTACTCCATGAGGGTAGAACTTCTTAGAACCATGCTTGTAAAAATCTCTATGATATTGCTATTAAATTGGAAAGTAAAATGCTACTTACCCAGGCTTCAGCATGAGTCTTCAGGAACTGATTACGTTTTGATCGGCTCTTCCCATAGGGCTCAGTTTGGCTGAGAGACTTCTATCAAAGTTACTTCTATCTATCATCTCAGCTACGAGGAACTCTCTCTTCTCAGTTCAGGCTCGTGTATGTGGAGGTCTGATTGCCAGCACCCAGAGCCAGGCCACACGTCCCAGGAGCCCATGTGTCCGCGGTGCGGGCGCAAGTGAAGGCGTGCAGGTGAGTGTGCAGTCACCACGGAGCATAAGCCAGACTTGCCGTCAAGCTGGTGAAGTGACCTGGGAGTCAGGTATGTGCGCGAGGCAGTAAGGGTGAAACCACAGTGGAACTGGCCGCTGAGTGGACCATGCTGAACCCTCAAGGGCTCTTAGAGTCTGGTGTGGGAAGGGTTTGTTTGGGAGACCTTCTTGTGTGTATGTGTCTCTCTGAGCCTAGGTGTCCAGGCCTGGTTACTTAGTTGGACCTTGTGGAGGTGCCGCAGTCCCATCCATCTACTAAGTGCAAAAGCTTAACACTCGGGACCCATTTCATTTGCATCCTTGTTTGCATTCTCATTTTAACCATTTTTTTTCCTATGACAACATTAGTTGGAATAAATATATATCACTGAAAAAGAAATCTGTCTATAGAACCTGCCTTTGTAATGCAGCTAATGTAGCTGCATTAGCTCAAAAGATATTGAATCAATACAAACATCTATGTGGAACTGGTACACGCAATGCACAATTGGGACTGCAGTGAGAAACAATATTACCAATAAACATGGGGTTTATTTCTTTCTATGGTTGTCTGTTTTCCCTTTCCTTTACAAATCAGAAAGAAGGCTGTGATTATATGAAAGAAGTGCAGTTCTAAATTTTTTGATAATATCTTATAAAAAGCTTTCTAAACTGCAGAGAGTGCAGTTTTATTCACACGGTTGTGCAAGCTGGTATCTCGATTGCTGTGGAGAGATCCATGAGGCTTCAATTTCTCTTAGTTTTTCTCTGATCCTTTAGGAGCTGGCATCTCAGTCTCTCTTCTTAGCTCATCTTTTTTAGTTCTTATTACTCTCTCCTTTCCTGAATAATAAAGAAACATACCCTGGGATTTCCTTGAATCACTGATGACAACTGATTTCCTTTTACATGGGAATTGGTGAATGTTGTTCACTTGGTTTTAAAGAGAAAACAGAATGAGGTAAGGGAAATAGTGAAAGTTTTTTTTTTTTTTTTTAATTACACTCCAGTCCCCAAAATGCCAAGGGAAGATATTTAAAAACAGAAATTTGCTTCCTTTTTGCTAACAATTTGCTTCCCAGTATTCAAATTGTTACTAGTAACAGTCCCTTTGCTCTAAACCCCATCTCTGACCTAAGCTAAGCCAAACCTCTACCACTTACACTAATTGTAGACCCTAACTTTAACTCTAGCCCTAACACTAATCCCAACCTTAAATCTAACACAGTATAATTCAAGCCCTAACCTTGAATCCTTATATCTCCAAATCTAAACCCTAACACTAACCTAATCCTTAACATTAAACTTAAATGCTAAACCTAATACTTACTTTAATCCCTAATCATTACCCTAATGCTAATCACAACTCTAATGCTAAATGCTAGCCTTAATCCAAACCCTAACTCTAATACTAATCTTACTCCTAATATATAACCATAAATACTAACCCTAACCTAATTCTCAGCAGTAATATTATCTAAACCCTAGCCCTAAATCTTTAAAAATAATCCTACCCTTCCACTCACAGTAGAATTATGGAAGTAGGAGGCTGATTTGGACAAAACTAAAAACAAATGTCTTTTCAGCTCTATTAAGTCTTGTGTGTTCTTTTTCACATGGTCCTGTGAGGAAAGCTCAGGTGTGTGATTTCACAAATAAGGAGCTTCCCCCACAGCCTGGCTGAAGAGCAGGACAAAG
>JAWLRI010000002.1:5466542-5519585 GCA_034781795.1 Crypturellus tataupa
CAATGGGGAAAAGGAGAGGGCGTCCCTCGTCGGGAATTAGGATAAAGGGGGGCTGCGACCCCCAGCAATTTGAGAGACCCCACAGGGATATGCGTGGTGGACTCTCCCTTTATTTGAATAAAGCTTTAAGATCTATGCCCGGTGGATTCTTCCTTTATTCAAATAAAGTCTTAGTTCTCCTCTGTCTCCTTTTTGGACATTTCACTTCTAGACAGCAAGAATTTTTTGCACATCAGTACTTCACTCTCAGAGTGTTCAGAAGATATTATCCCACAATATGTTCTTCTAGAGCTGCTCAGGTGTATTTAAACCAAGGATTCTCCTTTCCAAGGCAACTGGCAGTTCTTGATTGGAAGAACTCTTCTCTGGAGGTCTCCAGTCCAACCTCCTGCTTAGTCTTTGCCAGTGCTACAAGTCAGTTTTGGCTTGTTTAGCTGAGTCTTGAAATCTCCAAGGAAGGAGGATGATATGCATTTTTCTAGATATGAACATAGCTTTTGAATGTTTAGATTCTCACCATATCATCTTTTTCTAGGTATAATTAATAGCACATTGAAGATAGTCTCTTTAAAAAAAATTCTAATGTAGTTTCAGAAAGTTTTACAACTTTACTGGTAATCTTCCACTTAATTGTTTAGGCTCTGTTCCAAATCTTTTTGAAATACTTTGGCATCAGGGAAAAAGAGTGGAACTGAATGCAGTCACGGGCAGCTTTGAAACAGCCTAAGTATTAGCAGAAAATTTTCAGTTGGTTCCATTTCCACCAGAGAACGACAGTATATTGAAAGCAAAACACTTCATGGAAATTTGTCAGCACTGATGAAGCATTCAAATGCTATTGAGTAACTTTCCGTCTTGTTTCTGGCCAAACTGGCTGCTAGCCTCATCAGTCATCAGCAGTTCACACACAGGCTGCTCTAAACTCAAGCTGTTTTGATTCCAAAGGGAATCTGAACAAAACAGCAGAGTTTCACTGCCTTTTTTTTCCAAGATGGTTGACATTTCATCCTCTATACTAGATGGTTTTGCATCAAGATCTGCAAGCAAGCAGCATTTACTTTCTAGACCAGGCCTTGATCTGCGCTCCCTGGGCTGATCGGCTATATGCCATCTGTCAAGTCAATAGAAATGACAAGCAAAGCTACTTTCCTCTAGATTGTGATGTTCCTTTTCTACTCAGGCATGAAATAAGCACTGTAAAAATATACAAGCAGGATGCATAACAAGCCTGCATATATAAAACTGGACAGGGTGTACATGTGATTTTAGGCAAAACATACTTCTTCCTGTTTGAAATGATAGAAGTTTCTGAACATAATGAAAAGTGTGGTTATTTGGTTAGGAAAAAATGTGGAGGTATATTCCTTTATAAAAATCTACAATATTTGAAATTGTCCACACTGCGTACTACATATGGTTTCTTGACTGTCTTACAAGTAATTAGAAAAAATATTAATGACTGAAGATCTCATTAGATGTGATTTACGTGGAAAGATGGTCTTGGAAGTAATATTTAGTCTTAGGAAATAATTCTCTGCTTTATGTGTCCTGTACTTCCTTCTCTTTAGTTTTAACAGTCCCTAATATTTTATGGAATCTTGGTTATCTGTTGATCTGCATAGTAATACTTTTTTCTCTACTATAAGATATTGTCAGAGAATAAGCAACTATTGTCATCTATAACAGAGAATAATGGTACTTCAAAAAGTGCCCCTTGGACTTGGGTCTGGTGTTAGGACAGTGTGATACTCCTGGATGAGCTCTTATTTAGATAGTGTATGTATAAGAAATTTATTGTATTAATAAAAGGCAGATTTCTTTTAATTCATTAGATTAAGCAATGCACTTGCTAAAGTTATAAAATTTAAATAATTATCTGAAAATAGATTCATATTTAAGTTTACAGTATGAATAGTTAAGATAATTGGCTCCTAAACTCTATTTTCAGAGTGATGTTAGCCAGTTAATTATTGTAAACATACTGTTGCTATCTATGGGAACATAAGTACAGCATCTTGTCACAGATGTGTGCTGGAATTTGATTTACTAATTTAGGTGACTTTTCTTTGAATGACAGTTTCTGTCAAGGGCATGTAGCAACTAACACTTAAAAATGTATGATGTAGATAAAGGAAGTCCAAGGCAAAGCAAGGAATTAAGCGGCAATAATAGTGATATATATATATATGTGTGTATATATATATATGTATAAAATATATGTGTGTGTTTGTGTGTAGTCTGGTCACTATTCATGATAAACATGAAAAAAGTAGATTGAATCACTGTTTTTTGGGAATCAAAGTATGAATTACCTTATGGTGTCTTAAACTTGCTTTCTGTCCCTCTCTGACTGCTTATGGATTTGGGTGATTGCTGCAAAGTCTGTGTAAAAATTGTCATTGCTATGAGGAGATAGAGGAGCAGCTAGTGGATGCAATTGCACTTGCATCTGTATGTGTGCAAGCCCAGCCAAGATGTCAAAATGAACAGGAATAAAAAGAAGGGATCCCAACAGAGATACCCAATGAGTCATCACAGAATTAATACTGGAGAACTGAACTGTGATATGTTTTGGTCTGTCCATCTTTTCCACTTCCATACAAGTGACTATGGATTTCTTCTGGAGTAGATTGATCCCAAATAGTCTGGCCTCAGGAAAGCAAGGAAGACCACATGGGCCTGCATTTGGTTATTCATCACACCAGTGTAATGAAGCCAAGTAGCTTCAGAAACATTCAGAGGGAATAGTAGATCACGAGGAAAAAGAAACTATTAAGCAGAAATATAAAGGACAGAAAGACAAGGCAACAACAACAATGCAACAGGGGAGCATTGTACAAAAAAAGAGAGAGCAGCTATCTCTTTTGCTTAGTTACTGACTTATCTGTTCAAAGCCATGCCTTACATGTTCTTTGTTTCCTCAAAGGGTGACTTAATCTTGCTGCTATCTCCCCCAAAACAGTTGATCAAACCATGAATATATTTGCTTTCAGTTCTGTGGCACTGAGCCTATTCCGAAGAGTGATGGATCACTTAAGTAGAAATCTCACTGACATCTTTCAGAGATAGAAATCAGTACCTGCAGAATGCATTATGGAGAGGAGATTATCAGCTTTGTGATACCCAGAGAAACCTCTTTTTAGTTGCTCACCATTCTGTAATGCTATAAATAGTTTTTCTCTCTTCTGCTATGGAGCAGATATTACTGAGCTTAAGCATCCTGTTGTAAAAGCATGCACAACTTCTTCATTCCTGTTTACTATATTCCTCATCTTAGTCTCTCTTTAGTTGCCTTTGGCCAAAGAGAGGACTAAATCAAAACCATGGGCAGATTAACACCAGTTCTTGCTTTTGCATCTCTGGCCTGCCTATGAATGGGTAAAGCAAGAACTTTATATCTGAACAGTTTGAAATCTGGCATGTGTGCAATACAAGTAACTGGATTTTGAAAGCAGAGGAGCTTGAAATTTCCTCTGATTTCCAAGCACTTCTTTAAGGAGTGTCTTCACTAGTTATTTCTAAGTAAATTCAAAATTCTTGCTTAACTTACCTCGAGGAAATCATGATTTTGCTGTTGTCTTATAATTCCTGTTGCTGCTGTCACTCCTTTGTCCATGAGAAGGGCACGACTCTCAAAACGAAGGCTTCCTGATTCATGGCAGCTAGGATTCTGACCCCTAGGACAAAATGGGTACCATACAGCTTGCAACTGCTTTGACTATCTTCTTGCCTCTTCATGTGGCTGGTCGATCTTACAGACCATATGGTTGCTCTGATGTCACACGACGTTTTTAACAGAACATCCCGGGGATGAGTTAATCAGCTCTGTGACACTCTTATGACTCTCTTCTCCCAAGTTCTGAAAAGGACAAGAAGATGGAGACCCAGTAGAAAAGTGAAAGTTGCTTCAAGACTTAGCAGTCAAATTCAAAAATTAGCAGTCTGAGGTACTGCTAATTTAGTGTTTAAATGAGACTTCCCCCACAATCTGCTTTTGTCATTGACTGTGGTCTGTTGATTATTGGAGATAATCTGTTTGGTGGTGGTTTGGAGAGAGATTTTCCCATCCTAAAATATATTATTTAGAAAACCAAAATCCCTCACATTTAATTTTGCATCTATTTTCCTTCCTTCTTTTATCTTAATTCATCATTTCATTTGAATGATTTATTTATTGATTTGTTAAGTTTATGCTTGTGCACTGAGATGTTATCAATGTGCCTCATATTTATTTGCATTATTGGATTGATTTAGTGATATGATTCTCTGTTCAGTTCCAGATTACTTTATCACCAGTGCTTATTTTTGTCATCACATGCCTCACTTATTTCTTGGCTGAACCTTTGTGGGCATTATTTTTCATAAATAAGTGTCAGTTAGTAAGACTGTGACTTGAAAATTGGATAGTCCTTCAGTGCTTACAAGAACTGTTCATGAATTTGGAAAGTGTTGGGATGACTTTGGAAGGACTGCCTACAAGATTTGCCTGCATTTCTTTAAAATCACATATAATATCAGAAATCCCTCTTGCAAGAATTATAAAACTTACCAAGAATTGTATTTAATTCCTTTATAAAAAGTAATTTAGTATCTAGTTCTACTAATTTCACTTGAGTCTTCAGATTGAAACTTCTTCAGAATATCTCCCTTGAAGACAGGCTGACCTTAAAGCATGTAAAATGTTACTTCAGGCTGAAGTAATGCAGTATCATTAGGATATTCCACTGCAGGTTGAGGGAAGGGATCCTGCCCCTCTACTCAGCTCTGGTGAGGCCACACCTGGAGTATTGGGTGCAGTTCAGATCCCAGATCCCAGGACAAGAGGGATGTGGAGCTGCTGGAGAGGCCACACGGATGATTAAAGAACTGAAGCATCTATCATATTAGGAAAGGCTAAGTGAGCTGGGCCTGTTTAGTCTGCAGAAGAGAAGATTGAGAGGGGATTTCATCAACATGTACAAGTACCTTAGGGGTGAATGTAGGGAGAATGGGGCCAAACTCTTCTTGGTGGTGGCCAGTGACAGGACAAGGGGTGTAACGGGTACAGGTTGAAACACAGGAAGTTCCATCTCCGTGTGAGGAAGAACTTCTTTCCTGTGAGGGTGACAGAGCCCTGGAACAGGCTGCTCAGAGAGGCTGTGGAGTCTCCTGCTCTGCAGATCTTCAAGACCCGCCTGGATGCCACCCTGTGCCACGTGCTCTAGGTGGCCCTGCTGGAGCAGGGAGGTTGGACTAGGTGATCTCTAGAGGTCCCTTCCAACCTCAACCATTCTGTGATTCTGTGATGTATATATTTCTCAATGAAGATTTTGGCACCTGCAGGAGAAGTCAGAGCAGGAGACTGAGCAAGGAGGGATACAGCATAAGGATTTAAGAGGGCAGCTTCAGCTTTAGAAGCAGATTCTTAGACTGGCAGGAGCTGAAACAGCCCCAGCATCAAAAATAGCATTTACTTAACCAACATGAAAATTCATGTTCTGCAATCTGCCTTTACATCATATTTGCAAGGAGATTGCAGGAGTAGTTTAAACCAATATTATCAATATGTTCATCAGCTTGAGATGAATTTTGTATGCCTATCTGAAGTGATTATTTTTCTAGCATTCTGGTTTGCAGTCTTAGAAAATTTGATCCTAGCTTTATTCCATACTCCCCATGTTTCTTCTTTTGCTACCTTTAATGTTTCCTGCATTATCTGTAGCAGTCCTGCTTCTCCCTGGAAAACTGCTTTCATACATATGTTCTCTTTTACTTCTCCTATCAATCCTTCTTGTCTACTGAGACCATTGGCAACCTGGTCTGTTGTCCAGGTCCCCATGGCTTCTGCACGGATGGTTCTGTACTCAAAATACCTTCTCCTCCTTTCCACTAGAATAAATAGTTCTAATAATTTTCAGATTGAGGGAGGCCAGTGAAGGGCAGCCAGGCTCACTGTGGATATCAGCAGAAATATCAGCTCCCCAACACATCTTTCTTACCCTTTCCTCTAACATATTTCTTGCTGTATATAATGCTGTATATAATGGATCAGTGAGAGAAATTATGGACAGAAGAGGCAGCTTGGATGGTAGAAATCCCACTTAAGGCCAACAACCCTTAGGTGTAACTAATCCTTCCCCAGTCTTAGAAAAGTTGCAGGCAACTTGAGGGGTGATAATTCTGTTTGGAGATGTTGGGTGCTATACTGGCAAGGCTCAATGTTTGCTGTTGGCTAGGATGAAACTAGAATACCTTGGAGTCGAATGAATTTTCCTCAAAAGTGGTACAATTCAGCATACAAGTCCTATTACTAAGCACTGTCCAACTGTAATTCTGTGAAATGAACCTTTGTTGTAGCTGAAATTGTTTTAATCAAAATCGCAAAGGAGGGTCTCCAGCCTCATCTGGCCAACTACATCTACAGATCTATACAACTTAGTTCTTTAGGACAATATTGTGTTTTTTTTTCCAGCTGTTTTAGCATTTAATTAAAAGAAATTTCAAAACTTCAGTATGTGCTACTAGCAAAACACAACTGAGTTTCTCCTGGAAAATCTCTACCTGTAGATTCTACTAAATTTTATTTATTCCAAGTTTCTTAGAGACTGAATATGCAATACACTCTGGAGGCACTAGAAATGAATTTACAGAATATTTGGTTCAAAAATAGATGACTTAAATATGTAAAACAGGTTTGATTTTTGTTTTAATCTCTGGACCACAAAGGAATTATACCAAGAGGTTATAGGATTAAATGGGCAATGTCCATCTGAGTGGATTGTGTTCATTTTTTTGTGTTATGTTCTTTCAAGAAGAGAGTGAATGAATCAGACCCTACAGGAAAGATTGTACTGTCTTTTGGGAGGCTGAGCAGATTTTTGGAAAGCCCTTCTGGACCACAGACTGCAGGGTAGAAGCAAAGGTTAGATATTCTAGATGCTTAGACATGAGATAAAACCTGAATGATATTTTGGTCTTTCTTGAAAAGTGTATTGCTCTCACTGGAGTTCCCTTATTACTGAGATCACCTCACAGCACTTGGTTACTTTCATAGATGACAACAGCATTAGTGTATAGCTGTTTCGCTTATTTATTCTTTAAATAGTCTAAGTATAAATAACGTTTATTCATATGAAAATAGCGTTTATTCATATGACATATAATAGGAAGACATATATAAATCAAAAATGTAAACAAAGGCTGGATTTGTTGCAGGCAGAAATCCATTCCTTTGAATTACTGCACATTCTACTTTCCAAGTTCTTGTTGCCTAGTCAGAAGTAGTATTTAAACCATATGCTCTCTTAGACAAATTTGGAATCTCTTTCATTTGAACTCAGTCTGTTCTACTGTCTAATCATTGAAATACTAATGTAATGTCACTATATCCATTAGATTGTTCTTCTACAGGTATTGTTAGGATTAATATGAAATTATAGATTGTTTCAAACACATTTATCTAAGAATAATTCCAGATTGCCTCTCATGGCTGGCAAAACTAATTGGCATCGGCAATTAATAAGTTAGTAGAGTCTTCCTTTTGTAGTAAGCTGCAAAGATTTCCATGTCTGAGGATCAAATGAGAGCAGCTTAATAAAGCAGATCTCTCTCCTTCTCTTCTTTCTCCCTTCCTCTCTCTCTCCCTCTCTCTCTCTCTCTTTCTTTTCAGTTCAAACAGGCAATGGGTATATTCACTAAGGTTCAATAAGAATCCTCTGTCTGTCAGAGGATTCAGACATTTGGCACACACAGAGAATGACTCTTTCAGCCAACAGTTCATATTTTTATTCAAAATTTAATCTATTTTTTCATAGTTAATTAACTCTGCTCTGCCTTGCTCCACAATCTTCTTCCTTTGTAAAGGGTCGTCCTAACCTACCTCAAGCAGTTCTCCTTGACTGTCATTATCTTCCCAGGAGCTGCTTTTTCTCTATGGACTCAACATCAGGAAATGTTACACATTTTAATTCTGATGCTTGACTGGACTATACTGACCTGGAAACTGTGCATAACCCAGCACAACTTGCTGAAGTTTTGATAAGTCCTTCATTGCCCTCCTCCACAGCACAAGGAATAGAAGAATGTGATAACTTCACTATTTTATAATGTTTGATGTTTTAGCATTTTGTTTTTTTTTTTTCTGTAGAAGGAATCTGTAAGCTACATCTTAGAAAATAATTCGCAGTAAGTCAGTCAGGCAGAAGCAGATTTTTCTGTTGATGTATGAAATCTGTTAAAAAGAACTATTGCAACAATGATAAAGTAAGATTTCTCCTTATCCATTATCTACAATAATGTGCTCTGGTGGCTCCTTTTTTTTGTGTGGGTGGGGTGGGGGCATAACATTAAAGGTACTAAAGGTGAACTGTTGCAAAAGCTTAAGTGCAGAACATACACGATACACATACAGTTACAAATATCCCTGAATTAACATTTACCATAGATCTCCAGGCCACAAGAAAACTTAGCTTAAAATCTAATAGTTGATAAATCAGGCATTTTATTTGAACACGTGTATATATTTATACATATATACATATACATTCAGTAGGTTCATTATTTGGAGATTTATGTTTTAGTACTCAATCAAATTGTACAACATAAAACAAACTAAAGATCTTTTACAAACTGCAGAACATTCAAATTCTATCAACCAATTTCTGATGTGGGTTTCTAAATACATCATTTAACTAAATCTAAGCATGCTATGATGCTGTGTACTCCTTTGCAAGATTTGGTATTAGGTAGGAGTCTTTTAGCCTGAGTAGAAGTGATTGCAATTTCAGTAAGAGGCATATGATGTCTGCTCATATTACAGCTGATATCTCTATGCCTTAAAATTAAGAGTTAATGATTTCTTATTAGAATTTATAAAGAAGTTTTGTATTTAAACTTAGTTCTGAATTATTTTTGAAATATTTTTGAACAGTGTCTGATGTATCTACATTGTTATCTAGTTTTGATGATCTGATTGGATGCTAATTCCAGTTTTAACCTCTGTGTTAGGAGAAGGCTTCATATTGCTGCATGAGCCTCGGGAATTCCTTAATGGTCTATTCATCTTTTACCAGTGATTGAAAGGTACTTACCGTGCAAACGCTGTGGAAGCAATCAGACTAATAAATATGGTGTGTCTTTATATTTTAAGATGACTAAAAACAACAAATTGGCTTCCTTTTCTTTGGTGCTCTGGTCCAGGGTTAATTCCTCATATTTAATTGCTTTTACAGGAGGAAAGAAGGGTTATTTTCACTTAATAATATGTCAAATTTAATATCCAATTTATGTTAGTGTGGAAAATTTATCTTGGGGAAGATCCTTTATTAGTTTTACAAGTTAATCCTTCTTGGAATATAATTTCTCTTAACAGTCTTCCAACGTGAATTTGCTTGTCTTTTTAAACCTTTCAAGACCTTCTTGGATGCAGCCCTGTGCCATGTGCTCTAGGTGACCCTGTGTGCGCAGGGGGATTGGACTAGATGTCCTCTGGAGGTCCCTTCCAACCTTAAGGATTCCATGATTCTATGATTTGTTTGTCCTTTTATAGTTATTATTAGAAGGAAATGGCACTTGTTTTCTTTATCACATTCCCTGAGGCATATGTTCATGGATTTTTTTGTAGGACAAATGCAGTGGTGATTTTTACAACTAGATCTGTTATAAGCATGAACCTCACTGCCTTGATGATTCTTTTCACATTTTGTAATACTAACCCATGAATTATCCAAATGTTCTGCACACCACTCCTATGTTTAACACATGTACATGGATAACTTCCACCTGCATGCTGTTTTCTACTTAAGAAATTTTGATTAGTTAGTAGAACAGGCTTCTTTAATCCATTCAGATAGTTATTCCACATATTGATTTCTGTTGTTTGCACCTCTCTTAAAAGAAGTGACCACCCTGGCAGCAAAGTCTGCCAGATTTATCCCATTTTATCTTATGGTAAATGAAGGAGGGAAAGAAAAATAATCACTGTTGAATCTGAAAGAAATGGATACAGCTGCCTCTGAGAATACTGAATATCAACGTGGCAGTGTCTGCTCTTTCCTCCCTTTCTATGCTAGTGGTAGAAAACGTGTTTTGATTTACTGTCAGAGTGTTATTTTGTTGTCCTTTACTGCAGAATGAAAATAAAATTCTGGAGGTAGTGCTTTTGGCAGCTCTCTCAATTAAAAGAGTTCTTCATTTTGAGAAATTCTCTTTCTTAGAATTACTGTTAGAAAGAAATGGGCCAAGAATAGACAGAATGTACCTTGGATGCAGGATTTGGTTTTTATTTTTTTTTCTTCACTTTCTGCTGGAATGTAGAATACCTTGAAAAGAAATCTTTGTTGCCAACATGTATCAGTAACATGCATTTATTCAGATTTGGATTCCCCATCCTCTGCCTGAAACAATTTCCCTTTGATAGTTCTCCCTGTTCTTGAAAAGCGAAAGTGTTTCTACTATGAAAGACTTCTTGCATTTATTTGTAGCTATCCTTATAGCCCTGCCTTAAAAATAAATTTTTCTTGTGCTCTATTTCCTACCCCAGCTCCTAACCATACTGGAGTGAAGTTTAGAGTTAAGATTCTCAGATTCTCAATTCTCCTCCTTCCTCCTTGATGTGAGTTTTGTATGTGTAGTGTATGTCTTCCTCTAGGGCAGGAGGCATCCCTCAGGACATTATGATCTCAGCACAGTCCTTTGAGACAGAGAAGACTCTGAGTTGCTTTGTATGACCCCATTTCAGACAGCCCTATCGGGATTCTCAGATAACATTAGTTGATGTTGCTGGGATTTGTTGTCAGAAAAGCCACTCTGTTTGCTCTGTTCAGCCCATCTTTCCTCACTCTCTTGGGTGGTCGGAAGCATTTGACTGACCTATGGACTTGCAACATCAAGGAAAAGCAATGTTTTGTGTTGTGAGTCCAGATTGGGTGATCACATACAGAAAGCCCTTTAAGTGTTTTTATGAAGATAGGACAATTTTGATGGTCTTCAGCTTATTCTAAACACTATTTTCAACTAATACTACTACAAATAAAGATTAGAAGACATGGGTCATGATAGCAAGTCAACACAACTCTTAAAAACTTACAGAAGTAAAATTATTTAATAAGGTAAAATTCTTATTTCCCTTGCAGCAATGGAGAAGTTAAATCTGTTTGAAAGGTGCTGAATGTAAAACATATGTGAGTCTTATTTCTAAAAGCTGCTTGAAAGTCCTAGAAATCCCAGGATCATAAGAATCAGTAAAAAACTCCTTATCCATGAAAAGCCCCTCAGAGGCAACTTGTTTTTCCTGTCAGTTTGGATGTAAAGACAACCAGAAAGGCATCCAAGACCTTCTTTTCCATAACAGCATCACCTGCTCCAGCACTGTGCTGCAGAGAGTTTGAATGACATGAAGTAATTACAGCAAGCTTTATCAGCAAAATTCAAGTCCACTGAGCTTTTGAAAATGTGTCACAGATATGATCAGTTCCATTTATCATGTTATCACATTCTCCGTTTTCACCTTGTACTTCTGGATATTTGTGAATTCTGGTCTTGATTCCGCTGGCTGTAACATTTATTATTTTTATTTTGCACCGTTCAGCCTTTAGAACCTTCAAATTTAATGAACTGCATCACTTTTAACAGCTCAGCAATGACTCTCTGGCTGACATGTTGTTACAACAGGGTGATGCTTGGAAACCATTCCTGAGGGCTTAAAACCTTGATCATTTATATGGGGGTGCTGATGAATATAAATTATGTCTGCAAGATTTGAAAGTGAAATCTCTTCTGCTTACTACATTCCCAGAAGTCCTTTTCATATATCTCATTCTCTGATTCTTGAACTGATAAACTTGTCAGCCCATCATAAATATTGAAATTATAAGCCAATAAGAATTAGAATACTTGATAACTGCTCTCTTCCCCTGACCAGCATGTTAACATTGTTATATTAAAGCCTGGCATTGCAATCACAACAGAAAGGTGCTGCTGAAGAGAAGGATGACCTAAATGGAATAAATATAAATGAACCTTTGGTCTGCCAGACATTGTGTGGAATTGGTTCTTGGTGTTTGTGATACAAATATAAATAATATTAATCAGTTTTTGAATAGATTTTTCATTCCCTTTTAGTTCTTTACTTCTCTTTCATAATTAAAAGGACAGGGATTTTCAGAGCAAGGGAAAAGGATCAAAATCACTCCAATTTGATGATGCACCATCATGTGATCAGGAACTTTTTGTTGGAGCACTTTAATAAATAGCATTTATATACTACATATACTACTTTTTTCTCAGTCTTTTTGCCACCTTGGAGTGATATGTGTGCACCCTCCTCTGCTCCCCTATCTTGAGGCCATTGACTCTGCAGGATACTCACATCTGTCTGAGTCATTCCTATCCTCCCTTTTCCTTTGCCTTGTTGGTCTGAAACTTCCCCCAAGCAGATCTGCTCCTAGAAACAATGACCCCAGAGTGTGCCGCAGAACCTCTGCTGGAGTTGCCAGAAGAAGGAAAACTGTTGTATGTCTCAAGAAGACTTCCTCAGTTTTAGAAAACTGCTTTGGAAGTTCAAATGTAGAATGATAGAAGAATTCCTGTCTTTTAGGTCTTTGTATAAGGTTTCCTTGGGTTTCATTTATGTCTCTCATTCTCCTTCATCCCCCAAACTCATTAATATATTGGAATAGAGCATGACCTAGTGGATTGCATTTCCTTATAGAAAAAAAAAATGTTGACATAATGACTGGGAGCTTGGGAACCAATTATTTAGGGTCCAGAAATTTGGATATGTGGTATAAGCAAATAGTGATTTGCTTATACTATCTTATACTTATTTTTGCTCTTCCCTAAGAGCTGTATACCAATAACAGATTACTTCCAACTTTTTCTCTGTCCAGTAGTATTCTCAAACAGTCAAGAAATATATATTCCTCATTAGATTAATAACCTACAAACACTATGTTTGATATTAAACTCTTTTTATTCTAAAATTACCTTTGGTGTTAGTAGCTCTCTGACTCACACAGGAAATCATACTCACTCATACCTTTGCAACTGAATGTGCTGACATTTGCAATCAAGCAAATTTAATTGCAAAACAAATCAAGAAAAGATTAAATAAGGGATGTCTGTAGTGACATTAAATTACTAACCAGAAAACACTACTTCCTTAAGTGCAGCTTCAAACTGAATATAAGCAGTTATAAGTGAAGCCTGTAGGCTCTAATTAATTGTCCCAGTGGGAAGATAATATGTAGAAGCAGTCACAGTTGTAAACAAAAGCAGTGTGTTCTCTGGCATAACAGAAAAAGGAAATATATAAAGAATGCATGAATGCTGCAAAATCCATGAGCGAAAGACATCTAAGTTTTAAAACAAAAAATATTGGACAATCACGTAAACAGCTTCCAGTACCCAGCTTCCAGTAGGTTTACAAGAGCTTCTTGGACGCTCTCTCAAGAATTCTCTTTCTGAATCAGATTGCATAGTGATCACATACTCTTCCTTCCCATCAGTGTCACTCTGCATGATGCAAATAGAATGAAAGAAAGAGAATCCCAGTAAGATTGTAGTGGTGTTTATATTGACCTCAGCTAATGAAGTCCTAGTTGCCTGGATATTTGCAAGTGCTAAATTATGTTCTCTGATTTAAAAATAACTCACAGATCAAGTACATTATCTTTGAATTGCAAATTACACCCAAGGGTCCAAAATCTAATAGCATAGAAACGCTCTGACTGAAGCTTTGGTGCTGTGCATTAAGAGAATGATGTGCAAACTCAGAGAATTTAGTACATGTCGCAGCATTGCCAGATTTCCACATGTTGTCTGAGGAAACTGTAGCTGTAAACAAAAGAATTGTGTGGAAATTTCTGTCATTCTGCAGTCTCCTTTAAAACATACTTTGTACCACATGAGCAATGAGTAAATTTTATGTAGAGGATCTATGAGAGTTTCTTATATCAAATAGCACAATATAAAAAATAAGCAGCTCTGAAAGAGGTAAAGCAACTGGTTAAGCTCTTGTGTTATTGGGAGAAAATGAACATTTCCTGGGTTCTTCAGGTTTCCAGGCAATCCTGAACAGTAAGTAACAGTTAGGTCAAAGAGTTTTAACAGTATAATAAGATAAGTAAGCATCAGTAGGATTTTTTTTTCTCCTTTCATTCGTAGATGGAAAGCACAAGATAGTATCAGATACTTGCTGGAGAGAAGGAATCACCAAAAATTAAATAAGTCAAATTAATCAAATGAAAGCTGTATCCAGTGGAAATAAAAAGTTCAGAAGTACATTTCATTTGCAGTTTCATCTCAGATTGTCTCTAGATGTGTTAGAGTAGCGTGTACATTATACAAGATTACTCAGTAACTTGAGGCAATTCTTTATATATTTTGGGAAGAGGCTTAGCACAAAATGTCTAAATCAAATGAATACTTTTCCCTCCTCTAAAATGCTCCTCAGTGATGTATGTGCATATTTTCAATGTGTATTTCATCTAAATATATTTACACTGATGAAAGATAACTCCCAGTGTGTTTCTATGGGTGTCACTTAGTATCAACTGGCCAAAACATGCGAGATAATCATCTTTGTACGATGAGATGGAATGGTGTCAGTGAGTTTCAATAAAACAATTGTCACTGTGTTGATGTGTAATATAAATAGATATATAATGTCTATGTTAAGAAATATAAATAATCATGAAGAGTTTTCCAAGTTTTGCAGAGCTTTTACTGGAAGGTTGTTGGCTGCTTTTATTGTCAAAAGGAGCAGGAGCAGGGAGGTACTGCTTGCCTCTCTGAGATCACTTTCCTGCTGTTGCAACTCATTACCAAATCCCTTTCACACACTGATGCAAACACCATTTTTAACACCAATTAGGTGTTTTACTCTTTTGTATCTGTTCAATAGCTGTTCCAGAATGTACTCCAAGAGAATTAAAATCTCGAGATTCCAGTATTCCTCTACTAAACAGCAGAGAGCCATTTGTTCTTATGCCAAAAAATTGTTCTTTTCCTTAAGTAGATTTTCTCCCTCAGAGTTTGCCTTTCTAATAATGTATTTATAGACAGTAATCCTAACCCAGGTCTGAACACATCCTTAAAATGTTTTGTTAGTGCTTTGTTGCATCATCTATTGATTACCTTTTAAAGATGTTATGAAAAGTCAGTGTTCTACTAATTTGTATGTGTAATTGTCACCAATACCAAGTGGCTATGCATAGTTGTACCTGTCCTAGCTAAAATGGGTTACCTGTATTTACAAATGCACACTTTGTCTAAACAAATATATCATTGTATGAAAATTGGGGGCATAAGTAATATTAATGTTTCCCAGTATTTCCATTAGCTTCTACTGGCTTGGTCACACTTTAAGCATTTCTTTTTTTGTGTCAAGTCTTTAATGATTCTGTACAACAAGGTGCACTTCTATGAATTAGGAGTAAAAAAAAATGTTGATTCTTTTTAGGATAATATAAGATAGCATTTTCAATTTTATTAAAAAGTATTATTATTTTCATGGCTTCAAAAATCACAGACAAAAGACAGAGGAGCCCAGAAACAGTCAGTCGAGTAGAAGACAGTGTCTGTACTGAACACCGCTGGGTCTAAATTATACTGAAAATCAGCTACAAAAGGAGGATATTGCTAGTTTGCTCTCTGCTTTTCCACACAGATGATCTCTTTATAACTTTCAAGATAAAGGTCAGGAAACCTAGACTATTTTCTACTGTATCTCAAAAGAACCAGCCTCTTAAAACTTTCCAATTTTCTGTGCTTCCTCCTTATTTTACACTCTATTGATTATAATGTCAGATTCAGAAGTTTCCAAATAAAAAAAGTGTTTCTTCAGAGGTCCTCTGAGATGTGCATGGTTCAGTCAGTGTGTTCATTGCAGCAAAGCTGTCTGCATAATGAGATGTGGGATCATTATGTGAACATAATATTTGTGATAAGACAGAGTACAAATCAGCTTTTTTGATACAAAACGAGTGTCTGTAGTATTTAGACACAGAAGAATCTTTCTTGATTATCAAAATTAGTATTGCTTTTGTTTTTGCAGATACAATAGTATTAAACTTGTTCATTAATAATTTTTCAAGGACATCTCTTAAAATGTTACTGTTGCCTTACTAACACTTCCAGTGTAAGTAATTCTGTATAAGCATTGCTTTGACTTTGGTTGTTACTGGCAAGTTCATAGTAAGCTAATGACTGTTGAAAAAGTTCTGGCTTTTTGATTTTGCTTTCTGTTCCCATATCTGTTATGACATTCTCATATTCAGACCTTGCATTCCATGTGCTAACAGCAAATCTAAATACAATCTAAGAACAACATTGAAATCTTGAGCAAAATAAATAACTAGTTACCATGTCTATCCAGTTCCATTACGAGAGTGTCCATAGACTTGTATTCTGTTCTAAGGGCAAGGAGTATTCTGAACGAATCAGACAAGATCACTGTGACTAATGCGAATAATTGCCACAATTTGCAGATTCTGATATATAAAGATAAGAACTCCACAGATCAAAATATATAGTTTTGAGCAAGAGGAAAGAAACTGAATGCAGAGGAGAACAGGGTTGGTATTACAAAAGTTATGGTGGTGCAGAAACCCTTGCTAAGGTGAAGATAAACAACATCCAGTGCTCTCCACCACTATCCACTGAGCCAGTCAGCTCATCATAGAATGCTATTAGGTTGGTCAGGTATAATTTACCCTTTGTAAATACCAATCATCATCTTGTCCTTAATATACTTTGAAATGGCTTCCAGGAGAACTTGATCCAACATCTGTCAAAGGGACAGAGGTGAGGCTGACTGGTGTTCAATTCTCTGGGTCTTCCTTCTTGCTGTTCTCAAAGACAGACATGTCATTTTCTTCCTTTCAGTCCTCAGGAAGTTCCCTGATGACCATGACCTTTCAAAGATAATCGAGGGTGGCCTCATGATGACATCAGTCAGCTCCCTCAGCACTTGTGGATGTGTCCCATCAGACCACAGACTTGTGTACATCCACTTTATTGAAATGTTTCCTAACTTCCTTCTCTACCAAGGGTAGGTTTTTATTGCTAGTGATTTCCCACAGTTCTGAGAGTCCTTGGATTCCTGAGGGCAAAACTGAGATGAAGAAGGCCTTCAGTTCATGCCAGTCATGCTAGTTTCTTCCTGCCTTTCCTTTTATTACCATTTTCTCCCCATACTGTTGTTAGAGCAGTACATCATGGGAATATGTAATAGTATCCCTCCTGGGACACTGTCTGCAGGGAAGTGAGTCTAATTAAGTTATCTTCATACTAAGTTGCAAAATGGGCTTACTATATAGAATTCTCTGGAGACTGGATTTGGGAAACAGTAGAATTTGAAGAGTTTCTCCACACAGGTTTCTTATTTATTAGATTCATAGTCTTGCTCTTTGAGGGGAAGGCTAACCAGGTTTAGTCATAACCAACCAAATGCCAGAGACATGAAGTCTCAGAAAATGTCCTTGGCAAATACCTGTGGTTTCTGTCACATCTTAGAGCACACGCATGATGATGGCATCTAGCCAACTAGTGGAGAAGAGTGAAAACTACCCATGGACCTTTGGCTGTCTTTTGATTTCAATTCTCAGGCAGCAGCATGAAGGTGGAAGCAGTGACTAGTGCAACAGCAATTCTGACATTTAAAAAGAATACTGAACAGGGGTTAGAGGTGTTATCATCAAATTTTCTTGGACTCAGTGCTGCAGTATCAATCACCTTGTCATGTAGAAAGGTTGGAGCAGAAAATATGCACATGGGCTGCTCTTTAAAAACAGAATTTACTAAATGCTGCTATGCAGTACATGATAATAGAGTTGCTGAGACTGCAGTAACAAAATGTCGTAAATGGCAAATTAAAAAACACCTTTTTTCTATCAAAAGTGAAGGAATTTGGTGGTGCTCTATTAGGGGGAATCAGGAGCAGTATACTTAATGAGGGGTGAAAATGCTGGAGCAATTCCTTGTCTTTTTTTTTCTGTTCTTCCTTTCTTCGCGTTCTTGTAGAGGCTATGACTGCCTTTTATACCTTCTTACTAACTTCTCTATGTTTTTACCAAACACAGGATGTTGGATATATCTTCCACTTTCCCCGTTATGTCCTAGGATTGATTCTAGCAGCTCCCAAAGTTGCATTCCTTTAGTAAATAAATAGTAGCTAAGCAATGTTATTTTTGGCACTTTCTGCACTCAATATACATAATTTGGTGGCTTGTGATAGAAATAATGGATTTAATGAGCTGGTTCAAAAGGGTGTTGAGAAGCTGTAAAGGATCCAGGAGAAGTCTACCAAGGTATTCAGAGGTGTGAAGAAAGGCTGGAGGAGCTAGGCCTGTTTCCTCTGGCTAAACAGCAGGCTAAGATGATGCAGCCAAGGTCTCCTGCACTGCATCAAACACTAACAAATGACAATGGACATGAATTGCAAGTTGGGTGACTCATATTTGGCGTTTCTTCCACAAGTTATCTAGAGAGGTTGTAGAATTTCCACCCTTAGAGATTCCCAACACTTGGCTAGAAAACCACAGCTGATCTGGTGTAGCTTTGCAATAGTCCTACTTTTAGCAAGATGTTTGACCTCCACGGTTCCCTTCTAACCAAATCTTCTAGGATTCTGTGGTCCAGGGTAGGCTTTTCCAGCCTCTGTGCCCTGTTCTGTGAAGTGAAAGGACCTTCTTTAAGGCCTGCCAAAACTCATACTGACCTTGAATAGACCATATGTCTGTGTTATTACAGTATAACAGAGTTATATATGATAATCGTCACTTAGAGGATATGGAAACTGCCATGGTGTCTACTTCATCTGGGATTCATTTAATATAAATTAAATTATATGGATGTTATTTTTCTGAAACACAGGAGGACTTCATTATTAAATGAATTTAATGAAAATAAAGATAATTATCATAAATATCCCACATTTAACTTCTTTTTTTAAAGCATCATTTCAATGGTATATACTTCTTAAAGGGTACCTGAGTTACTGATAGTCCATGCTATTTAAGCTTATCATTGTGATTTAATATGTGAGAAAGACAGTTCTTTGTAAGAGGCGGCAGTCAATAAGGAAACAAAAGAGAGACAAGTGATAAACAAGTCTCCAGTAACAGTCTCCATCATTATAAACAAAACCAAAGTTTTTAGGTCTTCACTCCAGAAGCCTGGGGAAACAAGAAAAAGCAGGGAGATAATGAGATTAATTATTCCACTAAAATAGATGTTTTCATTGAGTGTGTTTTCTCTGGAACACACTCATAGCTCTGGAACACATTTCATAGCTTACAGCTATGAAATAAAAATTCAAGTCCCAGATGTTGAAAGGTGAGTTTGTGGTTCCCAGTCATGCTAGACTGCTTTCAAGGGTTTTGCATATCGTGCCTCTTTTCTAGGGCCAAACATAGATTTTCACTGTGGTTTGCAAAGTATTTTCTTTTCTCAAGACATTCTACTACTCAGTAAGTTTATAAAGGAAAAAAGAGAAAGCTTGAAGCTGCTTTTCAGTGGGCTGAGGAAAACATTTACTTCTGCAATAACTACATGGATGTGGAGAACTCAGAAGCAGATCTTATTCTAGAAAAACAAAAACTTTAGGAAAAAAAAGAAAAAAATAATATAGTCTTCAGCCAAACTATATAATAGTTTGGGGTCTTTTGTGACAAACTATGAACAAGAGTACTATTTATTTAAAGGTCAGAATCATGACCATACTCCAGAAGATGGCACTGCAGTTTTGACATTTTTTGCAAGTTGTAGTGACACACACTCGGATATGTGGAAATATTTCTGTTCTTCTCAGGCATCTCCCACTCTATACCATAAAGTTTGATGTTTCATTTAGGAAGGTCATACCTGCAGTAATATTGCTACAAAACAACCTTGGTTTTCATAATGCTGGATATTTTTATTGCATATACAATCTGAAGAGAAACATTTTGAGACTCATAGCTTTTTGGGTAACTGATTTTCTTGATTAGCATGAATATTCAATGCACAAGTGATGTCTGTGCAAGGTCAGTTTATAAACAAATATATCAGCTAAGTTATTGCATAGACAGTTAAGGACTTTAAAAAGCTGATGAAGAATCTAAAGGTGCCCTCAATTATTGGCCTTTTTGTAGGAAGTGATATTATAAGTGGGTTAATTAGGATTTCAGGCTTCTCTTCTCCAGGCAGACACAGCTCCCTTAGCCTCTCCTCATGTGCCAATATTGTAGAATGTTTTCACTGACTTTTCAGCAATTGGAGTATCTTATGACAAATAACATTTTCCAGTTTTCACAGTGTTTTTTAGTTGCCTTGTCTTCAAACAGAAATGGTACTTTTTTAGCAAGATATTATGTTTGTAGATTACATTTTACTACTAAATGCATAAATGAAAGACAAATAATGCAGCCATCTCAGAGGCTCCACACAGTTTTTCTGGGAAATGCTGGTGATGCAGATTTTCCAGTCCAGAAATGTATCTAAAAAGAAGAAGTGATGCTGTGCATGTTCTTTGAGTATAGATTGATGAGAGAAAAGACAATGATGGAAGATTTTTAGAATAAAAACTTAACGAGAATTCAATACCACCAGGAAAGAAAAAAAAAAGAGAATGATCGGTGTACCTAGTAATTTATTATATAGGAATTTGTTTGTTTGTTTGTTTGTTTTGTTTTAGGAATGAATAAAAATAGTATAGATATATATAAATAAATATATATAAATATGTATACATATTTCTGCTATAATTAAAAGATGTTTAAATGACCTTTCTCTGGTTGAAAGCCTAAGACCATTTTTCTGTCTAATTATAAATTTCTTTCACTATGGCTAATCTTGATTCTAGCCAAGTTCTGGCCCTTTATGTGATAACATACGTGGGAGCTACTGTTAAGATCTTAATTGGAACAATCTTGGAATTGCTTTGTTCTAAGCAGGATATATTCACCAGCATAACATAGTTATGTTCATCTTTGGGGAGGGAAAAGGGGAGATACATGGCATATTCGGGGGCTTGGCCTATAAACACTATGATAGCTCTGTATATATTATGATATGACTGGGGCAGAATTCTTCCAGAGGCGAAGATAAGTTTGTATTGGAAATATTCATCCATGTGCTCCTCATGTAGTGAATCTTGGTGATGCTGGCTCCATCCAGCCCTTGGTATGGATAGCTTGGGAAATTCCTCCTCTGATGTTTTTTGCATGCATTTTGTACTCTCAAGAATTTCCTGAAGGAGAAAAGAAATCACAAATGAATATGTAGAAGAGAAATTTAATCTCAGGGTCACTGAGGAAAACAGGGAGCAACTCCAGTGGCACCAGCCTAATGCTGAACAATTATGGAAGGTCACAATAGTTTCCTTTGTTCCATTTGAAATTCCCCAACATATTGTAAGAGCAGTTTATTAGTGACTGCTTCACGTTTGTCTGTTGTCTCCATTTTGAAATTCGCATTCTCTCAGATGTGAATTTGAGGATTAATACTCCCTTCAATTTTGTTTTATGCCTTCCATCAATTTCCATGACACGTTTTGCTATGCTACAAACAGTATTTTTTCTATATTTCATGCACTGTGTACACATGTGTGTACATAGATAAGTTTATCTGCATGAATGGAAGTTCAAGGCAAGAAGGTGAAGGAAAGAAGCAGATCATTTTCCTCCTGCTTTAATAATGTTTCCATAAGCGATCTCAGAAATTTCTTGTTACAGATTCTGGTGAGAGCAATTAGACTCCAAAGAGAAGTCATGGTGCCAGAATGTCTTGTTTTCTGTGTGATTGGTACCCAAAAGAGCAGAGATTAATGTAGCAATTAGTCTATCTTGGTGGCTCAAAGTAAATTTTATAACAGAACATATCTGTAGTTTGCCTAGAGTCTATTCTGCAAGCTACAGAGAGGTGGGATGCCACAGAGTTGCCGGCATTCTTAATAAAGGTGGAAACGCATACTGAGGGTTTTAAGAATTAAGTTGAATTCTCTACAAAAGAAGGAAGTAAAAAAAGGTGTTACCCCAATCATTGCCCATCTACACCAAATCTTGGCTAATATCCGCTAACATGTGAAAATGCAAATTAATTCTATAGAAGTCAGATGTTCAGTTATTGACCATGTAACAGTCCTGATCAAACAAATAGTTTTGTTCAGACAATGGCCTTAAGCTGCTTACTCAAGGGCTTCTTATCCTTTTCTTCTTATATTTCATTCACTATATTATTTTCTTTTAAAACCATGCCCAAACTGAGTTGAATGCTGATTTCCTGACTCCATAGGACAAGATTACGCTCGCCTTCCCAATTCTTACCGTCTGACTTTCTGCACATTAAAAATACACATTAAAAACGCAGACGCATGCCACTTTAAGTAAAACTCACATTTACTTCATGCTACTATGATGTTTCCTCTGTCCTCACATCACACTGTTGGTACATCAAGGGTAATCATAATTAATGTAGTAAGAGTGTCAGAGAATACATTCTTCACTGGACAAGAGTGGACAAGAAGGTAAAGCTGGAGGATCTGAAAGTTCATCCTGGATATAATAGCTTGTTGCAACAGACTGCTGTAACTGAGACAGAACTGTAAAACCTGCAGAGCTTTGCTACTAAATGCAGGGGCTGGTGTTATTTCCCTTTCTGACAAAGACTAGGTGGTTTGATGAGCCAAATCCTGTGAGAGAGGAGGAGTACTGCTGCACAGGACCAGTTCATCCCCTGGTGTTTCAGCTCTAGAGTCAGCCATGGGAAGAAAGGTAATACACCCACAAGCATTATGGCAGCACTGGTTTTGAATAATGACAATTTTATCTTGCCTTGATCTCCTTTCTGCACTGTTTTAACAAGTATGTCTTTGAAGTATAGTTCTTACTATCTTGGAAAGGTCATGATTGCAGGAAGGAAACTATTTAGTGAAAGTGAAAATACATTTCTTTAAAGTAAATATCGGTATTATGGAAAAAAAGGTATATTAGACAATGATTGGATTTAAACTGGTAAATGAGTTAATATCCTTCTCAAGGTTATAGTTAGAAACAGGCTAATAGTGATCAAGTGACTGTTGCGGTAGACCATTTTGAAAGAAAGATGTAATAACCATTCTAAGTGACAAGCTTAAGAAAGGTTAATAGCTTTACCAAATTAAATGTAATCTTAATCATTTTGTCTCTTGCCTTAATCAGCTCTGTCTAATCATCAAACATAACTCAATTTGCCTCTAACACTAAAATCACATTGAACTCCCATTTTGATAGAATCTTACATATTAATCAACTTCTACATTAATATCTTTGTAGGATAAAGTTTAAAGGAAATGGTTCAGAAGCCTCTGCTTTTCAACTGTAATTTTGTAAAAGCAGTCTTCTGAAGGTATCCCCTGTCTGCCACCTCTCTAGAACTTTTTGCAAGTAAATAGGCAAATCTGATAGGAAAATGGTGGATCAGCTCAATCCTAAGTCATTATCTTTATTCTTAGAGAAGTAATAACAATCTGTAGGCGAGAAACAGTGAGGAACCTTCTGTGAGTGTTTTAAATGTTTTTGCTATCGCAAATGGAAGGTCAATTTTAATAAACATTTCCATTCATAGCTAATCAATTATAAGCAAATTTTAAAATAACCATGGAAAATATTACAGCATTTTCTTTTTCCTTTTTATGAGAAGAACAGAATTAAATATAATTTGTCAATCCCCAGTAATTCATTCTCTAATGTGATGATTTGTAATTTAGAAGAGTACTGATACTGAGGTTCAAGGCTCCCTTTTCATTTGGGAGTGTTTATCAAACTGTTGCTAGTTAATAAGTCTGGGCAAAACCATATCTTAGTAACAGCATAACATATGATTATCTATTCCATTTTAGGACTTACCAATTTGTAATGGGAGGTTAGGAAAATATTTGTAATTAGAACTGTACAAGAAACAAATTTTACCATCTTATTGCTTTACAGATGTTTCAAAATTTTTCCCTTTGTGCTAATAGAAAACCCAGTGAAGACTTTGCCTCTTAGGTGATCTGCTGGTTCAGCCTTCTGTTTTGCCTGGTTTAAACTTGCAGCTGAATGCTAGGTGTTCTACTTCTCAGGAAAAAGACGCTGTCATGCAGGTATTGGCTAGCCTGGGATGTCTGTCTTTTAGTAGCTTTATTTTGTATATTAAATTCAACATTTACTAGGGTAGAGAGCTTGACCCAGATTATTTCAATTCAGATGAATGATCTATACACCAAATTATACAATCATTCCCTCATTATGGTTCTGATGGATCAATATTTTCCAATCTGTGAATAAAATCACTTATTTTTTTTTTAATTCCCAACAAGATCTGAGGAGAACAAATTTTTGATTACTTGGAGAACATGATGTCTTCATGATTTTTCAGAAAAAAATATAATGTCATACTTCATTGGATTTGTGGCACATAATACCCGCAATCATGCTACCTTGGACTAATCTTTTCAAAAAGGTTGAACATGATCAAGATTGAACGGAGTCATTAAGGAAAACTTGGGTTTTACAAGAAGTGATTTCATTCTTCCTTGAGCCTGCTAAAATAAATGCCACAGTGCTATTCATAAAATATTGAGTAGTACTTTGAAATTCCAAGTTGCTAATTAGATTAGAAAGAACTATCTCGTTATCTAGATTTCACAAGATTCCTCTCTAAAACATTATTTGTAATGCTTATTGCATAAGATATACCTTACTGAAAAAATGACAGTATTTTCTTCATGAACAGAATTCTCAATATACAAAATATTATCTATATACAAAACCATATAAATTACTGTGGGATGCTTCAAAATGAAATCTGCTCTTTGCATATGAGTTAGCAACAGTAACTGCCGCTAAAGGCTTTTGTCTAACATTGGTATTTGGGGATCCCTGAGGATTCTGCCAGGGAACATATGGACCATAAACCTATGATTAAAAGCCACTTAGAGCAAAAGGTACATTTTATTTCCTCATCAAATGTCAATTTCCATGCTTTTGCCAATGCTTTTCTTTTCTTTTTTTTTCTTGAGGAGGGAATCTATCATTGCAGGGAGGCATGATTTAAGTGTCAAGTAGCAGTCTTAGTTGCAACTAAAATTAAACTCATGCAAGATTCAGTTCTTTCTGTCTTGTTTTCCTTTTTTTTTTTTTTGTTCTACAAGACTATGCATAGGTTGGATGCAGAAGTAAGTTCATAAGATTGCTGCCCTGGGGAAGCTTTGAATTATAAATGTATTTTAGAAAGAGGAATCATCACTAAGAAAGGGACACTCAACTGCATTTCAGTGAAACTGTTTGAAAACTGAGTTCCTCTTTTAGCAGTACATATATGGTATGAGTAGGTGCATACTAGATCTGGATTTACATTTCTGCTATGCATACCAAATTTATGCATCTCATTTATCTGGATTTTGTTTTCAGTGGAGCACTGTTTCTTATATTCAATGTCTTAGTGCACCAGTGTGGCTGGAGCACAGGGGCCATGGTTGAGCTCTGTGACTCAGTAGACCCTTTATATTAGATTTTGCTGCTATTTCAGCTGTAACATTGCCAATATTGAATAAATGAATTAATGACATATAGATGCCTTTTATTTATGCTATAAATACTATCTAAGGTAGTGATTCATAAAATAATCCACATTTCATGAGAATGTGTTCTTCTCAGTCACTTTCCTTCACATTTTTTGAGGGGTAGATTTTCTTTCAGCAGTGTGAGCTGAAATCAAATTGCTCTTAAGAAAAAATAGGTAAATAACCTAAGAGGTCTGTAACTCCTCAGTTTTCCCAAATCCATCCATTTCAGAATGATTTTTAAGACTGAACTTAGAGTGTCCAACTCAAAGTTGAATATTTACTGGTCCAATAGTGGGAGTAAAGATATTTTATGGGGAAATATGACAGCAAATTTCCCTTTCTTCTTTTAAAAAGAGAAACAGATTTGCCAGAAAAAATGAAATCATACCTGAAATATGACCAACTGCTTTTGCTTTGATGCCTATGCACAACACTGTGACTCAGCTCACAGGTAACACTGGCAAGGGACCTATCTTTTAGGAAAAAAAAATCAAAAATAAAGTCTAATGGTACAATAGACGATGGAATTCAACCAGCATCTGCACCAGGCAGTGCTAGCAATGCAGAAAATAAATGGTAGTCTTTGCTTCAAGCTTCCTCAGGCAGTCATGAACACTATGAAGTCTTTGAGCAACCAACCTTTCCTTCCTCTTTGACACACAAGAGGTGGCTCGAAGACACAAAGATCTGTCTTTAACAATGTTTATGATTTTCTAAAAAGAAAAATAATCTTACTAAAGGTTTGTACCAGATTTTTTTGCTTCAATACATCTGTTTATGCAGACTCACTTCTTGGCCAGCTTAGGTTTTTAATTCTGTGCTATCTGCCTTGATCAGGATAATACAAATCTATATGTAAATTTCCTGTTCTCTTCCTGAAGGACATCTTGTAATGAGATTATCTGCACAATGATCTTTGCTATCTGTCTGCCCCTGTTAGCTTCTCCTTGCCAGATGCCAAATAAATGCATGCATTACCTTTTGAATTTGCATCCACACGATGCTCAGGAACAGTCTCTGGTTTGTAATGGGAGGAGGAAATGTTCTCTGGTCATTCTGACCGGGGCAGGGGGACAAACATCAGGGGAAAGAGGAAAAGGAGAACCACGCAGCCTTTGGCAATTTTGTGATCCTGTAAACAATGAGCAACACAGCTTTGAAGGGAAGCTTTAGATAAAAACAATGTGTGCTAGCAATTATTACATTTTCAGGAGTGGTTTGTGGCAGCACTTCAAGATGTTTGTCTAAATTCTTCTCTTATAGTGTGCACATTGAAGTAATTTAGAAGCTCAGAAGTTATGGAGAACAGTAGACCACAGAATTTTTTCAAACAGAGAAAGCACAAAGTCATTTGAGTGATACAGAACACACAGAAAAAAAACATATTTATGAATCTGCTGCAAAATGTCTACACACACATAAATAATGTTTCTATGGTTAATCATCAGCTATAATTCGTTGCTTTTATTTTCCAATTATGTTTTAATTTGTTCAACCTTCTCTTACAATGTCTTTGTTGATATTTGATATGGTGAATAGGAAAAAAACAATCATTAGGATTATGTTAGGATTATATGGCATTTCTTCACTGTGGCTCACAAGTAGTCCTTAGAGTCATTGAATTGGTAACTTGAGCATTATGTGGAATTGCACAATCAATGCAATTCTTTTTGGAGAGGAGAGGTTTTTTGTGTGTATTTTTCTATAGAGTTTCTGCTTTTGACATAGTGATATCTACACCAGAGTGCAGGTTGTATCCTATAATCACTGAAGATGAATTTTATACTAAAATTTGTAATCATTTAATATGATTTGCCAGTTCAAATTGTCCCATTGACCCAAGGGCTTAATGAGTGATTTTTTTTTTAAATCATTAATTTGTACTTTAGTAAGAAAGTCTAACCATCATTGCTTTAGCTTCTCTGCCACTGATGTTCTGTATCTGTAGGGCTCAGAGTAATTATGCCTTCAGATGAAGACTTTGATTCAAGCTACTTAAAAGCTTTTATTTCAATCTGCGTTCAGCAGAGTAGTATTGTTTAAGGATTTTTTTTTTTTTTGTACAGTAGGCGACCCCCTCAAAAAAAAAAAAAATCAATAGTCATTAAATCCTTCAATGATAGCAAAAATTTCCATAGACTGTGAAAGCATTATTGCTATTAGACCTTAATTAATAGGCTAACTGTAGTAATATATAAATTTTTATTTTGAAATGGGCCTGCAGCACAGATATGCTTTGTACAGCGTGCTTCAACGTAAGTTTTCGTGCAGGAAAAAACAGTTGTGGGAGAAAGTACCATGTTTATCATAGTGGAAACAAATAACTGTATTGCTTTAGTGCAGCATCAGGACAGTTAGTTTGGACAGGAGCTGACATTTTCATCTTCAAACCTGTTTTTAGTTTTTCATAGTTTTCTTAAATGGTCATACTCCTAATTTAAATATATCGTCTGGGATCAACTGACAAATAAAGTATTTAATTTCAAAAAATGGACATGAAAAGGCAAAAAGAAAAACAAAAGTAGTTTCCATATGAGTCATTCTTAACTCTTTTTTTAACCCTATTTTTTGGATAATGATTTTCTACAAAACATCTGGCACAAAGCAACTGTGTTGGTTGAAGTAGTTTAAATTTGAAATTTTATTAAAAAAATAGCTCTTTGAACAGCTTGCTGCTGATATGTATTATAGTATTTTCTCTGCAGACTGTGTAGCAAAGTCTTTGGATCTTTCCTGGAGTGAATATCAGAATACACAGACAGATTATTCGGAAAATCACTGTGAGCAAGGGTAAAAGACAAAGAAGGAAAAAAAAGAAATGAAAACTTTAGCTTTTGATACTATATCGCAGAACAATGTTTTATATACAACAACTGCATTAGGACTTATCTCCAGGGTAAGCATACAAAATACTGCTAAGGGAAGACAATTCTTGAATAATAAAAGATATTGCAGAAAAACAGAATCCCATGATACAGCATAAGCTTACTAGGGAAAATAAGTAGTCCTTAAGAGAAAAACACGATTGCAACAAGATTCTATTGCCTTTCGTAGATGAAAGTTTCCTAGAATAAAGATAATGCTAGGGTACTGAGTATGTTATGGACAGCTGTAATATATATCTGCTTTCACCTTTATTTTAAGCCTATTCATAAGAGAGAGGGAGTTGTACACATTTTAATAGTTCGTATGTTTCTACTTTCTAACTACGTATTCATACAAAGGCTTTCAATAATCTGTCAGGCTTTGAATAACCTTTGAGGCAGGCAGAAGTGAATGCAGATTCTGATGCAGTCTTGCAAAACTGGAAATGGAGTCATGTATGGTGTGATGAATACTCTGAGGTTTTTGGAGCCAAATTCAACAAAGACTCCCTGTAAAAAAATGAGAATCTTTTAAAATATGCTATATCTAATTTAGGAGTTCCAAAATCTGCTTTGGATTCCTTGGGCACCGTGAGATGGACATTGTAAAACTGGATGCTGTGGACCCAGTTCAGCATAACATTTTTGTAAGGATGGGGAAAAGTTATCTCATTTATTGTTTCAAATTTTATTTAAAAAAAACTATATCATTTATGGCATATTGCATATGCGCTGATAAAGTAATACTTTAATTCGTTCAGTCATAGTGCTGATGTAAAGTTAGTACCATAATGGTTACAGGAATCCTTTCTGAAGGCAAAATACAATTACAGTGCAGAAACAAGGGTAGAAACTGATATATCTTAAAAAATTGTCTATCTTTGACTCAGAAAGATTGAAAAAAGTGTTAGGCTGTTTGCAGTCAAAACTACATATACATACAAAACCCATAGTGGAATAATAGTAAGAATTCAAGCCAAATATAGTTACAGATTTGACCTGCTCTGAGAGCTTTATGGTGCATTTGAATCCAGTATTTTGGTTTGACTCATTAGAGAGCCCAAGCATTTATGCAAAATTCTTCTTTGTATCTAAATGTAGAGCCAATGTCCTTTAGCTTTTCAATGCATTTGCAGGAGAAGAAAATACTTGCATTTGAGTGATGAAAAGGATATCTAAATTTAACAGCAAATGATGTTTGGTATATAGAAACAATCTGTTAAATTTATTCCAGAATCTTAAATGTGAACAAATATAAAGAAAGGATTTTTTATTTGGTGTTATACATGCATGTATTGTAACATAATATCAATATACCATTTTTGATGATTTGCAGCAGAAATTTTCTGTTTCTCTTACAGTGTTTTCTTACCTTTCTTAGTTTCAGGTATGTTTTATAACAGCATCTGAAGAATTACTAGCAGTCCTCTAGGAAAAAAATTAAACTCATTTTGTGTATTCACTGGGTTATAAGGTTAAATCTTAAATAAAGCATAGGCTTCTGAAGTGTGTGTTTTTTTTCTCCAGAGCTGTATTGTGTCCTATATATCTACATCTATCTTAAAAATCAGAAAATGATCTATCCAAACAAACCAAAACAGATGATTTTAATCTGCTGTATGATTTCATGTCATACCAAAACATGAGTAAAATCTCCCTCCTAAGACAAATAGGAAAATTCACAGAAATTTCCACCTAGATTGACACCCATTCACAAAATATCACAACAAACTCCTGCTGGATTAATGAATGAAACCAAAGCCTTAACAGAATTTAAAACAAACATTTAAAAGAAAGAACTATATCTCAGAAGAGTTAAGTATTGTTTAGAGAGAAAAGGTGTAGAGGCAGGGCACCTAGAGCAATGAAGCTTGTACTTAGTTTTTCAAAAATTCTTTATATCTTAGTAGTTTGCTTAAAAGTACACCATTTTAACTTTAAGATGGTTGCATGGTCATTTTGTTAATCAAAGACTTTTGAAGAAAAGATCATCAGGTGCCTGAATTTATTAGAGTTAGCTCAGTGTGAACAGTAGGCCAACAGATATAATACACAGATATATAATATATAGGCATCTACATAGATATATAAAGGAACTTCATTCACGGTCTCTTTCTGGTCTGGGAGAAATTGATTATTGTGCCATGGAAAGCCACCTAACAGACTTATTGGATACCTTCTTAATGATCCTAAATGGCATGAAAATATATCCAGCCTTGTTATCCTGAACATGTGCTACCAGGATTTTATCAATTTTTAAAAGTCAAGAAGTGCTCAAGAAGCTTTTGTAATATCATTCTGCTTCTGTTATATACTTTTCTGTGAGGAAAGGATACAGTAACAGCAATTAGCAAAGAAGAACTTTCTCAGATATTGCAGTAAACCCTAAAGAATGATGAGCAGGTGAACAGATGAATCAGCTAAAACTGGAGAACGGTAACTGAAGTTAGAGTCCAACACTTGAATTCTTTCTTGAAATGCATAATCCCACCGAAACTAAAGTAAAGTTCTTAACATGAATAATGCAAACATGCAGGTGCAAACCTAATTTAGGTGAGGTCATCACTGTTGGGATTTTTCTGAAGAATTATGTTTTGGAGCCCATGAATGACATTAATCGTATTAAGAATTAATATGTGGGTTGAGAAATCTAATATTAAGGATTCATGGAGAGTTTTATCAGTTAAAATGCACACGTGATTTTTTTTCTTCTAAAAGCAGAGCAAATACTGTGAAAAGCAAACAGTTCTGCAGCACATTCATCATTCCCAAAGATGTCCAGGTCTCATGGATTGAGACAGATTGTGGAACGTGTTTACATGTACTTCATACATCCTCATTCACGTTGCTGGGTCTGTGTATAAGCAAGCACCACTTGCTATCTCTTTTAAAATCTCTCTTGGTAAGAATCCTGAGAGCATTCTTTACTAGACCAACAAATGTATCTGACAAAAAGGAAAACCTTGTGGGCATGCAAGCCCTCTGGCAGGTCTGAAAATAGTAGTAGCATCTTTCAGAGCAAAACACAAGTACAATTGCTCAGCATTTGCCTGTCTACGTATCAGTCAAAACATATCCAGAAAAAGTGCTTCTTGTTACCTGTGGAGTAGAATGAATATTTGGAGGATAAAAGGTACTGAGGAGGGAGAGAGAACTGGGATGCTGATGGAGTGCAGGATGTATAACAGCAAGTGATGCAAACATACTGGTGAATCCCCCTTCTGTGGCTGAGTACAAGCGGCTCTGAATAGCCATGCGAATAAAATCTAGTCTTCCCCAAACAGCCACATTTTAGCCATATTTTAAGAATAGTCCCTTGCCGATTTTAACTCCTGGAACATATGTGAGAATTGTTTGGGAGTGTGGGGGCCTCTCAGCTCAGACCAAAAGTCCGTCAGGGACAATTCTAACAAGGTGGCTGTGCAGGCAGTTGGATTCCAGCATCTGGGAATATTCCTTGGCAGTGTGTAATAAAATAATACAGGCATTGCACCTAAGCGGAGTAATAAGACCATCACAAGGGAATGGTATGCATCGGTGTGGCCAATGGGATGCTGGTTACGTCCATGGCACAAGGCTACCCTCCTTATTCTTTGTCTCCTAAATTCTTGCATCATTTCTCTAGTAGGATAATATTACAGAAATGTCATTCCCTTAAAGCAAAAAGCACAAGGTGATGATTTGTGAATGCTGTTGAGGTGCAGATTGCTCTTTTGTGTTAGAATAAGACCCTACTTGCTTTGTTCTACTGCACGGGATCCTAACCCTATAAAGAGGATAAAAAAGTGAGGAATTACAGATAAATCAATAGCTGTTTTATGGAGTATATTTACGTCCAAAAAGACAGTGTGCAACAAGTTTTACCCTTTCCACTGGTATGAGAAAAGTGACATTTTCTACAAGAAATTTATTTATTTATGTTGTTCTAATGGGCTTAGAAAAATCATGTTTTTTATGAATTTTATTGGATGGTCAGCTACAGAAATACTTGTAAGGTTTTAATTAGTTACTTTAGTTCAAACATAGGACTTAAATAAGAGACCTTGGCAGGAAAACAAGCCTTGGTAAAGGAAAAATTGGATCCAAGAGGAAAAAAAGAGGAGTGGTTTTGCCTTTCAATGGGAAAAAAAAAAATCCAAGAAGAAGACTGTGGGAAAGAGGATCAGGGAGGAAGTTAGGCAGATATAAGAAGCAATTGTGAGTGAAGAGGACAGCTGAATTGGGGAAACTGAGAACCCAAAGCAAGACTGTTCCAGCCTGTCTCCTCTTAATCAAGTTCACTTGATTGGCAAATGAAAAATAAATTTTCTAGGACAGAATTATCTAAAGGCAGATAACACATTTTCTCTCCATCAAAATATTTGTCACTTACTTGAGAAGTGAATGTTTTCAAGTTTTTAAAAACACAAAAGGGAGCAAGAGTTCTGTCCCTGATACCTGGGATTGTGTTTTGAGAAGCACAAATGGATTATAAAAGAGGAGAAAAAAGCATACAACCCGTGCCTTGGGCTTCCTGTGACAGGTTAATGCAAACATTAATCCATTGCCCATATTCCAAATATGATTATTTAATATCAGCACCTGCCCCCAAGTCTCTTAGCATAATCTTAATGTGTCCTTAGAGGTTATTAAAATTGCTGAAAGTTTAGCCAGTGTTTCTCTCTTAGCGTTATGCAAATGTATTAAATTATGAGCATAGCAAAAAATGAAGCAGGACATGAACTTAACTGCTATTAATTTGACTAGTCAAATTAAAAAGGAGAAGCCCAGAGACATTTTGTAGTTACCACTAGAAGGTAATTTTATTAGCTCCTCATTTGAACAATGGAAGTAGTTCAGGCTGCCTCATTTTTCAACATCGCCAGAGAAATTATCAAGTGAATTCTGCCAGAAAAAATCTGATGAAATGTGCTTGAAGAATAAACCTGGGGAATTAAGTTTCATAAAGTCTGAGGCAGAAGGGAAAGATTCTGATATGCAAATTTTCCAGTCTTTTACAAATTTTTTCAGATGTCTATAGTTTTTTTTATCAAACAGCAGTTCCATGCTAAAGGCTGAGACAATGTTGATAACATCCTATTTTGTAAGATTTTGTAGCTTTCTGAGCCTGAAGCCCCAACTAGATTTCCTGTATCATTCTTGAAGAAGTAACTGTAAAAGTTGCTCTTCATATCTCAGCATCCTACTCTGTTAAATAAAGAAAGGTCCATAAAGACTGTGAGCTGTCCCGAGGACACATGGCCCTTCTCAGCTGCAGACAGAATGCTTAATTCAAATATACTAATTATCTGATCTATTTAATGATGAAGATAAGAAATATAAGGATCTCCTCCTCCCTTTTTTTTTTCCTTCCCTAAATTCAGAGTCTGAAGATCTACTGCTGAATGCTTGACAATGGTGTGACTTTCTATAATGTTGCATTTTTTGAGGGTTAGCTGTTGTCAGTCCACTTACACTAAAGATCCTGTGCCTGAGTGTGTTGCTTGTTAGCACACCAATTTGCAAATAATTATGTAAAAGAGCTTGGAAAGAATGCCACCATTTACTTGTCCTAGTAAATTACACCCAATATGATTTTGGAGCCAGTCTGATTTCTGCGAAAATTCTCTCTGAATTTATCTGTGTTCTTAACCTTGTGTTCTTTCATTCTACTTTCACCAAATTCTGATGGGTGGGTGGGTTGATTCAGCTCAAGTAAGTCCTGGCAAATGGGGCCCTCAGTCCATCCCAGTAGATAGAGAAGGTGGAGAAGGAACTTCCAGTGTTTTACATTGATATATATTATCTTCCTTTTTTTTTTTTTTTTTTTTTTTTTTCTGAACCAGATGGAAGCATTGCTTATGGACCTTATTGACAATACTTCAAAAAAAGAAATTGTTCTTGTGATATTTTGGACGTATCTTTTCTCCTCTTATCAGCATCTAAATGGTGGAAATATGTAGCTGGTGGAAATATATTTAAAAGAAAAACTTAACAATTCTTTTTTTAGATGTCATAACTTAATTGGTCTTCAAAATCTTAATACTTGGAACAGCTTCCTATCTTCACGGTTTCATCTAAAGTTGTCATTTATTGTCTAGAGTTCTGAAGGCATACCACAGAAGTAACAGCTTGTATCGTGCAATTTTAGTATTACAACAAAGGTAATTCTTTATAAATACTTTGCAACAAGGTCAGTCAAGAGAAATGCTGCCCCCTTCTTTATGTACTGTCCTTCGAGCCCAAGGCAGAGGAGCCTTCTGAGTAGTGGGAGGGCAACAGGGAGGATTTCTTGATTTGTAAATGACTTTTTAGATTGTCTGAATGAACTGACCCAGCAGTAGAGGATGTAGGAATGCTGTGTTAAACTTTTCAACTTGGCTACGTACAATGAAGCAACAAGCTTCACTGTGTGGTGTTTACAGTTCAAAATACGATTCCTGCATACCACTTGCTCCAAGGTGTACCCAAGCTCGGTTCTCTGCAGAATTGCACTGGGGCAGAATGATGCTAATCTTTTCTTGTCTCTGCATTCCAGTCCGAAGACTCAAACTTATTTTTCTCAGTGATTTTGATAAAATAACACCTGCTTGCTTTTGCTAAGTATTAATTTGTCTGGGAATTTGGGAAACATGAGGTTAATTAAGGTATAGCGAAAATAAGGAATAAAGGATTATATACTTTATTAAAATGCCTTTGTTTGAGGATTTCAAGTTAAGCATAAATGAACAGATAATTTATTCATTATGAGAGGAAGATGGTTTTAAAATAGAAGTTTCCCTCTGCATTAGCTGTTGTGCAGTATTGCAGTATTCAATAAACACACATACATCACTCCAACCTTATTGAAACTTTACCAGAGAACAATAACTGCAGGCTTGTTATTACTCCAGATTAAATTATTGGCAGAACTCATTTAAATTGAAAGGGTTCAACACTGAGTGCTATGTGAAGTTGTTCTTCAGTATCTTTTTCTTTCATTTAAGAAGCAGAATGTTATCTTACTATTATCCTTTTCTTTTTTTTATCTCTATTAGCATAAGGAGGACCTTAAATATTTATTTTTAGACATAGTAGTCTTGGAATTCTTAGTTGAGATACCAAGGGATTGGTTTTAATATAATATATGCAGAACTAATTTATGTGAAGAGAGGCACTTAGAGCATAAATACATAAGAAATTATAAATAATATGACAGTACAGCTGACAGGTGAAACTGTTTCTGGTACAGACTATTCTGGATTGTTCCATCACAAAATTAGCTCTAATCACACTGCTATAGAAATATGTGTTTGTGCTACAGATGGCCTTTAGCTCTGATTTTCTATAATATTGGAAATTTCCTCTAAAAATTATTTCCTTTCTTTTTCTTCTAAATCATACCTCTTTCTTGGAGGTCTTAGAGTCATGCAGAGTTTGGGCAGGACATCCGTAAAATATTTTCTAAGTATGTAGGGATTATGGTAGAAATTGTT
The DNA here is from genome assembly GCA_034781795.1 of Crypturellus tataupa. Taxonomy (NCBI): domain Eukaryota; kingdom Metazoa; phylum Chordata; class Aves; order Tinamiformes; family Tinamidae; genus Crypturellus; species Crypturellus tataupa. The sequence continues at coordinate 5,502,404 of JAWLRI010000002.1, forward strand.
AGCGTCAAACAGATCAAAATGGAAGAGTTTAAGTCTTTGGCATACTGGCTACTCTAATTAAAATTCTCTATATAAAAACTTTGAAGAGAATTTATCTTTGAAAGAGAATTTATCACTATCTATTACACTTTGTTCCCTTCTGTGTACGCATAATCTTGCACAAAGACCGAGCTATCCTATCTTTATCGGACAGGGACCAAGAAATGAGGTGATTTTGACTTTGGAGAAATGCTGGAGAAATGCTCGTCTGGCAGCTGCACACATAACACACAGATCTCCGGTTTTGTGATTAGATCACTTGCCCTGAGAGGGAGGAATCTATTATGCGGCTTCTTCCTGAAACTGCTTAGGCACTTTGTATTAAAAATGGGAGTATACAAAGAATACCAATGAATTAGAATGTTTGTTTTTTTGTTTTTGCCTTTTTTTCAAAAGCAATTGGTAATATTTAATGTAAAAAAAAAAAAAGAAAAGGATCGTCTGAACTTACCTGCTGACTTCCCTCCTCTGACTTTCTATTGTACATGTCTACTGCTTTCAATGCCTGTGTCTACCTAAGACTCAAACCCTCAAATACACTGTTATCATTCTTGCTTTCAACTGCTACCGATATTGCTGTTTTTTCTCCTGCGCTCTGTTGTTGTGTTTCCAAGTACTGCTCTAATAATCTGTCAGTTCTTACGACATTTGGGGGAATCTGCTTTATTTTTTTCTCTCTGGGTTTTGTTAGAATTTTTGTTGGTAATGCATAGTGGTTGGCAGGTCACTTGCTTTCAGGCTGATAGCCCACTCACTTGATTTTTTTCTGTGACCTTTTTTTAAATTTTTTGATTTTTGTTTTTTCTTTTTTTTAATTTTCTTTTATTAGCTGTTTTGATGGCCTCCTCTCCACTCTTGTCCCTAGGGTGCTCCAAAATACTCTCTCTCATTCTTTGTATCTCTCACTTTTAGCACATTGTCTTTGACAGTTCATCCATACGAAGAGCTTCCAGCTTTGTGTTGATTTCTAAATCTGTTTAGAAATATTTGAATCTAATGCTGGTAATGGTGTCCTCGGTATCTCACCCTGCATAATTCATCATAACTTTTAACTTAATGTAACCATATCTTAACTACTTAAATTTCTTTCGTAACATCTCTTCCCATTTATCTCAGTTCCCTCTGAACATTTCTCTGACTTTGAATAACAAAACCTAAAGTTTTACCATTTTTTTCTCATTCACATCAGATGTCTGCATAGTGCTGCTTTTTCATCTTCAACTTTCCTCCAAATCTGTTCATTTGCATCACTTTATTCCAAATCACTCATTTAGACTCTTCAAGAAACCTCTCAGTGCTTTTTAAACACTTTTACTTCATGCTCTTTCAAATATTTATATAGAACTCCCCTAATTCTATATAAAATTCAGTTGCTGAAGTCACATTGATCTGTTTCCCTTGTTTATGTCTTCATTCTCTTCGTCTTCTGCTTCTGCTGTATTCTGTCATTTCAATCTTCTCACTTTCAGAGCTTGGTGTGACTATTCCTCTTTGCAGAGATGTTCAATGCATTCTTTTTTGTATGGTTGTTTTCAATGCAATGACTTTTAGCTTATTGAAAAGGAGTAAAAAAAAAAAAAAGGAAAAAAAAAAAAGAAAAAAAAACTATAAAGAGAACCTATGGTCACATCAATCCAGAATGTCACAAAGTCATTCTGCTGAGTGATGGCTCTGTGGTGACTTACTGAAATGAAGATGGTGGCTTTGGCGCAGTTCTCAGCTAATAGATATCTACATCATACAGTCTGATGTTTAAACTGACAGAGGCGCCTACCCGGCAGTTTCAGCAGGGGGCAACCAGAGAAACAATCGGGAGATTAAATGACTCTGTCACTCTTAACACTTGGCTGTTTTACACTGCTTGGTTTGAGACTATTAACCCCCAGGCTGCTTTCTCCATTTTGTGTACACGCTGAGGACTTACCTCTCCAAGCCTGTCAAACTAACATGATTCAGAAAAGCTGTGCTAACTTTAGAAGAGACAATTGGTTTAGAAACAGTTACTGCCTAGGTGCTGACAGACATAATTTTCTGACAAAAATTTGACAATCATCTCATACATGTTCTTTGTTTACTTGGGAAAATCAGTGGCATCTCTGCTAAAGCCCATCAGTCTGTGTCAGTAATGCATCTTTATTTATTTATTTTTTTAACTTTCACTATTTGTTCATGCTGCCTACTTCTGCCATACAAAATATACTAGGCATTAAATACAATGAAGAATGATTTTTGAGGCCTTGTTGTAGGGACTAAAATAAAAACATCTCAGTCACTTTCTAAATAACTTCACCCAGATCAGCTAATTAAAAAAGAACAAATCCTAGAGCTAACTATGCAAACTTACTGGTTCTCTACACATGCACTGAGCTTGCTGCAGGATCAAGATCCCCAAACATGTTTAAATATAATTAGATTGCTGAGTGTATAAGAATTTTAATGAGTATTTCTAAGAGAACTTCAGCTTTCGGACTCATACCATCTTTCCTGGATAATGGCTTGGAGAAGGACATACATAATGTTATTTCAGTGATTTTTAGCCACCTTAGTGGCAAGCATTTCCCAAGGACTTTCCTCAGATTAGAATAATAATGCACCAAGCACCTTCATCAAGAGGACAAGAAGTATAACAGGTGTCAAGGAGAGAGGAAGGCAGATGAAGCATTTGCAAGTTGAATTATGTATCAGCAAGAAAAACATGACTAGTTATATCACAAAAGAGAAATGTAATGTTTACTGAGGTGTAACTAGGTATCTTGCTGTCAGGAAGCAGCAGCAACAGGAGAAAGATGCAGTTTGCTCTCTCAGAGGGAAGGAAAATGGCAATACATTTGTAACAGTAAAGAAAAAAATAATCAGACATTAAAAAGAGACCTAGCCAAACTTGATTGCAAATATCAGATTAAGTATTTATATTGTTGAAAAGTGTTAGGAACTTTATATAAAATTAGTATTTCCATTAACAATTCATTCCACTTGTCTTACCTTGCAAGCTGATAACTTCTAGTGAATAACTGCATTGATGTTAATTAAACATGTGTGGGAGATAACACAATTTTAATACTTCTGGACTCTAGTCCTATTATGCGCCTGTGTATATTATTTCCTCAACAAATTTTAGCTTTTGAGTACATCCAAACTAGCGCAGGAACTCTCTTTAGTATTTTTATAGCACACAGCACTGCAAGACCTCATACTGACTGGGCCTAGTTGGAAAAGCTAGCATAAATTAATCTCACTTCTAGTGTTATTATCTTTCACTCCCTTCTGATTTAAGATCCAAGAAGGTTGTGGGATGGTTCCCAAAGCCTCCTGCAGTGAGCAGGGAGCGTGGTATAGAATACTGGGTGTGTAGCTTAAAGCCTGTTTCCCTGACTGAGAAGGTCTAGAGGATAAAAGCCATGAATCCTCATTTGTTCACGCATCTAATTGAGCAGACAAATATTGACTTTTCCTGTATATCTGTAAAAACGGAACCAGGGTGGGATTGTCAGTCATCAACCAATCTTCTTTGAAGAGATAATATTGAAAGCCATGTCTCCAATATTTTCCATCCTCATCCTGACTTTTTCCACTGGAATGGACATTCAGAATCAAATTCATTTTGCTGCTCAAAATTCATTTTGAGAATTGTTCTGCATTTTCATTAAACAACGAAGAACTATGTCCATAGATTTCTAATTGCTTAAGTACTAGAGACAGTTCTGGAATCAACAGTTGTGTTCACTGTGTGCTCCATATGGAGGAAGAGAAAATTACACTGTTTTGAAGCCAAATCCCTTCTGCAATCATTCACACAAGTACTCATGCTGAATTTTCAATTCATTCAAATCCTTACTTTTTGGAAAGTCTTTATTTCTCTAGCAGTGATCTTTTCTTTTGCAACTTCTCAGGAGAATTTAGAGGCAAATAAACTTATTCCTTTCTAAAAGAAGAAAATGCCTGACTTTTGTTTTGCTGCAGAAGAGATGATATGCTGAGAATGTACTGTAGCTTCTCCTCAGCATATTAAGAAAGACTGTTGTAGCAAAAAAAGAAAAAGAAACACCATTAACATAGTGGTTTATTTTAAAGTAAGTAAATATTTGACCTTTTATCACTGTAATAGTGTACTCAGTTATAGTACAGCACAGTTTGTCTTTGAAATATATATGCAGACATTAAGATGGTTTATAGACAAAGAAGTGGTTTATTAATGTGGACCAAGATTGAGATTTTAGTTTCATATGAATGCCCCTAAGAACAAGGTGATATAGAAAATATTCACTGTAAAGGAATTCCATTCTTCATAGCAATTCTTCATTTGCCATCTCACAGTCTGTAAATATTTTCTTCTCATCCTGGCAGTAAACTCCTTTATAAATCACATAGAGGCCTCTGGCTGGAGAAAGGAAGGTAATTGATTTTGATACTGCACTGCCACAGTGAGTTGGGCCCTGCACACTAGACTCATGTCTTTTGATTTGTGTTCTTTTTTTGGCCTGACAATATATTAATTTCATTGGTTAAAGAGGCAGCATAGCACATAAAATTGATTACTCTAGGAAATGTCAGTCTATAACTCAACAGGATCTTGGTGATACAGTATACTTCATCCTTACTTTAGAATAATTTCTAGTTCATGACTTTTTAGAAGTTTAAAGTACTCACCGGGAAGATTCTACATGCAATAACTTCTGCCTTCATAGTCCACTATTGGGACCTCTAGAAGGAAGGTTCTGCTGACCCAGCAGCCAGGTAGCTTGGTTCTGATTGCACAGGTAATCAGAAATTAGTTTTACTAGTTTGGGGCACTGCTGTGAAATTCATTTGTAACTCTCAATAAGGTGCTGAGTTAACATACATTTACAGACATATTTATGAAAGAAGCTACAAAAGCAATAGATTGTATCTTCCAAAAGGTGTGCTTCATTTTTTTTTCAAAAAATACAACTGAAGTTATGTTTGCATAAGAAAGATGTGTACATTTTGAGACAAAAAAAAAACCCACACACAGAGCGAAAAAAAAAAAAAAAGTATTTTGGGAGTTCCAATGAAGAGAAATCACTCTGGATCTTTATGTCAGTAAATACTTCCTTGCAAGTCATAATTTGTCCAGTGGTGCTCTTCATTTTTATTCTTTAGTGTATTGTCTCTATTGCAGGAGAAATTAATATTTCAAGGTCAAACCAACTCTTGTTATATCTTGCTGCACATGACACTCCTAGACAAAGATAAAAGAAAGGTTTACTGTTTTCATATATGACATCTATCTTGTAAGTCTTGTAAATATTTCTTCATTCCAGAAATAGTCACACTGTGCTATGAAGCAAGGAGTTATTAAGCTTAACTGAATATATAAAAAATGAATGACACCCATTCCCTGCATGCTAAATAGTTACTCACATGGACTCACTTGCTATGGAAATGATTGATGTTCAGAATGTTCTTTTATTCATTTGTCTTCATTCCAGTGATTATGTGAAAGTAGTAATGCAACATACATTATGCTAACGCAGCAAAAAACATCTGACTTTCAGAGCTGACAAAACCAAACTCTTTCAAATTATTAATCTTCTTCTTTAATAGAAGCAGGTTAGGTATAATTTAGCAAGGGGCGTGTAAAGGTCAGCAAATGAAAAGAATGAGATAGGAAGCTTGAATTATTCATCTGAGACAACACAAGTAGTCCTTTCTTGTACAAGAAGTTTTTTTTTAAGAACAAGATCTAAAACAGTAATAACTCTCATGAAAGAAATGTAAATTCTTGCTTAAATAGAAATGACACATTAATTGTCCTTATATGTTTTATCTAGCTGAGTGGAGAAACCAAAGTAATTGCAATGTTGTAACTTAATGTCAAGTCATTATGAAAATTGTCAAATAATTGTACACTAGCTGGGTAAATTACAAAATTTTGCTGAAATCTCTCTCTGCTCTCTACTTATGATCAAAGAGAACTTTCTCAGGTTTTGTTCATATGACATTTTTTAAAATTCTGAAACAAAATTTTTTTAGGCTTTTATTCTGCCAACATGTTAGTAGTTTTCTGAATGTGTTGTATCTGCGAAATGATTATGTGCAATGAAAATGCTATACAGAGATGATACAGGAATTATCAAAGCGTGAGAGGTTGAGTCCAAAGTCTTAGTGCTTTCCTTTGAAAATTGCTGTGCCATAATTTCTGGTAACTTTAGTTCCAGACATCTGGTAGCTTTAGTAACTAAATGATCATTGTAGTGGACCCAAATCTCTTTTCTTTTTGAAAATTCAATGGCTGAGACTTTCAAAGCAGTGCAGCAGAATTGTAGGGGTAGTTTCTATTCTTTTATGTTTCTCAGACTTATAGATAACACTTGAAAATACCTCCTGAAATATATTTGGTAAAAGAGCTTGCATTACTATAGACACTATTAATTTTTTGACTTGGTTTGCATGTTTACCTGTGTACCAAAGGTCAATAATCAGATTATTCATTTTCTTGATATACATTTCATTTATCTAGCATTTTGTATTTTCTGTTTTCTGCTATTATTTCTATGAAATGCTTCACATAGGCACATTGCGTGTATCTCTGTTGAAAGAGAAAGAAAGTTACTCATTTCAGAATAATGTAGTGGTTAGAGGAGGCTTGAATTTGTCAAGCACTTGAATTTGGATCATTTCAGCTCCCAAGCGAGTGTCCTGGTGCCTTTCTTAAACGTGGTTTGCCTTGCCTTATTCTATATAAAAACATGCTAAAGGTGTTGGATGCATTCCAATCCAGGGAAGAATGAAATTTTTTCTTCAGATGTCAGTGTGTGATCTGAGGCACTCTGATCACTCTGGTCACATACAGCACATTTTCAAGGGTTGGGTCCAGGTGACTTTCAATATCTCCAAGGATGAAAACTCCACAATCTCTCAATCAGGGCAACCTGTCTTGGTGCCCTGTAAAGAAGTAAAGAAGTTTTTCCTTCTGTTCAGATGCACCTGCCTGTGTTTCAGTTTGTGCCAATTGCCTCTTGTCCTGTCACTGGGCACCACCAAAAAGCTGAAATTTTACCATCTGTTCATTTATTATGAACAGATAATAATGCGAATGGTTCTGTGCAAAATGTACAGTAAGTGCTGATAAATATTTCTAGGGAAAAACTTTGTGAAGAATTGGATACCCGCTCATAATAGAAAGCTCAAAAATTACTGTGCTGGTAGATCTCAATTGCAACAACTGAGCAGAATTACAGATTCCCTTATCTTGCAATCCCAGGCCTTGAAAAGATACATGTCTTCGTTGTTAGTCAGAGACTCTAAAGCTTCAGTAAACCGCAAATGCATAATACCAAAGGAATTGAACTGGTGTAATTGAACTGACACTGACAATAGCAAAAAGGGAAAGTTTATGCTATCTGTTGAAGATTGTGGATAAAACCACACTTAAAAAAAATTCTTATATGGCGTATGTTAAATATACCCAGAAGAATAATAACATCCTTCTAATCACTGAAAGAACTTAAAGGGCTAGACTTCGTAAACTCTGGAGAAGTCCCCTCTAGTGTAGTGCAGTAGTTCCCTGTAGTTATACATAGAAAATCCCACTTCTGGCAAACAAGTGCATACAATTAATTAAAAGAAAATCCTACAAGGGCCCTGCAGACCAAAATGCCAGGGAACTCTCCGTGGATAAGCTCTGCACTGAGTGCCATGTGCTCAGTGGAGGAGTGTCCTATGCTGCACTGCTTGCAGCTCCCAGGGTCTGTAGGCAGGTGAGGTGATTGTCTTCCCTTTCCTACTTGTGCCAACCCCAATAAGGGGTATTTTAATCAATATCTTACAGAGTACAAGTGTCTTCCTTGCTGAGACTGCAAACATTAGCCTTCGTGCTTTGCACCAGTAGTACGTTAACAAAAGCTATTTTTTTTTCTGTAAAACTCCCTATTCCTTCTTTGCTAGGTTCTCTTTATAACAACAGCATTTTCACCCTGTGCCTGTTATTAGAACTCCTCCAGATTCTTCAAACTCAACATTTTGAAAGTGTATACTTATATATTTATCAGATGATCTATGAATGAGGTAATATACTGTAAATATAAATATAATATAAATAAGCAAAAATACTGTAGTACTTTCTAGTCAGAAAGTCCTGAATTTCTGAACTGCTCTTAAGTCCTATGGAAGAATTCTGATTAGTCCATTTATGTAGCACTGCTGAATACTGCTGTGTTTTTAAGAATTCAGTGCATTCTGTAGAGGCAGGTTTCCAACAGCTTTTTTAAATTTAGCAAACAAATTGCTATAATATATCTCTTCAATGGTTTCAGTTAATGAATGGACATATAATATTCATATGAGTCTGATCAAATGCCTTTTGAAGAACAGTAGATGTCATATAACTGCCTAGATTTTAGAAAATGGCTTGCATTGCAGGCAAATTCAATAATTTTAGCCAAATTTCCATTTATCTGACTGATATGGTGTGGCTGAATAACTTGCAGAGATGTTAAAATCTCTAAGGCATCTACAGCTGCATACTTAGAAGCGGACTATATTGACATTTATTTTGCCTTTACGTTAAATATATATGTATGCACATTTATTCACTAATCTGTTTATTTTACTTCACTGGGTTTAAGAAACTATCTATTTGTCCCAATTCAAAGAAGAAAGCCCTCATTTACTAAAGCAGAAGCAGGATCAAGCTCAATAAACTTTTTTTTTTTTTTAAAGATGAACATCTGGTATAGGGATTGCATCCATTCTCATAGTCACATATTTAGAGAAAAACACATGTTTCAGGCATCTTTTGGCTGAGCTTCAGATATTTTAGCATACGATGTTTTTCCATGGACCAGAAGTTTTTGTCCATTAGGGAGAATTTATGTCCCATTTGATTTTGTTACTTAATTTTAACAGTAAATAAGATGAGTAACTTTTGTAAAAAATATGGCAGGATGAAGAAATGCCCCAAGATTTGGTGACTCTTTTTGTTTCCCTTCTGTTGGTAAGAAATTTTTAATCCTTCTTCTAGCCTTGGCCTTGCATGCAGCTACATAACCTAAAAAGTTTCATTTGAGGGGGATATTTTCCCTGTTATTCTAAATCTTATTTTTTTCAACTTCTCATTTGTGCTGCTGCTCAGATCGTGACCAATCACAGTAATCTGCTGAAGGTCTAAGTTTTGTTCTGTACACGCAGACTTCCTCCTTTGAAAATAAAGACTAAATTAGCCAGTGACTGTCTAGTTTTTGTAATGCAATTATGTTAATGTTGCAGAAAACTATATAAAACAGTAAGTAGTCTAACCATTGCTAAACCTACCAGCATTTGCCTAGGCCCTGTCTGATTTTGACCAATCAATGAACTGCTACAGTAAAAAAGACTGTGAGGATGAGGATCTAGTCAAGGTTTTTGTGCCTAGGAAAATGTGTGGAGTTAACATTAAACTTCCCTGTATGGAATATCTGAAAGAACTTGGTCAGAGAGTATTGGGACTCTGAAGCTGATGCAAGTTTGTCAGGTCTATATTTCTGTACTTATTTCATGCAAGTGTCTGTGTCTCATTTTTGATTTCTCTTTATAAATGTTGGCTTAAGTATTTTTTTTTTATGCCCTTCTGAAACCTGAACAAGAAAATTTTCACAGGAGGTGAACATACTAACAGTAATGATTCACTACAATTCCTCTCATCTTCTCAGTGCTTTCTACCTCACCCACTGAGCTTGGAGAAAGATGCACATTACAATGATATCTTAACAACAAACTTTTGGCATATTCTATAGGTTAATAATGTATAACATGGCAATACGTCTCTCAGATCTATGGTTCTGAAATATAAACTCTAGCACAAAAGGCTGCTTCTGAAATTGTGCAAATGATCCATATTTCAAGAAACTGGAAGCAAAACTAGAGAAAGTTAGGAAAGAGACATGCTCAGGCTTTGAAGGCTAGAGAAAGTGACTTGTAACAAATGGCTTTGTGCAATCACTTTTATCTTTTCATAAGAATGTGAGTTAATTGGATTATGTTGTGTAAGTACTTTGATGGTAAGGAAATATCAGTTACTGGGATCTTTTTCAACCACATGGAGATAGCAGAGCAAGAAGTTGAAAGCATTCAAATTAGAAATATGGTGCAGAAGCTTAACTGTAGATGACTGTCCAAAGGAGCAAAGTTCTGAAGGCCATCGTGGATTTTCAGTCTCCTGAAAACCTTTAGCTAGAAAATGTGCTCTGAACAAAGGCAGTTTACTACAACTGGGAGGGAGCTAACTGAGGGGAACATGATAGTCTATGTTTACGGAGTATAAGATGAGGTGATTAAGTGGTCTTTGCAATCTTTAGACTCTATGAATTTACCAGTTCCTGTTATGATGTACAGAGGCACATAAAACTATCCCAGAAAACATAACTGTGACAAGTTCTGAAATGTTTTCCCTCATCATTTTTTCTGATATTTAAAGTATGAATCATGGAAATATGAGAGTTCACTGTGGTTCCAGTCCTGCGTTTTCAGATAGCACAGTATTTTATAGTTATTTTGGAAACAACTTACAATACTAAAAGAATACTCAAAAGCTGCTTCAGGACCTCACTGTTCTTCTGATTAGATCTTCCAACTCTGGTTTGTTTATGGCTGCCTTGCACCTACCCACTCCCATGTCAGCATGGCCTTCAGTTTATGGGTTGATTGGCTAAACTGCACATTTTTATCAAAACATTATGACAATACGTGGCTCTATTCTCTTGTCTACATCAGCAGTCCATCTCTGTATTTGTCTCATTCTGAAGCCCAGTGTTGAGGGATGAGTGTAGTTTGCTTTATTTCCTTCCTGTTTTTTTTTTTTATTCCTTCATACCTCTTCTTCTCTTCCTTTTTTCAGTCTTCACTGTTCTTTACTCCACTTTCATAACTACTTTTCATTCTTCTTTTGCATTCATTCACTTATTCATTTTGTTTTTATTCATCTGCTCGGATCTGATTCCAGTTTCCTAACCTGAAATTTAAAAAGTATATTGGCCAGAGAGGATATCCAGAGGAAAATACCTTGTGATGTTCCTATGTAAAACTATTCTAGTCTTTGGTCAGTTGTTACTGGCTAGAGATGTCTCCTTATTTCAAACTACATAAATGATTGCCAACGGTACATATGTAACATTCAGTGGCAAAATGTCCCCAGAATTTAACTGTATATTCTCTTTTATTACATTTGAATCTAGTTGTATTTCATATAACTTACTGCTTATATGGGAAAAGACATTAAACAGCTGTTCACAAACCTGCTCTTTCTTTTTCAAGCCAAAGTCTTCCTAATTTGTTCTTCAGCTATTTCAGCTATTTGACTATTGTTGTCATGTCTTTCTCTTAACCATTCTAATTCTACTCTATCCTTTTTCAGAAGAATATGTCTATATTACCTTCCAGATTACTCCAGGAATGGGTGCACATTTCCCATATACATTGGTATTTTCTCACCTTTTCTCTATATGCAGAAAACTGATCATTAATGCGTACTTTTCAAGAGGAGCCAGCCATGTAAAAATCTTTCTTCTTATCCCAGAGTAGCTCCATTTCATGAAGAAAGAACATTTGATGACCTACTTTACTAAATGACTTGAAAATTTAAGTAGACTTTAAGAGTAGAAACTCTTAAAAAAGAAAAATATATCAAAGATATGTGGTACGCAGTGTTACTTTACAGAATTTTAATGACTTCCCCAATACCTGACATGTACCTATGACTCCTCTAATTCTATTCTTTATCATTATCACCATTAGTTTGCTTGTATAAACTTTAGATGTATTAGCCTGTAGTTGTTGGATCCCACTGATACCCTTACAAATTAGCACTGTAATCTTATTTCCTGGCAATTTTACATGTGAGATCCCAACCAGAGTTACTAGTTCAGCTGTTTTGTCCTAGAATTCCTCGGTTATCCAGGTTAACTCCTGGGTTAATATTGTCTTCTTCAATTGATTAGATATTATTGTCAATTTGTTGCATAAATATTCTACTGACATTTCAATTTAAGATATATTGTTCCATGGCATCTCGCATAAATAAAGGTCTGGCATGGAAGCTCTCCTATTTTCCTCTGCAGTGAACCTAGAAGCAGGAAAGAAAAAATAATAATTTAAGACTTTGTCTTCTCTGAGGACTTGTTCTATGTTTTTATCACCTTAGGGCTTTTCTGGCTGACCTCTCCCTAATATGTCTGAAAAAAGGCTTTTTGGTAGCTTTTACACTTTTTTTTTCCTCAAAACTTTTACCTTTTTTTTGTTGTTGTTTAAAATTACTTTTAATTCACCAGATTAGCACTCTTTTCAATTTTCCTTCCTTGGACAAGATTTCCACATTTTAGAAGATGTTGTCTAATTATATGCCACAGCTCAGTGCTCATAGCCAGATAGCAGTATTTCTAAAGAAATTTTTGTTTGGTGGTATCACCACCGTTTGTTTTGACTTAGAATGGCACCTGAAATAGCCTTGCTCGTGAAGCTGTATAGAACCAAAGGATGGATGCTTCAGGATACTCCATAACCTTTCCAGTCGCTTTGTCCAACATTTGACTAACTTCAAGGCGAAATGTGCTTTCCTAATATCTATCTTATGACATTTCCCAGGTCTCTAGTTTAATAGGATTTTCATTGTTAATCTAGGAAAAAGTCCTCAAGGAATAACAGTCAATTACTCTGAAGCTGTGCAAGATCTGTTACTACTGTTGATTTGTAAGCCTATGTTTTCCTGAATTAGAAACTGTAAATTTTTTATGCATGGGTGAAATCTAATTTTCCGTCTCAATTCTATGCTGAAATGGTCCAGTTTGGTTGTGTGAATGTCAAGCTAATTTTAAAATAATTGTTTTGAGACACACTTAATCTCTTCTCCCTCTTAGACCAATATTTTAATCAAACCCTTCAAGGGTTTTCCTGATTTAGCTGTGTGATGTGAATGAAAGGTAATGGTTTATAGCTCGTGTGTTATCGGCAGTTTGGAAGTTACTGTGTATTCCCTTTACTCCCACATCAACCATATATGAACTTACTACTGATAAATGGTAGGTTTTTTGCTATGTTATTATCTTGAAAAGGGGTATAAAAATAACTGCTAGGTGGATTCACTACTCATTAACATGCACTGTAGCCATTGGACGGCAAACATTTTTGAGGGAGGAAAGAGGAAAAGTGCACTTATGCTCTATGAATTATACCTTTTCCTTAAACTTACTAGTAGTGAATCCTCTGACAGTCATTAGCACGATACAAGTGGAAGGAGCACAGACCCACACATGTTATAGTTGACCTTTTCTTTGCAAAGAAATTATATTTTCTAGGTATATAAAAATCTTTTCTGGATTAATCTCCTGCCTGAACTGCTGACAAACATAAGTTACTTAAATAGGTATATCAGTTAAAATAGGCTCTTCTTATTATAGCAACACCCACATCGTAAAGCCAGCTCACAGTGATAAAGTTATTTCTGGCTCTTCTGTTCTCCACTCATGAACAATGTTCCTACATACAATGCCTCACACAATGCTTTTATTGTGCATTACTTATTAAAGACAGTCAAAGAGAATAAAGCATCCAAGGAGGTTAGCCTTTATTTATGCTTTTCAATGGATCACCTGCAGATAGATGTTGTAAGTGCATAATGTATGACTTAATAACTATTTGTGGATTGCTTGTAAGCTGTTCACTTACAGCATGAATGTAATTCACACTGTTCATTTTTGGGGATGTCTAGAGACTGCAAAGGTTCCAAGGGAGCTTCTCCCTCTGCTTGCAGAAGTCAAGCTTTTCAAAACAGGAGTGCGTTGCATGCCAAAGTTTTGAAAAATCCGGGTGCCTAAGTTATTAAAATAAGTGAATGAACAGTCTTTTAAATGATCACTGACTGACTCAAACCATAGTCTTATGCTTTTTTTTTTTCCTGTACATTCATGGGAATATTTAAAAATTATTCTATATGTCATTCACTCTAAAGATCTTGTGGGCATGAAATATGGTGGTCTTTAAAGAATATCACATCCTACCTTCTTTAGATACTTAATTTAGGATAAAACAAATTGCCTCTGGAGTTAAGTCCATCTCCACTGACTGTGAAGGCTTCTGCAGATGACTGATAACTGAACAGTGAATGCTCTTAAAATGGATAAAATTGGGCTAGATGAATCCCAGCTACATATGCCCCAAGAAATCCCACAGCAGACATTTGTTTTATAGGGCTCCAGTGATCCCTTTGAGCGCTCACTGCTGGAAGGGATTATTTTTTACCCTAGCATACAACTTACATCTCCCTTGTAACCAAGGACCAGCGTTTTGTTCAGTTAGTCACAAGGGCATGGGAGACAGATTATTCGCTCTGTTTAGCAACAGATTTTTATGTATTTGCAAACTCTTAGTCTGTTTCTCTCATCCTTTCCTTATTAGACCAAACAAGAATAATTTCTATGATGTTTCAGTCAGCCTGGTGGTCTCTAGCTCTCCTTATCGGCCTCCTCCTGCTCACTCATCTTTATGCACTCCTCCCAGGAAAAGCAGCACTGCAGCATGGACCTCGGTCTAGCTACAGCTTTATCAGTGCTGAGCAAAACAAGAGGACTGTTTACTGTCCTTGCAGGCTTACTCATATTTGTATGCTGCAGTGCAGCGTTTGCCTCTTTCATGACAGTGAGTGAATTTTGTTATAACCTTCAGATTCTTCTCTACAGCTCTCTAGCTTATATTTGTGCAGTTGTTTAAGTCTATGTTCAATTTAATTGCAATTTATCATTCATTTCTCTCCTTTATCAAGCTCACATATTCCTCCAGTGCTCATTCAGCCCTTTCTATCTTGGAACTTCTCACTGGGGTCACTGTCATTTCTGTGGAGCAGAGCAGGGAGGAAAGCTACCTGCCTGGACAGACTGAACTGCAATGGCTCACATATAACAGCCAAAAATGTGCCCATTTCCCAGGTTCCCTAGCAGAAACAATACTTGGCTACGTTATGCCTTTGCTTGATGGATTGGAAAATTCAGTTACAAGCTCTTTTGCATCTTCTGAATTGTGATATTTTACATCCATTTCTTGTGTGTGACCTTGTGGGTGTGTAGGATTCATGGCTTTTTTGAAAATTCTGAGGTTCAACCCTTTTACAGGGAAAAAATAAATTGATTTCTGGACCACTCTAAAATTTGTTAACAGCTATGGCCACTAATAAAAAGAGGTGAATATTTCTAGATGACAGGATGCTATTTATGCAGATGGAAGCATATCAGAAACCTAATGATAACAGGTAAGGTAAGCAGAAGCCTAGATACCAAATGTAATTCATTGTTGACAAACAAGGTCTAAGGGAACATCTGACTACCAAATAGAAATCAAAAAGATATCTCTTGAGTGAAATATCTGTGTGTTGTCATAAGTGGCAAAAGTAAGCTCTCAGCTCAGTGCAAAAACAAAGACCAAATATGAAACATAAAGAACAGAATAATCCAAGAAATGATAAAACATAAAAGCATTAGGTAAACTGATGGAAGAGTTTCAAATTCTCTGTGACCACAGTTACCAAAAATGGGACCTAAGATGAAAAATAAGCCCAATGAGAAACAGAAACACTCAAAAGCAGCCTCTGTTTACTCTTTCTCAAAAATCCAGAAAAAAAGATTTAATGCATATAATGCTGTCAAAACAATTAAAATTGATGAATAAAATTGTTTGCAACTGTGGACTTCAACATCTCATACTATAATTTAGTCCAAGAGTTTACAAGAAACATCCACTGACATGCCTGATGGGAATATGCATGGTAGTGAATGGCTGAACGGCTGAAATATATCTTAAATATAATTTCAATATCAACTGCCTTAGGGCACGTAAGTAAGAAAGACTTTCCCAACGGACAGATATCCCAGCATGACCAAGCATCATTTTAAAAATGCATCAGGGAGTAAGATTCAGACAAGCTTTATAAGCAAAAAGAGTTTTCCACAACATTAATAAGTGTAAGATACTGTAATCATAACCAGTATTTTATCACACAGACTTACTGGAGCATTTTCACAGTTAAATCCAGGCTGTGGAAAGTGTCTACAGAATGCATTTCTTGTCTCATAGAAGAGCAGTGCAAACAGCTCATATTTCTAGAGGAAGTGGCTCTGTGGGATACATAGAGAAACCCTGCCAGATCCTGAACTGGGGGTGAGTCGAGTCCTGTGGCAATCAAGTCATGGGAAGAACACGTGGGGATGCATTCGCTGTCTCAGAGGCCGGTGACAGCAATTTGCTTGTAATCTCTTCCAGCCAGCACAGTTTTCCAGTAACTGAACACATCCAAATTGATCCACAGCCTGAGGTGCAGGCTATGGTGAGCCTGAGACTGCAGGCATTTCCTATGCTAGTGTCAGAAAGAAAAGAGGATATAAAAAACTCTAGAGAGGAGAAAAGATTGAAAAGTTTGTATTGCTCTGATGCCGCAGAAGTCCTCACCATAGTTGTGTCAGTGTTCACACACACACACGCTCTTCACAGCACATCTGTTACTTCCTAACCTTCCCGTTTAGTTTTACTGTTGTTGCCAAGATCTGTGTCAGGCATCCGTCTCCGCTTCGAATAATCATCATTTCACTAAAGGAGAGTCAGCGTTGATCTGTAGGGAATAAAGAGGAGATGTTCTTCTTCACTTGTGAACGCGACTTGCCAGGTTTATGTCTGCTAGAAGCTTGTACAAGCTTGTGCACTTTGGTAGGGGCCTCTTTAGCTGTGCAAGGGTTTTGGCATTTTCTGACTCACACTGCAATCCCAAACTCTAATCTCTTCATTTGCAGAGGCAGGAAAATCTGTGGGAAAGTAAAGGGACAGTTTGTCACCAGTGATCTGGCAGGGGCCACACACGAAGCCTCTATGTGTTACAAATAACAAAGAAACAAAGCGGGGAAAAATATATTGCTATAGACCATGACAACATCTTAAGTAATTCGGCAATAATTTACCTACATGCCAGAAAAATATGCTTAAAAAGTTATAATCCCAGAATTGAAGGAGTCTGAAGGAAGAGAAAAAAAAAACCATACTTAATCCTAAGAATAATTTACAATTTGTAATCATAGAATCATAGAATGCCTAAGGTCGGAAGGGACCTCTAGAGATCATCTAGTCCAACCCCCCTGCACACGCAGGGCCACCTAGAGCACATGGCACAGGGCTG
>JAWLRI010000002.1:5519685-5569703 GCA_034781795.1 Crypturellus tataupa
CCCCTCTCAGCCTTCTCTTCTCCAGGTTGAACAGGCCCAGCTCCCTCAGCCTCTCCTCATAGGGCAGATGTTCCAGGCTCTTGACATAATACTGTGCTTCTGTTATAAAGTGTGTAGCATTTCATGGGGACTGTAGGAGCGATGACACTTTGGTGTTGACTTGAAACTAAAAAATAAAAGTATGTTTTGTTTGGGCTGGATAAAAATTTTAATCCCCTTACAAGCAAATCAAAGTGTAAGGTATGGTCATTTTAGATCAGAATAAAATTATGCTCAACTCAAACTGGAAGCTCTTGAAAGATACAGTTTTAAATGTTTTTGTGCAAAGAACAAATGTAACTGGGGCTGCCAGTGCTCTGGCTGAGAAACAGTAGTACTAAGATGCCCTTTTAGTTAAAGAAAAAAAATTATCATATAGTTTTTGCAAGAACTAGCTAAAATAACAGGCAAATGTTTTTATCTTTGGCTCTGTTGGTTCTTTTATGCTTTGACTGTGTTATAATGTACAATATTTAAATTTGCAGCATTTTCTAAAAACACAAGATTTACTTTTTGGAAAGAGGTTGAAAGTTTAAGTTTTTGCATTCAGATTACTAGATAAAAGGAGGTCAGGCTGGTATCCATTTGTTATTTTATCAGTGAATTAAGTTATTTTATCAGTGAATTAAGATTCATCTTAATTGCTTTGCTCCAACTCCATAAGTCTCTATGCTACTTTCTTTGAGGTTTAAGATCTAAAGCTGTTCAGAAAGACAAATGTCAGGGGTGGAAGACTTAAAGTCTACATGTTAGGAAACTATTAATATTGTTCCTATTGATTCGAGTAGTGTATATTCAGACTTCAGGAGAGCTGTTCAGTTTAGACCAGCCAAAGTTTGGGTGTTATCCTAGTATCCAGCACATACAGACTTTGAGAAAAAAAATCACCTCCATTTCTCAAAACTCATGCTGTTATATGGGTTTCTGTTATCTTTGTTAGGCCGTACAGATTCTCACACTATACAAATAGTGAGCATGTTTTATGCTGACAATTAGGTTGTCTGCAGACATAGGTCAGCTCCATTTGCATGATAATGAAATGTTCCACCAAAGGCAGGCATTTTTTTATCCTTATGTATCGTGCATATATGCACGATAAAACCTGACTGTATCCTGGTTACTTTATAGCTTATATACCTGACTGTATCCTGGTTACTTTATAGCTTATATTGGGCTCATTATCAAATTCCCCAGTCAAGACTGGATATTACAAAAGTTTGGTGGAAAACTTGGAAACTTGCCCATATGGATGGATACAAACTCGAAAAGATAGCTATGCAAAATGAAATATCAAAATCCTGGACAATTTCTTTTGGATGATTGGCTGTAGAGATTTCAAAATGAGACCAGTAAAGCGCTGGAACACATTACCTAGGCATTTAAAAAAAATATTTGGGTGATTTAAATATCCTCTAGAAAAGGTCTTGAGCAATCTGTTCTGGCTTTGAAGTTTGCCCTGCTTTGAGCAGGCTGTTGAATCAGATCTGCAGAAGTCCCTTCCAGGCTAAATTATTCTTCATTTTTCTGATTCTCTCTGCCTCTATAATTAGGTGCTATAATTCTTTAGACACAGGATTCTGCAATAATTTTAGAGCAGATACCTTCCTCACCAAGGGCCTAGTTCACAGCTCATCTCTCTGACTGGAAGCTTTTTGCTGCAATTGCCGGCTTCGGATCGGGGCCCTGCAATGCGGACTAGATAGTGCTGAAGGATGAACCAGCTGTCCCATATGTCTTTTTATATTCCTTCAGTATGTGGTTGCATACATTGTTTACTGGACCACATTTAAATCCCTCTCTGGCAGTAATATTGATATCTTCAGGGATTTTTTTCACTTATCACTGCGATATTCAAACGCATACTGGACTTATTTTTATAAGTTTTAAGCGACATCTTTAAACCAACATAGGGTATAGAAATATTATTTTGTATTTTAATAGATGGGATATGTTGAAGACAACAAGATAACATGCAACAAGATAACTTGGAGGGTTATATATCTGCACAAACCTCTTCCTGAATGTAGACTTGAATACACAAACTTTAGTCCATTAAATTAAGGTAATTAAATCAGCTCTGGGAATAAATGGCATTCAGAATGCCAGGAATTAAAGCACTGTCCCAGGAACGGAAGCACTGTAGAGCACACCTACCTCTTTTCCAGCAGAGAATGGAAATATTATGAAACGGCTTCACTTAACATAGCTATAGCAGTTTAATATTTACTCGCTCTTTGAAACTTTTTTTGCAGTTTAACTAGAAGAGGAATTTCTGTGAGATTTTGAAAGCCACAGAAAATCCCCTGTATTTCAGACAGATAAAGCTGAATTATATGTGTCTTGTTTATTAAATAGTATTATTCATATACTGGATCAGAGGATACAAAAATAGAACCCTGCACAAGGAGGAACATATTTTCTTAGACAATTCTTGCATACAAACCACAAATCAAAATGCTCTCCCCAAATGCTACATTTTAAGCCATGCTCAGCTGTGCATAGAAAAAGAAAGGTTCATTTTATGATTTCTTCTTTTTTTCTGCCAACATCACTGAGAAGCAAATTATGACAGAATGTAGGTATGACAGCTATTATGACAGCTTGCTAAATAATATTTTGTGATTTGCTTTAAGCTTAACTGAAGGATTTATGCAAAGTAGAGATGGGTTCAAACTACTAAGTTATATTTCAAAATGTCATCCAGATTTTGAGCACCGTGGAATTCAGGGATGTTCAGATTCAAGCTTGTGACTCAAACCAACTTCTAGAAAAAATCATGAGCAAACAGAAAGAAGATAGGACAGTCTCTTTTTTTTTTAATTCAAATGCACATGGGTGCTCCAACGGACTTCTTTACCTTACTCACTGTGTCAAGGAGCAAATGGAATAGCTCACGGCATGGCTCAAAAATCTCATCTCATCCTGCTACATTTACAGCAGAGAGAATGCTTGTGGAAAAGCTTGAAATCAATGGCAAAAGTATTGCCTTACCTGGGGTCAGCTTTCATATGTTAAGGGCAAGCAGCTCCAGTGTAAATGTGTTGGAGGGAAGGGAAGAAGAGAGAACAAGAAAGTGGACACAGGAATATGCTCGTCACCGGCTGGGGTAAATTAGAACCCTCCATATTCCTCCTTCCCCAGCTCCAAAGTAATCCAGAACTGCTTCCATGGTCCACCTTTTTGCAGTAAAAACCTCCTGCTGTACCTCAAAGCAAGCACATAGTAAATACATTTTCATATTAAATACATACATTTATTTTAAAGCCTCACTTTCAAATTAAAACTATATCACAGAAGTTGAAGTGAAAAATTGGAAATGCACTAATCTTTGCATTTAATTTTGCAACTGTCTGAAGGTTGATTTGCCTAATCACAAAGATTGACATAACTTGCCCATATTCATATTTTAACACTGAAAAAAATCAGAGAATGTGAACAAAACTCTCAGCCTTTCTTGTCTTTCTCTTTCATTTTGCTTTTTTTGGTCTGCTTTCTTCAACCAGGAAATGTTGATTTGTGTCCTAAATAATGATGTACACATGTAGAATAATAATTCCTTAGAGTTTCCACTCAGAAATCACTGTTGGCAGGAGTTTCCATAACTTTCCTTGTAGAACCATTTCCATGTAGAATCTTGAAGGGCTACTTCAGCCACAGTGAGAAACAAATATTAACAGGAAAATAAGGCAACTGGGATCATTATCCTAAGCTAAATCACCCTGTTATAACAGTTTTGTGTTATTGCAGTTCACTACTGAAAATAATGAGGCTGAAACTAATTTCATCTTGTTTTCATTATTTTCCATCTATATGAGACATTTTTATTTCTGTATAGTCTCCTAGACTGATCAAGAAAAGAGCGTATCCTCTGTTTGGTTCTATTTTACCAGAAAAAAAAAATAGAAATAAAGTAATTTCCTTACCATCTTAAATAAAATATTTCTATGTCTATGCTGCTGACAGTATTGAACTCTGAGAGCTTTTTCTGGCCCTGGGACTTGTGGCGTGATTTCATTCATGTCTGCGTTTATTTATACCCTGGGTACACACTAATTACATTCTTGAAATGCCATTTAAAATTGTACCTTGGAGATACATTTGAGAAAAAAAGTATGTTTTTAAATTCTAGGAACAATAAGAGATTATATTTCTGACTATGTAAACGTGCCTAATGAAGATTGCTGTAGTGACAAACTCAAACACTGCTGCATGACAGTGACTTGTGTTTCACTTTTTTTTGTAATAACATATTTTCAGAAGCAGTGTCCCACAGCTTAAAAGTACAAAACTGTTCTTTAATAGTAAGGTTGTGGGGTACTTTATAAACCACACATTTGACTAGTACATGCATTAATATTTAAGTAAACAAGAACTTCTTCCAATTGCTAATCCAGGAGAGAGAGTCCGTGATCTTTAAGAGCATGTAAAATATTTCTGATTTTTAAGAGAACAGAACAGGGTTAAACATTAGCTAAAGCAATACTGTAAAACTAATACTGTAAAACTAGCTAAAGCAACAGTTAAACTAGCAAAACTAAGAGGTAAGCTCCAGGAAGAAGCCCAAAGCAGGTAGTTGAGAACCTCCTAGTACAGATCGCCTGAATGCAGGAAGATACATCTATCTGTACCCTAGGACTCTTTTGCCATCATTGCAGAAAAATCCATCATGGAGAAACACACACCCTTTTGTGTGAGGACTTTCAAAGAAAACTGAGCACTGTGTTAGCTTTTTGAGAGGAGCTGGAATCGACAAACCAGGATCAGGTCCAGAGATCAGGATCAGGTCCGGAGACACGACCCAGAGTCAGAGTGTCACAATGATTTCCAGTACCACAGCTGAGGTGGGAACCAAGGGCAAGAAACTTAGGTTAAAAGCAGATCTCAAGTAAAGAAGGGGTAAGCCCTTGATGAGGCTTCTATCTTTCTCCCTCCAGTTCACTAGCTGCCCTATTTCTAGACTGGCTAGGAGCCCAGGCAGCAAAAACTCCAGAAGATGAGGGATGTGCTCAGGTCCTTGACAGGCAGACAGTGCTTAAATGACTTAGTAGGCTGAAGCATGTGTTGAAACACGGGCTTTGTGTGCTTAAGTCAACAATCTCTGTCTGCACCACAGGCTATGCTTAGGGGTGTGATTCTTACATAGATAATAAAGCTGAGCTGTGGTAATGGCTCGAGTGGCGGCATAACCATAACCCTCCTGAAGACTTATGATTGACATGTAATGGCTGTGTGCAACAAATGGTCTGCAGACCATTACTAGTGCACGCCTACTACCATCAGAAATAGCTTCTAGGGCACCTATGTAGAACCACTGAATTTGAATACAGACAAGCTAAAGTACACCAGAATAAGAAAGTCTTGTGGGCTGTGAATAGTCAGACTTGCAAAAAGTGGAATATTCTGTGGTATAACTGAGAAGACTGAAGTTATTCAGGATTTCCCTATTAAAAAGGTTGATTAACTTTAGTTTTAGATTAGTCCATCCGAAAAAGAAAAAAACAATTTATATTATAGAGGACACTATGTTTTACAAAATGACTTTAGTTTTTTATGGAATCAGGTGTTTGTAGGTATTTGAACCAAGGTTTTCTCTCTACAGAGCACGGACTGTAGGCTAAGCAGTAGCTTGATCCTGATGTCCCTGTAGAACCATCCTGCAAGCAAACCACACCACTTACAGAGGTACCAGCAAGCCAGGACACTGCCCTCATAAACTCCTTTCATAGAGCATTCTTGCCTGCCTTCATTGATTGCTGCCATCCTGACTCAGATCCAAAGCACTGATTTAGAAATGAAAGACTCTGTTTTCTCTTATCAGACCCAGGAGTCATTCAGCTTTCACCTCAAAGATGATGATGTTCAATAGCAATCAAACTTTTGTAGTTTCTTATAAACAATCTTAATGATATCATTAGAATTCTCAAAGCCAAATGTATTACTCCCATTTCGAATTGTTGCATTAAGTATGCATTGCCTATTGCAACTAATTGAATTAATTTGCTCTTTTAGCAGAAAATAAAACAGAAAGATCTAAGACCTGAGATTAGTTGAACTGCCACTATTTTCTGTTTGGATTTCAGAAGCAAATGATTCTGCCTTCATTTTGACTTCTTTTCTCCCTTGACAAATATTAAGCTTGATAAAAACAATTTCTTCTGTCACATTTCAAGCTCTTAGCAAGTTTAAGCCAAGTTCACAGCATAATTTTAACTGGGAAAAGACTTTTTGAGGAGTGAAGAAAATGGTAAAGATACATAGAGAGAGTAGTAAATTCAGAGTTGTGGTGTTTTAGACTTAACATCAAGGGCAAAGAAAAGATGTGTTTCATTTCTTTTCCTCTTTTACTCATTTGGGGACAATAGGAAAGAGGAGGTAGATTTGAATGCCCTTGTCACTGAATTTCAAAGAAGTGGAGGAAAGTATGCTGCCTTCTTTTTCTTGATTAATGCTCCAAAAGGGCAGTCCATTTCCCTTCAAAAGCAATACTCATGCTTCTCTTCTATGATCTACCCCAGGAGCTACACGTGCCTGCTGCTAATATCCTGCATAGAGCTTAGTGGTTCAGCAAAAAAGGAATATTATTCTGTTTGATGTCATATTGCCGCTTAAAAGACACAAAGCTATGTAATGGTGTCCCACCTCTGACATCTGCTCCATCCCTACTAGAGAAGATGCAGAGAGCTCATTAGGTTCTGTGCTGAAATACAAGGAAATAAAAGGAAAACAATGTTCTTGTTTGTCACATACATAGAATTCAGTGAGCAGTCTACATCTTCTCTGCATGTAACATCTGATCCTCTGAATTTATTCACAAGCTTACTCTTAAAACTCATTGTGTTGTTCCACGGTTAGGTTGAATTATTAATCAAGATGTGTGGAGTCAAATCATAGAGCTGCAAATTCACAAACTTGCTGGATATTCCTAGGTAATTTGTTAAGACAGGTTTGAAATTCAGCAATGATGACTTGATGGACTTCCAAGGAAGATCTTTCAGGGAAAACATGGAAATAAATTTTCTGTAGAATAGAGTAGTCAAATATATAAGCAAAGAGCAGACCCACACTACATAATTAGAATTTATAAAGAATTTGAACTCTGCTGTGTGGCCTGAATCTCAAGAAAGAGAAAATTATGAATCTTCCTTTTCTCTCCCCAGAGCTTTCCTAAATACAAGTAACATTGTAGACTTAGTGTTTTAAAATCAGGTTAATGGATAATTATTGAAATATATTGTTACATCCACTCACAAAAATAAATTATACATATAAACGTATAAAAATAATCAATACTAAATTTCACAGAACCTTTTCAGTTCACATAGTTAATTGTCCTAGTTAAAAGAGAAAAAAAAATCACAGTTAATTTCCTCTAAAGATCTCAGTTTTACAACAGTTAAACAACGTTTGCATTCCCTGCTAATTCCAGGGGATCAAGATACACACAGCCCCAGCTAACTGGAAAGAGAAGCATTTGTTTCGTACTTACTAGAAGCACACCTTACTAGATAACACTAAATGAGTAGCCTGCCATTTTCACTTTGCACTGCCATGTCTGAAGTAGCAACAGAGTTTCTATAGAGCAATAAATTATTTCTGGTGCCGTTATGAGCCAATATAGTTAAATCAGTGCTAGCTCAGATAGTGCCACCTATGCCACAGTCAGATTCTTGGACTGCATTGGAGATGTTTCCTGGCTTTTCTTCCTTTTTTTTTGCCTACACAGCATTGCTCCTTTCACTGCCAACCTCTTTCTGTCTCTAGGCTGTAAACAGCATAAATTAATCTTCTGTGATGGCTTTCCTGTAAGAACCATCTATAGATCTGGCTCTGGCCAAGGCTGAAAACTGATGATATTTAAATTTGTGGTACTCAAAAATTTAAAAAGTTGGCACACTGACCAATGCTTCCAGGTGTTGATAGTCTTAGGAGCTACCTCCATCAATTGAACTGGGCCATTTACTGACTCTCCTCTATCGATTTAGATTATGTTTTTTTGTGTCAGAGCTTGCCTTTCTGTATAAAGCTAGTTGAGTCAAAATCTGCAATGCAAAACAAATTCATAGGATCAGTAGAATTACAGCAGTTTAACTTGCTCTTTGAAAAAGAAAAATGTCAATCCTGAGCTATCTGACCTAACTTTGGAGTTAGAACTCCTGTGAGCAGCCAGTTGGACCAGATCCTTTCCAATATAAATGTGCTATGTTTCTGTGATCTAGAATATCCTTGTCTTGATTTTATATTTGCTTGACCATAACTATTCTTCTAGAAAATTAAATTCATTCCAAATAACTACCAGGTTAATTCATAGCACTATGGTGGCTGTAAAGTACTGTTAAATGCACATAACGCATCCATTTTATATAAAATATGTTGTTATTTGAACATAAATTTGAAGCTGTAGGTAGAGTATTTTGACCATTTTCCTTCCAGTGAATAAAAAATTCTTATTTGTAGTCCCTGTAGATAAAACTAACTATAAAACTATATTCCGAGTTTGGAGATGTAATTCTTGTCAAATGATGTCATAAAGCCTAAATATCATTTTGACTCTCTCACTACAACACCTGGTATTAGTTACACAGATTGGATTGACCAGTCCTATAAGCTTGAATTTCTAAACATATTAACATCAGTCATGGTTATGCACCTTCTTTCATACACAGTCTCTTTGAGCACTGATGGTACTGTGGATAGTATATGGGATCCCTTGGTGTCACCACAGTGAAATCACTGACTCTGGTACTTAATCTTGTTTGAATCAGAATGACTATTTTTTTAAAAAAGCGTTTTGTTTGTTTAGCCTGTTTGAATGGTATTCAAAGATATGAGAATGTCATAGTTTGAAAAAGAGAAGAAAATCTCAGAATAAGAAACTCAGCTGTCTTCTGTTTGCCTGTCTGTCCATCCTATAGATGTTTTTAGTTAGAAAATAATCAAAAAGAATTTCTAGTTTCGGAACAGAAGGGTAGTAAAGCAGGTTTTTCATAAAGGATGTAGGAAAGGAGTGCCTGAGGGAGCTGGCATTATTTAGTCTGGAGAAGAGGAGGCTCGGGGGAGACCTTATCACTCTGTACAACTACCTGAAAGGACATTGTACTGAGGCAGGGGCTGGTCTCTTCTCCAGAATAACTACGGAAAACAGAACAAGAGGAAATGGCCTCAAGTTGCACCAGGGAAGGTTTAGGTTAGATATTAGGAAAAATTCTACATGGAAAGAGTTGTCAAGCATTGGAACGAGCTCCCAGGGGAATAATGATTCTTTGATTCTATAAAGTATGATTTACTTTTGACAGAGACGGCTTATTTATTTATTTATTTATTGTTGTTAATTGAGTAGTTAGGTCATAATCCTTGTAAAATGCTTCAGAGTATTTTGCTTGGCTTGTGGTACAATAGTTTATCTAGAAAAAAAGAGGAACAGTTATTTGTGACAGACAAGATCTTGTGAAATCCTAGCTGTTCTCATATTAGTGAATTAGGACAAGGTCAGGAAAAAAAAAGTGATTTAATTTTACTGGGAAGATGTAGATGTAGATGAAGTAATGTGTCAGCTGTTGAACAATACAAATAAATTAAAAGGAAGATTAAACTGTTAATGATTTTTTTCTCAGAGCTGTTTCCAAGATGATGTTGCAATGCTTGCCATTCAGCTTGTGCCGAGGTTCATCACCTTTTTATAAAACTGCACTGTTTTGGGTGCTAAAATCAAAGAAAATCAGATTCTGTTTGGTTTTGAGTAAGCACCTTTCTCTTGTAGTAATTCTAACAGCTTTGTCACAGAAGATGCCTGACGATTTTTATGAACCTCACAAACAAGCAATTAAAAATTTTAAATTCTGTTCAACAGCTATATCATAAAAACATATTTCCTTACACAATTCCTTTATGAAAAATTCTCTTTATTTTAATGTATTTCAGAAATAGAAAGCTTTACCCTTAGTTTTAGAATCATTTTTTAACATAACTTTTCTATCTTTGCTAAAAGGATAAAAGTGTTAAGGAGATCATTTCAAGTGTCTTCCATTTAGAATATCAATATTTCAGCACCATACTTGAGAGAGGGATGTAATTTTTAAACAGCCATCACATTTTGATTAACATAGTTTTTGCACAGAAATATCTATGGTAGCCAAATATATCTCTTTACATGTACACAGCCATATTCCAGAAATTAACTAGTCTGGATACATTTATAGACATCACAATTAATTTCTTCCATCAGAAGAAGCTGAGAACAATTTTAATGCTCCAGAAGCATATGTTTCAAAAAATTCACACAACCAAAGGACTGGTTGCCCCTGCTAGCCACGAGAACAAATGAGTCCTTTAAAAAAATAAAACACCATGACCCTTTAGAAAGGATTTATTCTTCTAAATGAGAAATTTCAAAATAAAAATACATGAAAGAGGAACATAACAGGGTGCCACTAGCTGGCACAGTGGATTAGTAAATAATGAAGTAATTTGTACCAAGATGGGAAGACACAGCAGGGGCAGGAATTACAGTATTGACTGT
Source organism: Crypturellus tataupa (assembly GCA_034781795.1). Classification (NCBI taxonomy): domain Eukaryota; kingdom Metazoa; phylum Chordata; class Aves; order Tinamiformes; family Tinamidae; genus Crypturellus; species Crypturellus tataupa. The sequence continues at coordinate 5,530,241 of JAWLRI010000002.1, forward strand.
GAGCCATAACACCAGGGAAAAGCACTAGATCCTGCTGCAGGTGAAATGGATCTTTTCTATCTGCCACTAATTTGAGTGTAACTAATGCTCCCAAATGTGTAAACACTTGAAACTGGAAGCTAATGGGGAGGTGAGGCTGCCATTCCCCAGGTCAGGGAAGGCAACTATATTGGAGCAACTATAGTCATGAGTTCTCTTCTTTATTAGAGTTCCTGCTATTTGGCTAATGGAGACACCATTACCTGTAATTCCCAGAGTGATAGTGGAATCCCCTTTAAAAGCTGATTTCCATTCAAGGCAATTACAAGCAAGAGATTATATGCCATCTTTAATAGCGCTACAGTTTTCTTCCATTTATTTTTTAATCTTATGAGTAAATAACAGCTGGCTCTGGTGATTTGTTATTGTTGATTTTGTGAGTTTGCTTCTTGCCCTCCTCTGTGCTCATTTCAATTTCTATCAAATGATCTGATAATTCTTTCACAAAGAAGGATTCTAAGATGGGAATTCTCCTAGTTTCTTTCAGGATGAACACAGATAAAGTGAATTGATTGATTTATTTCCTGTGAAAGGGCTTCATCTTTTCTGAGATATCTTTTTTTCTGTGTTGGTCTTCAGTAAGACCAAAATACTTACTGCCAAATTTGCTGCTCCTAACATATTGGAGGTTATTAGTTGTGATTCCTTCTGTTAAATATCCTTTAAAAAATTACTACAATTTTGTTTAAAGACACTCTACTGCCAGTCACTTGTAGTTTGAAGATAGAGAAGCACCTTAAGCTTAGAGAAGCACCTTAACCTGGAAAATGTAAACCAAGAATTTCTAAAATTTGATTGATCAGAACTGTTAGAAGGAAGAACATATCAAAAAATAATTCCTGTAAAATAAATGCTCTAAAATTAAAACTTCAGTTAAACATTGCTGTGCTTCATGAATACAGTTCATGGCACCTATTAAAAACTCCAATGTAAAGCCAATCATTAAACTGATATCTAGACTGTTGTTGTCTTAGACTTTCCTTGTGCATTGAAACAAGGAAGTCATAGCAGAGGAGAGACAGAAATAGTTTATCAAGTCACAAGAAATGCAAAATAAGCGTAGTGATTTGCTAAAGAGAGGGGGAGAAAAACATACTAATACATGACTGTAGAAAAAGATGAGGAAAATTAGACCCTTGTTTCCTTGACATAACCTCTTAATTATCAACAAAGGGGGAGCAAAATAGTTTTATCATGTCAAAATGTGTATATATATTTATCCATTAAATATGGATATTGTAAAAAAAATCCTAAATATGACTGTATTTTAGACACCCCATGTAGGTCTAGGAAATATTCAAATCCTAGCATTTCAATTCAAGTAGTTTGAATATTCCTGGGAAGTTGCTTCCTTCTAATGTCAGACCTTGCAGAAAGACGTCAAAGGAGGTGAAGGGGAAGGGAGGAAATAGAAATGAACTTATTAGAAAATAGAAAAAAAAATATCGTCCACTAGGAAACAAAGAACTTGACATTATTTTGTAAAGACAGGGCATCCCATGTATTGAAGTCACTTCTCAAATTTGGGCCAGTGTGTTCTTCAGCCCAGTGTAGTGTTCAGCCCAAGTGTTAGTGTTAGTTAGATGTTAGTTAGTATTAGTATTAGATGTTAGTTAGTATTAATATTAGGTGTTAAGTAATAATTATGCTACACATTACATCAGCAGACTTCAAAGGTCAGTACCATCAATCTTATGATAGAGAAAAATAATACCTTGATTTGGGTGGAAATAGGAATGGAAATCAAACAGATCTATGAGGTGGACCTGCCTTAATCTTCTACTCCACACTTCATCTCCAAGAATGAGACCAAGTTCTCTCAGAAATACTCCTAACTCCAACATGTCAGATTTTATTGGACTGTAAAATAGAGCAGTTTTAAAACAAATAAAACTCAAAATGACTGAGTGATTCAGAATAGAAAGATTGATAAAGGAACCTCTTTCCTTTGGGGTATGATCTTGGGGTAAAGGACAGACCTCAAGTCCTTGTTCTGGAGCTTGGTTTTAGTTAGCTTTCAGGCTTTCTGGAATGTGACAGCCTATATAAAATATTCTTCGGTCTTTATGGAAATTCTCACAATCTCAATGGCTTGATGACTCTCTTTGCTTCTGCTAGTGGTGCTTGATTCACCATAAATCCTTCTCTGCTTGAGCTCCCTGCAGAATGGGTAGTCCTCCTCTTCTTCCAGAGGATTCCCTCACTCAAGTTTCCTCTTCTTAGAGGAACACGACATATATGGATCTTCAAACAGAGAAATAATGCAAATGCAAATACTACCCACTACTCTTAAATACTATTTAGGTATGTAAACTTCATCTGAAAACCTACCTAATACAAAAAGCACTCTCAGTGACAGCAGCGATATGTGCAGAAGTTATTCAATGCTTCAATGCTTGATTGTGAATCATCTGATACATTTTGGAAATATAGCTATTTTTGATAATATGATTCTTATGAAGTTTTGCTTGAATTATTGAGATATCCTCTTCGTGGAGTCATGATTTTTTAACTTTTCAGTAAAATCACTTGCTCGTTTTCAACTTTCTACAGTTGAGTTTGAGACATATAGAGATATGGAGAGATAGATCTACAGCTTTTTTTTTTTTTTTTTTTTTTTTTTTTTTTTTCCTGTAAATCACCTGTGTTTACAGATAAGAGGAAGACAGAACCACACCGTAGTAAATATCTGTGCTCAGAGGTAAACAGACTAATATTTCAGCACATCTTGATTGCAGCCTTGATCCTGTCAGGCACACCGACATGCACAGGACATTAGCATAAAAACTCTTTGCACCAAGAGAAGAACACTAGTCATGTATCTATCGGTAATGGATTCTGTTTAGAGTTCATTATTCCTTGCTAACCTAAAGAGCCAAAGCCAGGTTATAGCACAATATCAGCATTGCTACAGTTAGGCTTGACCAGATTTTCCTGCAAAAGTGGAATCCTCTCGATGCTTTCAAAGTCACAGTCATTTTACTTTATTTTACTATGATTTTACTTTAACAGTTCATTTTAATGTAAAATAGACACTGATTAAACAGATGACAGGCAAAAGCATAATGTAATGTAAATGAAATTCCCAGAGACTGGACTGAGAATGATTAAAGCAGCACTCACAGCTAGATCATTTTCTCAAGAGTTTCCTGATACATAGCCATGAAGAGTGAGCTATTTGCAATTATTTAGATTCTTATACATTTTTGATAAGGAGCTGAGGATACAGCAGACTGCAGCAGTGCGGGGAAAATTCAGTGGTTCAGGAAGATTCAACCTTTGAAACTCAACTTTTCTCTCTCATTCTAGGCCACTTCTAGACATTACCGCCAATTGAGTTCAATTGCAAAAGTCAGGAGTTCATTGCAGAGACGAAAGAAAAGACCTGAGAAGAATATCTGAGGGATAATGGCAGTCAATTCAATTTTACACCATACCTCTAGTAGTGATAGTTGTGTATTTCAAAGGGAGGCAAAAATACACTCCCAGAATCCATATCTGCTATTAAGAAGCAAAATGATGATTTCTTGGGAATGTGAAGGACAGACAGAAAGTAGGAACCCTTAAATGTGAGCAGGAACTCAACAGAGGCAACCAGGCTTTAGCAGGTGGGCAATGAAAAATGTTTAATAAGGGCCTACTAAAGCTGTCCAGTCTGCTAGAACCCAGGAATCTTCAGAAAACTGCTGGGTTTGGGGCAGGCGCACTGTAAGTGTAGCTCAGAAAGGCAGAGCTCAAACAGGCATTTTTGTCACACTGCAAAGCTGTGCATTTTCCATTAAACAAGTTTATTGTTCTGCTATGGGTTATTATAAAACCTGCCTTCATCATCCCAAGTTGGTTTTGGTCAAAGAATATTGATAAAATTCTCTCAAATCTGTGCCCCTACCAGGAAAGTGAAAGAAGAAATCAGCAATACTAAGCCAAGGAGAGGTGACAACAGATAGTAAATGACTCATGTTGCTGTTTTGTAAAATATCTGGGTAAAGAATCTGCTCCACAAAGCAAGTGTGTTGGTCCTTCTAAATGGTTTCTGCAAGAGTTTTAGGATCTACCTCAGCAAAACAAAAAACAAACAAATGAACAAACACAAAAAAGAGGAAAATGAACAGAATGTCAAGCAGCTGGAGAAGTGACTTGTGAGGAATGTTGAAGTGAAAACATACAGCCCTGCTATTCGTACGATATTAAGGCAGTCACAAAATATTTGTGGAAGGTCATCAGCACAGAGCAAGAAGGTTTGGTGACAGCATTCCATGAGGATGCAGTAAAGAATGTGATGATGTGATATTTTAAACACCAAATGTGAACAACTGGCAAGATGTGTACTGTCTACAGAGACATTTTCCAGATTTCCTACTGACTGAAAATCTAAACTTTGGATAAACTGTATCCCATGGTGACCATAGGAAATTTAGCGGGGCCTTTTAAAGGCTTTTCCTTGTTTAGAGAGAAAGTATATTCTACTTTTAGAGTTACTTTGCAATGAAGATAAGAATATAGGAAAAACTCTAGAACACAAGTCTATGCTTTTCCCTGTTCAGCATTTTTGTACCTCAGTTTCAATATCTTTAAACAATAGCAATCAAATTATACACCTCTCTGGTGCCCTTTGAAGAGAAGCTGTTGTGCTCCTAAATGGAGTTCTTTGTTGTGCAATAGAGAATTTGCCAGTAAATACTGTAAATATGTAATTGAATTGCTTTCAGTGAATGTTGCAAAAGCAATTTATGCTTCCACTTCAGAGAAAAAAATGATATTGCATATCCTAATAAAATGTGAACATTTAACTTTTGTGTGCTGTACTGGGATCACTTTTAAAGAATGAAGTCCTTCACACCTATCATGAAATCTATTTTTTCACACTCATTCTTAAGTTTGCATGCTATTCTAATTATATAATATATAAAATACATATTTTATTTAATAACATTATGTTAATGAATATGTATATATATCATAAAAATCAGATATCATATAATAAAATATCCATAGCTGAGCATAGCAGATATTTCATATTTAGCTATAGAGAAAAGACGAGAATTAATATATTCTAAGTCTTTTTGTTTTGGTTTGGTTTGAGGGTTCTTTTGTGTGTGTGCAATGCTTTTGTTCTTTATTAAAACATGAAAAAGAGAAAGGACAATAGCCCATTTTCTTGGCTGTTTTGGCCTACATTTGAGGGAAATATTTTGAGCTTTGCCACTTTACATCATCTGAGATTGAGATTATGGCCCATAATAGGAAAACAACACACACACACAAAAAAAGATAAAACTTTTGGCATCTAAGTTTGTTACAGTCCTAAAAACTATTTTATTTGTTTATTTCTGCAAATAGTACTCACCCATCCTCCTTACTAAGGAGAATTAACTAACTCCAGATTTCAAATTTTCATATTAATAGATATTTGTCATTTTCATACTTCAACTGATACAAATTATGTACATTCGAAATCTCTACTGAAGATCATTTTTGAAATTATAGAAAATGTCAAGTCAAGTTTTAAAATGGATTTAATCACATATTTTGTTTGTGAATTATGATTTGACTTTCTTCCTTTCAGGTCATTGTCAAATTCCAGTAAAATAAGACACATGTTGGAAAATCTGCAGTTAACAAAAACCAAGCAAGATGAATTTCTGCATTTGATCATGCAGGAAAAGTCATTGCTTTCTATAGCTATACTTCTGATCCTTATTTGCAAGGAATTATTGCCTATGTAAACTTTGGGAAAGTCAGAAATGTCCTTTGAATTAAAAGGTCAAAAAAGACCATAAAAAACAGATTTAATGGAATAATAGATGAACAAAATACTTCCCTAAATTATGGAGACATTCTGTATTTGATTTTAGGAAAAAACAACTATGAGAATCCCTTAAATCAAAAACTTTAAGGTGGAAGTCTCCTGTTTCCTTTTAAAATTCAGAGAAAAGAATCCTGAGTGTCTTATCTTCGTTTTGTACTTCAGCAATATCCATATCATAAGAGAGGAAAGTGTCCACAGAGAGGAAAATGTCCACAGATTTGCTCTGCTTTTTTCATTGCTCTTCTTACTCTCACACATTGATAAGAGTAGTCAGTGAATAACAGTACAGAGTTTGTATATAACACTTTTCATCAATAACTTTCTAAGTGTACTCTACAAAAGACAGTCATTTTTAGGTTCTAAGGAAAGAAGGGTTGGTTTGAAAAGAGACTCACGTGTATTACATTTTCCATGTAGGAAAGAAATGTCTATATTTACTATAACTCTATATTGCATATATTTTTGATCTTCTCAGAACACTCATGAGCAGATGGCTATTGGTAAAAGGAATGATAAAAGTAGTTCTTCTGACAACTCTTTTTCCAGTAATACAGAGCCACATAGTCAGTTCCACTCAGCTGTGCCACAAATCAAAATTTTGCAACAAAGACAAGATGACTAATAATATACAGTTGCAGGAAATAAAAAAAGGTAGGGGCAAATGTTTGATCTTACTAAGAGAATAATGCAATATTTCTCCATGGGTTCTACAGATTTACAAATGCATACAGTGACTATTTCTAGAAAGAGGGGTTTTTTTGTATGTCTTTGTGTCTTACACATAAGAGGCAGAAAAAAAGGAAATCATACGCATATGGAGAGCTGGTGTCATATGGTTCAAAGAGGATTGTAATTATCTTGATTTATCAGGGCTGGATCAAGAAGATCACTGAATGAGAATAATTATATATTAATGAATAGTAATAAAGCTGATAATTAATAGCTTGATATATTTTGATTAGATCTCTTGCAACACATTAAAAGAATAACCAATTAAGTTGATTTAAATTATTTCAGAAAGCTCTTGGTTCCTGAGAATCTTACTGTAATGGTAGTCACGACAGAATGAGAATAGTGACCTGAAACATGTGATGAGGCCTTCGTCTACTTTGACTCACAACAATGAATCTGAGGTCAAGAAATAAAGCCTAATGTCTTGTCAGGCTTTCTGCATTGAATAACTAAATAGCCAAGTCAAATTTAATTTCTCAAAAACAGAGGACGTAGGACTCCTAAGTCTGACAGAGAAAACTCACAGGTAGCACTATGAAAAAATTACTGGAAGCAGCTACAACGCCAGAGAAATCAAAACTCCGATATGCTCCTGAAGCGGAAGGTAGTGGCATCTAGTGGCACTCTTCTTGGGACAATTAAGCACAATGATTAAAAAAGAAAAGAAAAAGAAAAAGAAAAAGAACAGTTTTTATCTTCAAAAGAAAAAAGAAATTGAATGCAAATTTAAAATGAGTTTGTATAATGTCTAGTCATTTAAATAGGAATACCTAACACAAAAACTAACTCGGACACAATTTAATAATAATGTCCTTTCCATGCTGTTAGTTAATGTTGTAAAGAACATTGAATAATTTGGTGAAAACAGTGTTTCTAAAAGGAAGTGTAACAAGCAGATGATGAAAGGTAACCGATATAATAGTTATTGCACAGTTCCTACTTGCATCCTAGCCTATGACACTAGTATGTGCCATACCTTGCTTTTGCAGAGCTGTTCCAAAGGGGAAATGTGGGCCAGAAGGCAGCCACATCACTGGTAGAGATAATAAGAGGCTACATAAAGAGCTAAAGGCAAGGCAACATATCAATGAGGTCCAGGGTCCATCCAGGGATCCCAGAAAGAAGTAGCATGAGATATATCAAGAGACAGAACTAGAAACAAAACTGCAACACAGATCCAAGGTTCACTCTTGGGGCAAGGCTGGAGATAGGACTGAAGATAAGCTGAATCATATGAGGTCTGTCCAAGAGATGGAGTCAAAAACAGGACTGAAAACAAGGCTATATCAATTACATGGTGCAAGCAAGGACTGAAGGCCCAATAACACTTCTGGACCCATGAGTAGAGGTGCACGGCTGGAGCTCCGAGGTGAGGCTGGTCAGGGCAGTCAGCCAGATAGTTCACGCAGGGCCCTAACATGGCTCTTCTGCAGCTCCTGCACACTCTCCTTATGCCACTGAAATTACTGCTGTTATGCCAGTTTGCATCATCTGAGGATCTCCCCCTCTGTGTGGAACTGATGGCCTGTCGGCTATTGTGGCTGAGGTACCTCTAACAGCATCATGCTGTTTAAGAAATTCTAAGATGCTTGCTCACCTAAAAAATTGTTTGACATTATTTCTTTTCTAATGATGTTTTAATAGAAAGTGCTTGCAAAATTAATTAAAACCTCCTTGTGAGGAGCTGTATTTCAGAAAGCAATTAACAAAGTTTCTGAAGCAATGGTGCAACCATTTGAAGAATTGTTTGCACATTTTAGGCATCTTATTAATTGTACTAAGAATGGTTTTATTGCACTGATCTGATAATGATTTATTGCAATGCTATGATTCATGTGACTTGGGTATGCTTTAAATGCTGACCCTTTTAGTACCAATAGAGTAGATAAAACCTGATGCACATTAAGAACAGTCTGAGATAAATATTTTTAAAGTTGGTAAATCATGTGAATACCACAGTAACCTTCACTTTTCCATGCACACTCACTAAATAAAAAGCATGTTACCAAAGCTACTCAAGATTAAGGAATAATTACATGAGCATAAATGAGTGCATTAAATTTTAAGTAAGGGAGTTAAATAAGAATTCATATTGGTTCTCACCAAGGAACATTGTTATTCCCACTAAAAGCTTATTTGTGATCTTTCACTGGTGGTTGTCTAAACCACTGCAGTAACAGCAGTTGCACGTAGCACAAATTTAGTAGCCTATCAGGCTCTAAAGTGGATAAATGTTGCCACAATTATTTTTGTCTCTTATTGGAAAAGTAATTCATAAAGAATATCCTGCAGGTGAAGGAAAATTCAATGTACCACACATCAAGAGAGTTTTATTTCATATCTCTCTTAACCTCGCAGTTACCAGTTAAAACAACCTGAATGCTCAGATGTATGGATACTAAGAAGCAGTTCCAGCTGTTTGCAGCTTTGCAGGGATCATTTCCTACAGATGCATTAATAGAAATCAGAGAAAGGGAAATCTGGAAGCGGCATTGTCAAAGAGATCTGTCGGAGACTGCCCATTCTCTGCAGATCAGTGGGTCTGTTTAGTGGGAGAAGCTTCTGGAGCACAGGAGGGAGCAGGCAGGCTGATGGGAGCAGGGCATGACTGGAGTCCTTTTAAATTGACTATCTCTGAGAGGGAAACTCAAAATACATATTTTTTACATTTAAAACATTAGCTTTAGAACTTGGAAGCCTTTTGGCATGATGATGACTAAAATATTGTGAACTGAGTAAAAGGTTTGGCCCAGGGAATGGTGATAGAGAGAAGAAAGGGAAACAACATGGAAAATGTGTATGTTTCAGACCAGAAGATGACAAAATTGGATGTTGAATTTTGGAAGTGGAATTTCGCATTTTGAAAACAGTTGTGTAAGAGCAATCTCACATATGCAAGTTCAATGTCTCAGTTATTGCAAGTGTATTAAGATAATTATTTTGCTGCCTTCCCATCAAGTGACAGGTGATGCATCTACACATTTAGGAGTATGATCTCTCAGGAAAATCCACTAAGTGGAACCAGGCTTGCAACAGATCTTGAGGGACCTACCCCATCTCCCAGTCTGGCAGCAGACCACTAAAGCATCATGGTGCTTCACAATTAAAAATACGGTTTGCTAGAATGGCCTCATTCGATATATCCCGTTGAGAGGAACATCACTGCAAGTTGTCTCTACGTGACTGGCAACTGAGTGGTTGAACTCCCAGCCACCTTCACAATTAGGTATTTGACTGATTATTACAGGAGAATTCTTGAGGAGAATTCTGGACACTTAATTCCCCCAGATAGCTCCTGCTGTTCTTAGATCAATTTTTATGCTTAATTGTGTTGACTAACATCCTGACTGACAAAATCTGGCTGTGCAGAAAGTTTCGGAAGTGATCACATTCTTCATAGACAAAATAGCTGTCAATAAGCAATAGGAAGTGTTCCAGCACAAGGGAGACTTTGAAAAGAGCAGGAAAAGGACAGTGGGGAGTGTAGGGCAGAAGGAGGTCATTTCCTCAATGGCTCTGGAGTGGAGGCTCACACTGGGGGGCCTTTCTGAGAGGAGCTGAATCAGCAACCAAAAGCTGCGCAGAGAAGAGCGGGCACTAGAGCAGGGGGAGCGAGGCAGCCCCAGCCCCAGGCAGCGCTGGGGCAGCGCTGGGGCAGCGAGAGGTGGCCCAAGCCCCACGCCAATAAGAGCAACCCCGGGGAACAGGGGGACCAGGAGCGTGGCATGGCTGTTGGTTGGAGCAGCTGTTGGTGTGTGGCACTGCCGTTGGTTAGCGTGGCCATTGGTTGGCGCGACCGTTGGCATGTAGCACAGCCATTGGTTGGCGTGGCAAGGCGCGCAGGCAGCGGGCTCAGGCAGCGGGAGTACCCACATCGGAGCAGTATTAACCGCGTGAGGTGCGAGCTGGTGGAAGGTCTGCTCAGCATGGCAGCAGGGCTACAAGAGGAGTTTGAAAAGCTGAGGGGTATCTGGAAGTCAGAGAGGGAGATAGACTGGTGATGGCAGGCTCTGGCCTCCAAAACACATGAGCAGGCACTGGGAAGTCCCCAGCAACAACAACAACAACAACAAAAATACAGATTCCATCCCCCAACACAGGGGAGAAGAATGAGAATTAATGGAAAAAAAAAGTCCAGGCTCCAGGTGGCAGGAGAAATCCTTCTTCTCCCATTTCAACATGCCAGGTACCCCTATCCAACAGGTACAAGGCCATGGGGGATGAAGAGCAATCAGTGGATGGTGAAGGCAAGAGTCCCTCTCCTCCAAAAATAATACAGCCAGAAAGGCCAACCAACTGTATTGTGACTACTGATAGGAGAAATAAAAAGGTGGGTTATCGGCATGGAGGATTCCCCAGTACAGGGTACTAAGGGGCTGATATGTAGGTTCATTCAATTCAAAAGACTGGATCCTATTTTTCAGTTTCTTTTTTAACTGAATCCTTGTCTTCCAGCAGACTTTTGCAGTACTGATCTAAGTAGCAGACAGTAGCCAAAATTAAAATACAGGCAGAGAAGTCAAAAATTTGCTGCTATCCATTTTACACGAGTAGTATCTTTCGTTTAATTTACTAGTCTGTTCAAATTTATTAGGTCTTAAAATTGCTGGACGTTTTTCTCTGCAACTTATATATATTTTTTTCTGCTCATAAATATGTGACTGTATTGTGTTTCTTTGTCAACCTGACAGAATTGTTAATTAAATGTCACTGTTTTTGTAAGCATTGTGTGTTAGTGTGACATTAAGAATACTGAGTATACCTTCTTTTTATCAAAAGGTATTCAATTTCAAATAAGTACACAATTGTTGATATTATAAGGTTCAAAATCCAGATAATGCTTACTGAGTAATGGTGGCATTTTTAATAATTTTCACATAAATTTTATATTGCTATACCTTGCCTAGCATGCAAAAATGCTGATCTGAATTAAAAAAAGGAGACAATGAATGTGCCTGGGAAAGATAGAGATGGAGCTGGGTATGGGCGTGCTGAAAGCCCATATATTATGCAGAAATATTTACAATAGTCAACCTTGTTCTGAAGACAAATATTTAACTTCTTTAAAAAAAGAGAGGCAAAGCTTCTCTTCACCAAAACTTTATTAAGAAAGATTCAACAGACTACCCATACGTTGTGTATTGAGGGAGACGGGGGAGACAGGGTCATGTCCCCCTCAAAAATTGTATGTAATTATGTAATTAAAGATCACATCACAAAGTGTGTGTTGAAGAGAGGCTTAGGTAATGTTCAATAGAGAGTTTTCTGACTCCCCAGGGGTCTTAGGCAACTTAAATAGCAGGGAGTCATTCAGAACCCTTCCATGAGCAATAACAACAGAATCTTGTTTTTGCATAAATTAGGTTGTGTATCTTTTGACCCACGCTTCTGTATGTTTACAGCCAATTGTGTTAAGCAGGAGACTCTCCAAAATAAACTTGTTCATATAAGCAAAGTGTCCACCTTGTCTAGGAAAAACTCAATGTGTGGAAAGGTGTTGTGTGAATGTCAATCATGTGACATTCACAAACAAATAAAAGCAAGTCTATATTAAAAATAAAAAGATACTCCAAATTGGGTAGATTTTTTTCTTTAAGGAGGATCTCAAACTTGTGAATAATTATTTTCTGTGAATATTTACTCTAAGTGAGCAGTGTGAAGCTTGGTCTCTTCAAATATTGTGTTAAGCAAATTGGAGAGCAAATTAGAAAGTTACATTTTCTGTGTCTCTCCAGTAAACATCTGGGAAAACATCCAAGTTTAATGCTATTTCAGGTGAAGAGCAGGAAAATGTAGCAGCAATTTTCCAAATTCAAGTTTATTTTTTATGATTTCTTTCCGAGTTCCCAGAGTATTTCAGAACAGAGGGATCATTTGGTGGGAAGCAATCATACCAGCTTCCCTGAAAAGATAGTACAATAGATGTAAAGGGTATGATAGACTAGTTATAATGGGTCCTATTCTGTTAAAATAATGTCCAGCAATGTCTGTGGACATATGCCTTCAGCACTGGCTATTAAAATAAAAGTTAAATATTATAATATATATCATGAAACAGAGTTATTCTTTTTCTTATTATTGATTTGTCAGGCAGATTGAGGAAACAGTTCATTGTCCTTGTATTTATTGCCAGGTAAGCTAGTAGGAAGGCATTACTTGGGGGCCACATATCTGCAAGGGCAGTGTCTGATAACAGAGTTAAGGCATCGTTTGGAGTTACAGGTAGAGCAGCAGTAACACTGAAAAACTGAGATATATAAGATAGACATCTGAAAAGCTCTTTGAAATGTGACCCTAACTAAAAGCAGAAAAAAGGTCTGGGCAGAGGTTTGGGATCACAACTATCCATTTCTTGCCTCATGGATACAAACAAAAAGTGATTTTTGAGCATCCACTTTTGCATGCAGGTGGTGATTTTCATCAGGTGTGAGCAGAGCCCAATGTTATATCTCTAGAGATACAGAAACTAGCTTGCTGTCAGCAAATGTTTTTCAGCACAAACAGCCCGAAATTAATCCTGTAGTCAAATCAGGATGCCAGCAGGGGCTTGGAAGAACCTTGGAACATTATTCTAGTCAGCAGAGAGGAGTGGATGATAGACACAATATTCTCCCTTTCTGTGAGCTGCCAGGTAATGTATCATCCTGGAGTAAAGTAGATGGCTGTTTTCCATATTTTCATAGCTATGTTAGTAAGAAAGTCATTTGATGATGTCAGTGTTACTGAGAAATGGTCAGATTGTTGTGGAAATCTATCATTCTTACAAGAAACTGAGCTGGTTGAGGGAATTAAGACAGGACATAGCTGTTACACAAGGATGAAATTTGGAGAGCTGAATAAAGAAATGAACTTGCATCTGATGGTAATGACTATGGAAAAAACAAAGCAGATCAGCCTGCTTTGAGCAATGGGCCTTCCAACAGCATTTAACAATGTGAGAAGAAGCAGCTCTGTTTCTTTGTCTTTTTGAAACTGAAGTCCCACTTGTAGTGCAGAGTAGTGTCTTTGAGATTCCTACTAAGTCAGAAGTGGAGGGGAAGAATATATGGAGCACTAAAGAAGTTGTTGGAGAGAATATGAAAGAAGCACAAATTCCATTACAGGGGACTGAGAGGGACAGGACCTTCCTCTCATCACTTTTCAGGAGTTAAGGGTCCCTCCCGAGAAGACAAACTAGAGTATTTGCTAGAGGTGTTTTCACATTCCTTATAATGGGAGCAATAAGACTTGTCACTACTTGGAATTTAACTTTGATAACAGTTCTTGAAGAAAAGAAAATATAAAAATTGGATGGAATTGTTTTGAAGAAACAATTGTTTTGAAGAAACAACAATATAAAAGTTGATGGAATGACCGGTGGGATAGGTGAGGGGAGAGCGGTCATATATCTGGATTTCAGCAAGACTTTTGACACAATCCCTCACAGCATCCTCCTGGACAAGCTCCAGAGGTTCTAGGTGTCTAGGAGCAGGGCGGTTGGACTAGATGATCTCTAGAGGTCACTTCCAACCTCAGCCATTCTGTGATTCTGTGAAAGATGCCCCAAAAAATTGCTAATTAAGCAGATATGAAATGTTTCTGTGTGTACTACTTAAGAAAGCCCTAATTTTATTTTAGACCAAATTAGAATGTTCTGCCAGCATTTATACCCTTGGGATGCATCAATAAATGGTCAGTATAGGCCGACAGTTAGGTTCTGAGAGAAATGACTTAGCAGTAAATATTGTGGCTCCAGCACATGCTTAAAATATACAGCAACAAACCAGCATTTTGGTTGTTGTTGCATTCAAGCTCCTGGGAAGATATTTCATAAATAAAAGTCTCATCACTGGTTGCTCAGCATCTCTTCAGCATTTGAGTGGTTTCACACAGTACTAGGAAGTGTGCTAAAGTGGGAAACAGGCTGATTACAGGTAATTGAAAACATTGATTAATTTGCTATGTGCTGGCAGAATGGCAGAATGGGGCAGTGAAGTAAGAAAAATTTATGATGTTTTCAGCACTAACTGCAATGCCACGTGTTCCACTGGAAGAGAAAAAGAGAGAGACTGATGCAGAAGGTGACTTATGCTGGAAATCAACACCATGTACAACCATAAGAAAAAGTTGCACATACAATAGAACTGGGAGCTGGATGTCATAACCTGTTGACTCAATTTCATACCAGCTGCCTGACAATCTTTACCTGCGATCTGATTCAGTTATATTTTGGCTGTGAACACTGTTAGAGCCAAGAATTAGCTAGCCATGTCAAAAGGTGAAATGCCATCAAAAGTGCAACAAACTGCTTCCCAACTTTTATTCAGAAGTTAAGTCTTTAGCAGATGTCTTTGATTTTGTCCTCCTCTCTCATAGCTCAATGAGTGAGTAGATGTGGCTTTTCTAGACATGTGCTTGGTGCCAGTTAGCTTTTGGATCTGGCTCTGCAATACAAATAAATAACTGGTAAGTTGGTCATATGTCTAGATGGAGAAAATGAAAAAAGCTTCACCACCATTGCTTCAGCACTGGGAATCACCACCCTTGGAGATTTTCAAACTCCACTAGAAAAAGTGCTGAGAAACCTCACCTAGTTTTGCAGTTAGTTCTGCTTATGACACATGATGACAAAACCTGGCAAGTGAAGTCAGAGGTTATTTTCAGATGAGATATACTTCCTGAATTGAGTAACATTCTTCTCTATTTCTGAAGGCTTCATATAAATTGTTGCAATGATATGGGTCATTATGATGATCTATTTGAAGGTCCTCATAAAGGCGAAAAGAAACTGGTTTGGGGAGTTTTTGTCTGTTTGTTTGTTTCCTCCCATTGCATCCAGAACATCAGAGCTGCACTTTTCCTGCTTTACAGGTTATTCGGACTTCTCTTTCGGTCAGCTAATCAAAGGCAGAGCAGTTCCCTCATATCTGACCACCACTGAGAAAGACAATGAGGTCTTAAGGCTGGCTGGCACAGCAGGCACCTGCAAGCATTATGCAAGTAAAACAGATTGCAGATAACAGTGAGGAGTATTGATATTACATCAAATCAAGCAGAAATTATTTCACAAAGAAATACTAGCTGTCTTATAGACTATCTGTATTTCAAGTCCTTTCATGAGCTCAGTGGAATTCTGCATATTGTGGTTCCTACATGTTTATGTAAGTAAATGATTTGTTGTATTTAATGTATTTTTCTGGAATAGCAAATGAACTGCTGAAATGTTTGCCTACAGGGTTGATATGCAAGCGATCCAAGTTGGTATAGCACAGCAAAGTTGTTTGCTATCAAAAAAAAATCACTGTAACTGACATAATAAAAAAAAAATCAACTGAAAAAAAAATACTTTCTGTAATATTGAATACTCAGCTTTGAAGAGGATTTATAGTGCCCCAGTACATGATTTTGGAATATGTAGAACATTAAATTAAACATCATTCTCAATCTATACAAGCAGTTCATAGAGACATAGATGTTTCCATTCCAGTTGAGTGGGGCAAAAAGTCATAATGTAGAGAAATTATCATGAGGTTGTCAGATAAGAACTGAGTACCTGATAAGAAATAAATTGTCATATCAAGACTATGAGATTGTCTATAAATGAGCAGAGCATAGGCTCATCTTAGCTAGTATTCTCCCTTGAGAGTTTGGCTGAAGCTGATGTTAGATGAAAGTGAACTCTTGGGTAATACAACCCATTGTGATATGATAGACTGTAGTAAAAGGAATTTCCTTCCTGACCTCTACAGACAATTAACTTCCTCCTTCCAGCATGAAGTTTAATCACCCATATCATTATATTCGCTTGCATAGTCATAGTGATAATTTTATTAGTTTTAAATTCAATCAAGGAGCGTAAGTTGAAGAACTGCTTCCAGCATCTCATGATGTGTTCAGTTTCAGAAATTGCTCTCTCGTGTTCACTGATGGGCTAATGGATAACTCCTTCTGTCAATACATGTTGGAGAAAAAGCATCAAAATAATTTCACATGAAATTGAATGGTCTACAGTGATTAAAAGTGAAATTACTGTGACAGTTCAGAGAAATAGCTACCTGCAAAGCTGCAAAGGAGTATGTGAAGATATCAGTAAGTTTCTCATTAATGTCATTTTAAGAGCTGGAGGAAAAAAAATCCATTTCACTCATGGTGCAATTTCTCAGGAAGAAGTAATAAAATGTAATTCGCGATCTCAATCTTCCACTCACCACCTGCAAAATGTGCTCTTGCTTTTCAAAATAACATAATTGCCCTGGGTAATCCTTAATATCATGACAGATGTTTTGCTGGACATATAATGCAGCAATTAGAGAATTTTAATAGACAAATCTGAAAACAGGTAGTTATTTTTTTCCAAAATAAACTACCTGAAACTTTTTGTGGACCCCTGGCAATATACAGGCAAACTTGGACTGATTAGTCTTTACTTCTCCACAAGCAATAAGAACTTGATAGTGATCACTGCAGTAGCTTTTAAGGTTTTGTGACATGCTTGTGATTGCGGGTACACGATCAGTGATTAACAGTCAACATGTTTCTTCAAAGTAGTATTTTTCTACTATAAAAAGATATTCCATTTCAATTTTAATTCCTCTATCATCAACAGAGAAAGAGAGGCACATGGACATCTTTCTTTTTGCAACTATCCACGCAAAATACTTCAGTCTCTCTCTGTTTCCTCTTCTTTAGAGACCTAGAGACCCTTTACCAACTCCTCCTTTTCCTTTCCAGACCTTCTGCTGCATTATTCCATGACTTTGCACTAACCCTTAGTTTTATCTGAAGGTTGTAGAGTTTCTTTTTAACCCTGTAGCATCCTCAGATGAATTTGAGCAATTGCATTGCAATAAGCCTTAATGTTTTTCTGAGAATTTACCGTATTTTGGTCCTTCTTTCAACAGAGGCCTTCTCCATTTCACACATTATACAATCTATGTCACCTTGCATTCAATGATATGGGAGTACTAGACCAACATCATCCTCTCAATTCTTTCTCTTGTCTTTTTTGACAGAATGTTTTTCAATAAATGCTTAGTGTGCCATTGAAAGTATCATTATTAGAAAACCACTGAAAGAATGCTGTTGCTACCTGCTTTATTATACTAGTGAGTGTTGAGTCAAACCATCAAATATTGACTATATTTTCTATAGATCTCTCTGTTAGAGTCCAATATTCTCTGATATTTTACACATATAGAGGATGTAGCGTTTAATATCACAAAGATTTTAAGATATGTGATGTTACATGAGATTTTTGATTTAGTAGAATGATACAGAAATATGCTGCAATCAAAATACAAGTGTAAGCTACACTTAGCAAAATATAGCAGTCGCAATGCAAATGTGATTCCTGTTACTGGTCTCTGTAATATGCCCACTGTCATGATGCTTGATTTCCCCAGATAACATGAAAGAATGTGTGGGTTGTAGCTAGATCGAGCCCATTTCTGTCTTCAAAATTCTTTTTTTATTTGTTTAGTTTTTATATTTGGTGTGGGGTGAACCCTGTATGAACTCCTCCATGCTGGTCTGGTTGACCATTCATGCTCCTTTGATGAACTTGGGGAGAAACATTTACACAAACATTTGATCCGCCAACTGGCATAGATAAAACAAAGGCCAGCCTCCAGGCCCCTTGCATTTGAGATAAATACGTGTTTCTGTGCAACACCTTGCCTTCATTCCTGAGCTTCATGGGCACTTCACCTTTCCCCATCCTTTCTGAGCCTTCTTCCATTGCAGGGTTTTATTGGTTAGTCATACCGACTAAAACATCAACCATGCCCAGTTATTCAATAGAATCACATGGATGCTATATACCACTCTTAGACAAAGTATCTCCTAGTCTCCATAAGCATGATCTGGTATTGGGCCTTCAGCATGTATCCTGACTGGATATGACAGGCTACTTTCCAAACTACTTCCACCACAATTTCCATTTGTAACTGCTCTGAAACAGATCTGTAAGTCTGTACAAAAAGTAATATTAGCAAATGTGCCACTGAGCACCAAACAAGATTTTTACTTCATCCTTGAACTGAAAGCTATGGAAGTCGCTAGTAGCAAGGATTAATTATATGATGGTCTGCACTGTCTCCTGTAACAGACAGGTTAGGTGGGAATGACTGGTATGCGGATGAAATCTTACAATAAGAAAAAGCAAAGTAAACTTACCCCCCAAAAAAGCTTAAGCAACTACATCAGAAATAGTTCATTGTTTAAGAATGTTTTTAATGTTTTAATGTTTTAAGTTTAAGAAGTTAAGAAGTCTTAAAGTTAAGAAACCTTTTCAAGCTTAAACTCAACAAGTGCTTTCTTTGTTACTAAATGCTGTGATCCTTTTGTGAAGCTTAATTTATGTGAAGGTCTCCACACAAATTAGCCATAAATCTGAAAAACAAGCCATATTGAAATCTACAAATATCGTTATGGTCTGATATCAAAGACAGAATTCAATTAAAAACATATACCTCTTGGTCCCTGCTTTTTTGGCAGGAACCACTATCTGTTTTCTGAAGAGCCCTGTGCAAAAATAAAGCAGGTTATTCAGGTTATGAACTCTCCTCAATAGCATCACACAGAGAAAATCTGACTTGGAATAAGATTTTTTTCCACCTTTTTCCAGATTGAACCCAAAATGATGAAATGTGAGTCTTTAAAATTTATTGGAATAGTTCAATATAGATCTAGAAGGACTACACTAGTATGCGTGCTGAATTTTGTCTGTTTTGCCAATTTTTTTTAAGAAAGATAAAACATTTAAATAAAAAAGTAGTTTTGTAAATAACAACAATAATGAAACATTGATCACTATACAAGTCTTGGATGGATAGATTTGTTGAAGTCTCATTGGAATAAAATAGTCTTTGTTATGATAAAGTCTCTCTACTTATCTCTCCATTTTTTTTCTTTGTTTTTTATTACTTCTTTTATGTCCTGGAATTTTGTTATATCATAATAAAAACAAGTTTTAAAAAACTTAAGGAAAAAAAGAGAAAAAAGATGCCATAGTATGAGACTATGAGTGCTTCTCTGACATTGTGTGCTACAGAAGAGGAGATACAATATATGACCTTTATAGCATCAGTCATTTTTTAAACTTAATTGGAAAAATCAGAGAATAGCTCCAGAGGAAAATTCTTTCCGAGGACTTTATGAGTAGACTTTTAGTATTAAGTCAAGGAAATTGATGTACTTGAAGAAAGAGGGCACAAGTGAAGGAGAATTTCTACACAGCTGTAGGCAGCAGAGACATATTATGCACTCATATTAATCTTTCCAAGGGACATGAAATTGTATGAAAACAGTTTTATAATCACTGTATTATAGTCCAGCAATCAATAAATACTCTATGAAATGTTCCCTGCAGTGCTGAAGTTTTGAATATGCTTCTGGAAGAATGTTAAAACAACTGTAAAAAGCAATGCAAACAAACAGAAATTAAGTCAATGAAGTCCCAACAGTATAAAACTGTAAATTTAGGCATAGTCCTGCTCCCAGTAAGGTTAATGATAAAATTTTTTTTGATTTTTTACAAAAAAAAAAGCCTCTTAGTTGTAGCATATGGCCAGTTCTTTTTGTTAAGTCAGGGCACTAATATACTGTCTCTCACTCAGGATGCTACTAATATTAAAAAGAATGAATGTTATTTGAAAGCCATGCTGTTCAGGCTTTCCACTGTTATTAAATGAAAGCTCTGGAAATGTCAGCAGTGGAGTGCTTAATTTAGCTTTCTTCTTTTGTAAATATATTTCCAAGGTTTTCTGAAGTATGTGAGAAGACAGTGAGAAGAGAAACAGTTAAGAGAACTATCTTGAGAAAAAAAAGTAGGATTTGTGCATAATATCTCAGATATAGAGAAAAAATTATAGTGTCTATTTTTTTTTATGTGATTGAGAAACTATTTGCTGTCCAACACATCGTAATATGCCGTCTTGTCTTTTTTTCCTTGGTGATCACATCATGTAGATTTACTGGGCAGTAGCTTGGTGACACAGCCCAGCACCAGATTATGTTGAAAAGCTTTGTTTCTACTGATTGTCTGATTATTACTGTGGAACTTCTAAACTGAATGGCTTTCCCACTGTAAGTTTAAGATCCTATACCTGATACCACTAATGGACACAAAGCAGTATAAATTGTCAAAGAAAACATATTGAGCACAGAAGAGGAATATATCTTTTTTTCACTCACTAAGATAGGAAAGAGATCAAGGAACTTCCAGTATTTTAATAAGGGAGACAAATTCTAGTTGCAGGACTCTATTTGTGTCCTAGGTGCCTATTTGTGTCTAGAGGGAGAATGCTCTGCTAACAAAAATGCTTTAAGCCATCTGAAAAAAGGTAGGTAGTTGTGTTAGCTACCTGTTTAGAGACATGCCCGTTTCTCATTATTATTGCTAAAGGCAGGAATGGATTAAGATGCCTTGAGATGCAAAAGAAGGATTTGTCACCATGTTTACAGAATCTGCGATGGCATCCCAAGCATGACAGTGTGGAAAATTTGTGTCTTCTGAAACCCTAGCCTCAGGGAGCACTGCTCCTTTCCTTTGACACTCACTATATACATGTGGGAGACTGAGCAAGAATCAGTGGAGACTACACGTTCTATTGCACCTGGAATAAAAGCCAGGAGAAGCAGCAGCCGTGAATGAAATTGTTGTCAACCATGTGCTGAAAAGTTTTATATTAAAATATCATGGTTTTAATCTGAATTTTCTGTAGAGAAATCAGCAAGGTGGCATGGGTAGAATATTACTGAGCTGTACTACCTTCTATCAAGAGCTGAACTATTCTTCTCCTCTTTATTTGATCCTTTTTCCTGTTCAGCCTGTGCCTGGCCAGAGTATTTCCCACAATTTTATTTCTTTTGGATTTGATTGTCAGGTTAAGAACTCAGGGGATATTTGTTGATTTCCCTTTAGATATTAATGATAGGGCTACCCTTACTAATAACTGTGCCTAACCAGATGAATACACATGCTCTGTGCACTGTCCTTTGAGAGGGCCAAAAAGAGGGATTTATCTATGCAGAGCATGGTGGGGGAAAGGTCATCTCCTAATAAAAAGTAAAATGTTGTTCTAAAATCAAAGATCAAAGCAATATTATCCATTCTTTGAATGACAGTTGCCTTAGTAAATAACTTTAAAATAGCCTGTGGTTGCATGCATGGAATGCGTTAACACTCCACAAACAGTAAGCTATACTAATAATGATACAAAATTATATCGATAAGCAAATTTGCTGTTGTTCATGAAGTGCTAAAGGCCACTTCAACGTCAAACAGTCTCAATCCGTGTCATTGATAAAACTCATGTTTAAATGTTTACATATTTTCTGCAAAGTAAGAGCCTGTTATTTAAGCCTCCTTCAGTTGCACAAACCAGTTGTGCAAAGTGAATGTAATAAAATCTAACAAAAACAGAAATCTCATCTTGTGTCTGTTTTAGCACCTCTCCAAACCTAAATTAGGAAAACAGGAATATGACAGTAAGAACTCAGGTAACGTGATAATGAACAGCAACCTAAGTCTCCTATGTGAAGTTAGTTAGCTTGTTGTGCTATTCCCACTTGGGAGTATCATTTAATATATCTTAGCCTTGGGCAATATCATAGCTCCAGATGCAGCTTGATTTTAATGCTAAGGCAATAAAACAGAAAACTGTCCTGAAAGAGGGTAGTCCGGGGCTATTCTCCCTCTCTGCCCCAGCTAGCTGTAAGTTTCTGGACCCTTGTTGTGTCAGAGCCAGGAATTGCGTGGTTTTGGCAGAAAACATTTATTTCTCTGGATTTGTTTTCTACTACACCAGCTATCTGTACCTAGTCACTCAAATGCTCTCTAAACACTATATAGCCTGACAAACAGGATGACTGAGTGTCCCAGAGTAGGGCTATGCCCTAAAGGTGCCTTAATTACACATTTTTAATAGCTATTTGTAGGAGAAAATACAATTACTTTTGATACATGGGTGCTGGGAAGCAGATTCCGATTGCCTACAGGCTCCACTTGCAGTGCAGGGTTTATGAGTGTCCATTACACATTCAGCTCACAAACGCGAGTCGAAAACTGCTGATGCATGTGGTGAGACATTTTGCTCAGGAAGACATTATGATGGAGAGATATATGTGAAGATCAATGCTCTTTGTAGTCCTACAGAGGATGCAGAGGGACCTTTACAGAAATGACAATGAAGTTTTGTCTAGAGAATAATCATCTGGCTAGAATAGGCTGGCAGCTGCTGAGCCAGCAGGTCCTAACTATGGGCCATGGGATCAAAGGTCTAGATGCTAAAGCAAGGATTATATAGCAATAACAGGGAAGAGAAAAATATTTTCTGATTAGTTATTTGAGCTAGGCTCCTCTGGTCCCACTTTGCTGTTGTTGTCTTACTCTTCCGCTCATGCATGAAGTGTTGTCTGTTTCCCTGAGCAGAAATAGATGTTTGTCTGCCTGCAGGTTTGGAAAATGCATCTTTCTCTATAGAAATGTAGACACACCAGAAATACGCTATTAATCTTGGCCAGTGGTGTCTCTGTATGTTCAAATTATGTAAATGAGACTACTACCTCCTACACGGAAATATGCCCCTTCTGCTATAAATTATCTGCAGTTTAAACTATGAAAAATTATAATATACTATATGAATAGCATCAAATAAATTGTCACAGTGAATATAATATAGATATGTTTATGCTGTTAAATAAAATTCTGAAAACTATTTATAATGAATCTTTTCAATATATCATCCATTAGGTTTCAGTGAATTATCTCTTTTCCAAACCAAAGGAAATGACTTGAAGTAATCTATAAAAGATCAGTTAATGTATTTAATTATCTTGATCAGATCTTCACAGAAGTTTAGGATCTGTAATCCCAAAGCACAGGCAGGCAATGGAACAAAAAAAAAAAAAGGAAAAGATGACTCAAAGTAGGAACATAAGGAACTAAGGTGAAACTTTTGGTGAATCTTTTATCTCTGTCAATTTTTCTGGAAATATTATAAAATCCTCTGTGCAGCAAATAACCTTCCCTAAACCTTCCATTGCATCCAGCAACCTTGACTGTTGCTTTTTTTCCAACAGAGGCTGAGTGAGGAAATTGAGCAAAAAAAAAAGCATCCCTGCCTTCATATTTTGTAATGAAAGTATTGAATTCTGAATCTCATCCTATTTGTGTATTGCAATGGGAATTGCTCAGCTCACAGCTTGGTAAACTGGTGTGAACTACTGTGATAATGTAGCCTGATTTTGTGACTGAGGCAGGCACTGAGTCTTCCCTGATGAGCTCTGTTTATGCTGGTATTTCTCTCCTGATTTAAACATTGCTAGGGATAAAGAATCTAACAATACTTTGGGGAAAAAAAAGTGTTCTTGTGATTAATGCCATTACTGCTACAGCAGAGCACCTTCTTTCTGATCTTTGCTTTTTTTTCTGTATGAGTTTTCAGCCACTGACTCATATAATTCCTTTACTAATTAGAAGACTTTCTTCTTGTATGTATGTAAGGATTATATTAAAGACAACAATTTTTTTTTTCATTAAATAGATAGAATTTGAAGAAATATTTATATAAATATTTCCCAGACCTTTAATCATTCTCATGCTTCTTTCTTCACGAACACTCCTCTGGAGTTGTAATACCAGCACTGTGCTCAGCATTTGCACTTCTGCCATCTCAGGGGTGATGGAATCAACCTGCTCTCATTGGAGATTCCTCTCTTTACAGATGTGAGGATTACACTGTTCCTTTGATCAACCCATTGCACTTGGAACTATAGCAGTACTTCCAGTGAAACAGTGTGGTCTAGAATGACAAAGGTTTTTATTTAATTTACTCATATACAGTGTTAAACAGTTAAATAAGGTTTGGCCTTGCAAATGCAGAGGTCTCAGTTTGCTTAGTCCAATGACAGCAATTAAGATTTACCTTATTAGGTCAGGATTTCCTTTTAAGACTATTCCTTTCTTTTTATAGAAAAATAAAGATTTGACAGCCTTTAAATGGTAAAAACAATAAAAACTATAACTAATCTTTCTGAATGAGAAAGCCACTTAAAAATAAGCTGCTTGTAATTCTCATGATGATTGTTAAACTCTGATCCTGTTTCTTTACAACAAAATAAGTATGTACCCACAAGGAAAAAACAATGAATCATAAATCAAATATGCAATAGTTGTTTCCAGTGACAACCTTCATCTACAACTTTTCTTCTGCAAGGAAAGCCCTCTAAGACTTTATGCATTTGTATAAATGTTGTGCTTCTTAAACATCTCCTTATCTGCAGGTCTGGACAAATCACCATGGTAAGGAATGTCTATGCAAGGTTTTTCATAATGAAGGGCAAAACCTGTAAGCCAGGAAAGAAAAGAGACGGTGTAAGGAGGGAAGGAGAAGGACCCGCAAGGAAGGGTCTCGCCTCTTGCATTGGGGAGATAGGCAAAGACAACGAACTTTTCCGGGTCCCTGTCTCTCTTCTTAGCCGAGTTGGGGCAGTCTGCAGTTCAAGTAGTTGGCTTGGCAGCTGTGAAATGAGTTTTGCTTCTGCCAGCTTTTTTCCCAGCATTGGCTACCTCTCATGTCAAACCATGTTTTTATCAGGCTATGAAATCTCCCTTTTTAGCAGTCCCAAAAGTGTGATGTGAGAAATATTGTCACTATTTTTTTTCTCTCATTTGACTACTTTTAGTTCATTACTAATTGACCGATTGGTTTTCTTGGCATCATTTACGAATGTCATCTGTAGGTCATTTTGTTCAGCCTAGTTCGGCTGCCTTATCTTTTTTTCTGATCTTTGTGAGCAGTTTTATATAATAGTTTCATGCTGTTTAGATCACAACGAAGTTCATGATGGTTTACCATGATTAACAAAGCTTGCTAAGAGTTATTGTTTTCTATCAACTCTGCATAACTTCATTTAAACAGGTATTACTTTGTATTTGGCTATATTAAAATTCAGACTGCTTTTTCTGCCAGAATCCTGAAGAGTTCTGTAACTAGTAATAGCACCAATCTCAGAGCAGGATCAGCCGCTTCTGGAATGAGCCACAGAGTCCATATTCTGTAGCTGTTGGATGTAGTCTCAAACTTGTGCTCATTAATACCAGGCAGTTTTTCTTGGTAAGAAAGATTTTTTTTTAGGAATCTATGCATTTGTTCATGCTTGATTCTACCAGAAATAAATTCATGTTAATGTAATACTGTCATCAAGGCTTGCAAAGTCTGGCTAAAAGGATCCATTTTGAAAGAATCCTCTGAAAATAGCCTTTGAAACCTCTGAAAAGAATTTTCTGAAAAATGGGGTAGTCTTACTCTTATTATAGCTGTTTCACTGAACTCTCAGTATACTGAGAATGGAAAATTATGAGATCAGAATTGGGATTTGTGATAAATGATCACCCTGAAGATTTTAAAAACATCACAGTAAACCACAAACTATTTCTTACACACATTACAATGCATTTCCTGTCCAAAACAGGTCAAAAATAGTAATTCAATAGGGAAACTACTTAAACTGTTAAACTATAGCTCAGACACCCTGTATAGGCAGATCATTTTCAGTGAAATCAAAAACAAATTCACTTTGTCTCTACCTAGCTTTTGGTTGGTCAGTACTTTCAGTGCCTTAGTCCGATTCACAATCTGAGGATTTCATTATTATTTCAACACTTAAACATGATACTGATGTGTAAGGAAATGGAATAAAAACAATGATGTGTCCAAAGAAAGCAATTCTCAAAAGCAAAACTTGTAAGAGAGACCAAGGACTCTGAGTGTTGATGCCTAGCATCAGTTTCGGTATCATAAAATTCCATATACTTTCTACAGTATGAAGTCCATACAAACTAGAGGCTCATGTGTAACTCATGTAACCTGTAGAATACAAAATATTGCCAAAATTATCACATAAAGATGTATGTAAAACAAAAGATCGTATGTAATTTGATGATAGAGATAATGCTACAATTCTGATAGTAAAAACGGATAGTGAACAGGTGTTTTTATTACTCTACCAGCTCATCACAAGAACATGCCTGTGTAGTGTACACAGGAGCTGAACTTCTCCTGAACCTTGGCTAACCTTCTACTCCTCAAAGTATGTCCTCCATTTCACTTTGTTTCCACCTTGGTGCTATCGGAAATGCTACAGAGGATCCAATCATGACAAAGGTAATGTCCTAGATGGGAAATCTGAGCACAGGACTCCGATGAGATCAATGGGTAAAGGACATCAGCAATTCTTTAAGCAGGGCTTGCACTCATGATTCTTTTGCTCCTACTTGCCTAATCTTGTCTTCAAAGTTATGTTCACTGCTGATCTTAATTCCTCTCTCCGGTCTGCTGCATTTTGAATATTTTTAACAGGGCTATCAATTTCAGTGCTTTCACCCAGAACAGCCAACAGCTGAGCACTCTCACAGAACATTCAAAGAGCAAATTTAAACTGTGTCGCTTTGCAAGGGGAACTTGACTGAGGTTTACCCTAATTCTGGAGTGGGGAGGATTTTCCTGGTACAAATTGCTGCATTAAAACAGACCAAGTTCACAACTTTAAAACTCAGTCATGTTTAGAGCCACATATTGTTCTGTCTTACATTTTCAGCACGTGTCTATCATATTCACCTCTCCAAAGGGAGGTGAAGGGACCTTAGTTTCAAGCATTCCACTGGTGATGTAAATATAGGTACTAAGCTCTGTTCTGTGCAAAACACTATCGTCGTCTGAGAAAATGCATGAAAAATCTTTAAGTTTGCAAAGGACATTCAAAATTCATACAAGTACTAAACTAAGGTTTTCGGGAACATAACTTGAGAATTAGAAAGCTAAATTATCTTTTATTACCCTGATAGACATCAGAATACATTTTGAATCTCGTTCTGAGAGTCTGCTTTGTTTAGGAAATAGTAGCTGCTTAATCACTCTGAGGCTTGTACTGATGAGAATATTAAAGCATTCAATTCTAAAAATGGCTTTTTTTACCATGTCACATCAGTCATTTAGTCAGCATTGCAGAGAAACAGAAAATCTAAGTTATTGTTATATTGTTGAACTGTTCAGCTGGATCTCTGAGTGCTTAAAGGGCACAAAAACAATATACTATAAATAATGGACCTCTCAATTTTTTCCCTAGGATATCTAGGCAAAAGGTAATATCTTTGGGTTTAGTAGGTACTTAAATTCCCACTCTTTTATCTTTTCAAAAGTGTTCATAGATTAAGGTTTGACTGCAAACACTTTGCTGCAGGAACTTGGATAACCTGTTATTAAAAATTCAAGAGTTTGCAATCTGCTCTTCCTGATCTAATAGCAATTTTGGAATTAAATTTATTCCACAACTGGGAGAAAATAATTTATTAATTTAATTTAGTAATTTCAACTCTGTGTCACTCTCTGCATGATTCAGTTGTGCAAGCTTCAAACATGAGCATTGGTATTCACAAAGCTGGATCAGCTGGTTCTTTTCTAAAAGGAAGGGCCCACTGGCTATAAACAAACATGTTAAATTAAAAATGGGTCCATCTTTTTATCACATTGATTCAGGTGTAAAAAGTATTAATTCCTAGTAAAGTATTTAAAGAATGAGCTATAGTGTAGCACCCCTGCTTGCTATGGATAATGTGAGCTCTGCTGTATAAAATTTGTTTCCTGTGTACCAAAGAATTCTCTTTAATTCAAGTCACAAAGCTGAACTAGTTTTCCCTCCCCTCACACAGTTGAAGATGCAGAAGTGACCTATTCTACACCAAAGGCCCTTAAAAACTATTGCTTACAGGTGCCATTAACATTTTCTAGGCCATGCGCTCCTATGGCAGCCGTCTTTTTAAAACACTCTGACAGCTACTGTATAAATCTGTAAAGAAGCAAGATATAATTAGTGTGGTCAAACATGAGCAACCACAGGAACAAGATGATTGTGATTATCTTCAAATACTTTGACCTGGTGGTGCTTTAGTTACTGGTCTGATTAATTATTCTATAGAAAAGACTATGATATAGTGAACAAAGCACTGCCCTTTCAGTTCTGAACTGCAGGAAGTGTGCAATACAAGAAAAGAACGAATAAACTTTTATTACTGAAATGAAAACTAAAATTTTGCAGTTGTTTGCATTTCACTTCTGATTCCTCTTCAGTTTATTTCATGAAAAATCATTCATTTTAAGAATACACGATTATACATCTACTACACCTTCTCCCTCGCAGTGCTTTTAGCACACAGAAAATAATATTTATATTAGCATATCAGTCAAAAAAGCATGCAAATAATGTAAGGGTTCTGTACCTGTAGAACAGCATTAGAGTAACAATATTTCAGTGGTAAAACATATTTGCCTGCAGAAACAAAGAACTACAATAGCTCAGAGAGTCTCAGAGAAATTTTTCCCTTTCTTAGATCTATCTTTTGTATTGTAAGTATTCAGACTATATTATACATTTTATATATTTATATTTAAAATATTAAGGCTGTTATGAATATTATGAATGCCAGGCAAGTACTTGAACCAGTGCTATTGCTGCCAGTGCAAATGCCAGCATTTTCTTACATGAATCATTAGCTGCAGAGACATGTGTAATGACCCACAGTTCCTTTGAGATACGAATATCCAGCTAAGTTCTGTTTGGCCTTTGGCTAAGCCAACTAGCTGAATGGAAGTGATGAAGCCTGTTTGATTACTGCAAGGCTGCTGACAGATGGGCTTAATATTCTCATTGATAGGTACGTTCCATGCATCACTGGTAGAGAGTTTGATATTTAGAAAAAAGAAACCTTTGTACGGCCTGTGGATTTAATATCTAAAACCACAGATACCACCTAGAAATGGGAAATCTGTGCCAGTTATAATCATTCTTTGAGTGAAGAATTCAGTTTTCTTGCAGTTAAAAATGAAGATGACATTATGCATGTGCAGTTTGGGGTCAACAAACTGATGCTCATCTTATTTTTTTCTATTTTTTCTCTCTTTTCTTTTTTTTTTCTCCCTAAGACTGCATTATGGTAATGAAATATGCAAGGTAAAAAAAGATAATAGGCAAATAAAGGCATTTTGATTTTGTAGTGGGCAATTATTTACGATGCTTCTTTTTTAGGCTCCATTGTAAAAAGAAAAGGTCAGTTTTACAACTGTGCTAAATAATTGTAATTCCCTTTGATTTTGGTAAGACAAAGTCATATGCACCATCTGAGATTCTCTTGCATTTTTCATTCTAGACATGTCATCTATTTCTAGTCCTTTAAAGATTAGGACAAATGTAATGGAACAACAAAGAACATAAGAAAAGGTTAAATAAACCTTTTTAAAAACAAAACAAAAAAATAAAGAGAACTTAAGGAGATTTTCTTGTTTGGGTCACTTCTTATTTTAGACATCTTTTGTTCATCCCTGTGGTAAATTGAAACATTAAGCTGAATTTAAATGCAAATGCCTCTGAGGTTGATTCAATATGCTTTAGTAAATAACATTCACATGATGCATAGTATGTGCAACAATTCATCAAGATTGTAATTCAAAGTTCTTAGCTTCCTAATTAAAAATGTTTCTGTACGTGACAGTTTCCTATTTTGCTGTTTTTATATCCAAACAGGTGCATTTGCAAATCTTGGTTTATGAATCATTGCTATAGCCCATTGAAGTGAAATGGAGAAAAGATAGGAGGAAACTCCCAGCTTTATGAAATTACCATTCTGATGGTATGTAAAATTGCAAGCTTGCTAAATGCTAAAGAGGGAGAACCAATAATACCTAATCCATCCAGAATTATTCCCTGCTGATTGATGGATTTCTAAGAGGATTCTTAAATAGGCTTAAATAAATTATTTTTAAATATCTTTATTTCCATACAAAAATGACATGAGATAAAAATATTAACAACATAATCATCCCACAAGTTCTTTTTACATCCATCCTGCTGGCATTTATTAAAAGAGTTATTAAAGGTGTTTGGACAAGTTGCTCTGCCGTGAATATTGGCATAGCTGACAGAAAATGATTTTAACTTCTCTTTTTACAAATGTGTGAAAAAAAATCTACTTTGTTAGAGATACATAGAAAATGCTATGCTCTCATCAAAAAAAAAATGTTCTGAGATTAGAGTCTACTCTTCAGATAAGGATTTTTATCTGAGATTTAATGCAGCATTGAAATTCCTTGTGTACTGTGAATGTGTTTCTTTTTGTGCATGTGTGCCCATATTTTACATTCTCGACTTTTTCAGCTAATATTTCTATGTGATGATGTGAGTCAGCTCAATGTTTAAAAGTAGGAAAAGGCCAGTCTTCCTTGACATTTATATATATTTTATGTTTGAGAGTAGAACTTTCTTCTAACTGGAATCTGTGAAATTCTGATCTTTCATTTATCTCATAAATTAAATTCCTTCATCAGCCCATGGAGATCTGTAGATTCTAGAAACTCAAAGAAAAGGAAATCTACTGAGAAAAATAGTTCCTTTTTTTCCCCGGTAGGTTTAATCTTTTTTATTTATTTCTTTAAATTTTCACCTTTTGCCTGAAAGAAAGACTTGAGTTGATTATGCAAAGGGAAATGATTCCAAATTAATCAGGGCAAAATAGAACAAAAATATACTATACTTAACACATAACAAAATTTTCAAGTATATTTTTAATATGCCATCACTTAATTTATAAATGACTTAGGGAAAAAAAGAAGTATATTTTTAAGAATATTTAGTGTTACCAAATATGTTAGACATAGATCAATGTGTGGCATGGAGCACAGAACTAATGCATGAGCCAGGGCAATTCAATAAATTTTATAGTATTTTTTAGAACAGCAAACTAGTAATACAGTTCACTTTTAAGCTGAAAATGCTCTATGTCTCTATATAAAAGCATTTAAATGTTCATTTTTAACAGGTTTTCCATATTGTCTGATGATAAGATTGCCTTTACATTTTTGAAGTGGATAATTACACTTCAAATAATTCAGCCAAATAATTGGCCATATAGTTTTATGAAATTTATGGGTTAATATGTGAAATTAATCCAAATGTTGCTCTTGTGTACTTTAACATTTCTTTCACTTGTGCTCTGCTTCTCTTTGATCTGAAAAATACACGTGCATGTTCTGAATTGATAACATAAAATATTCTTAGCAAAAGAACAAGTACCTCATTGCAAAGGTAAATGTTCATTGCAATGCTTCTAGAATTCAGTGACTATGTGGAGAACATCCCTCTACAGGAAAGCAAATCTGAACAAGCATGTTTTCCTGACTGTGGCTTTTAAACATTTATGGGGACATCCAGTAAGGTGGGAACTTCTCTTATAATATGTATGTGTGTTCAAGCTGCATTCAATATCCATAAAAGCAGTTGAGTAAAACATAAGTTTAATTTCTTTGTAAGACTGATATTTACTGCACAATATATGTCCTGTGGAATTCAAAATCTTGAGGGGACTGAGAAGTAGATTAGCAGGATAAAGACCATGGATTTCAGAATGGCAGACCTTAGGTTACTCAGGGAATTTGTAGTGGGGATCCAATGGGAAGCAGCTCTGAAGAACTCAGGAATGAAGCAAAGGAAATCAGGAGAGCTAGCAGATCTTCAAAGACAACTTCTTCCAAGTCAAGACTGGCATCCCTATACTCACGATCCAGTTAACCAAATGCAGAACTCATGACTGAACTCTCCCGCAGAAAGAACATTTAGAAGAGGTGGAAGCAAGTTTGAAGAGATGGTGCTAAGAAAGTCCGTTATAGCTACATATGAAACTGTCAAGGGATTTCAAGATCTACAAGAAAACTACTTTAAAAGTAAGAAAATAGATGAAAAAAGAAATATGGGGCCACTGCTGAATGAGGTGGATTGTTTGGGGAAGATAAAGGTGAGGTTCCCAATGCATTCTTTGCCTTGTTTTCCATCACGTAGTCTTCAAGGGTTTTGGTCTCAAAGACCAAAGGAGGAGAAGGACTAACAGAAGTGGAGAACCGAGTCAGAGATCTCTTGAGAAGTCTTGCTTCATACAAGCCCATGGGACCTGATGGATCCAAAAATGCTAAAATAAGCACCCGTTCTCATTGCAAAGGTGTTCTTTATTACCCTTGAATGTTCAGGAGACTAAGGATCCCAGTGACTTGAAAAGGTATATTTTACATAATCCCACAAGCCCCTTCTGATAGCCCATGATAAGTCTGACTGATAGACCATGATTAGCCCTCATACACCCAAAAGTGGTCCATCCATCAGTGACTGATGAGTTCTGGTCATTATTATCACCTGCAGTATCTCTTTCACTTTAATGCTTGTGTGCCTGTGCTTTCAATTTCTTTCTTTGTTGTTTTGTACTGAATAGTCCATACTTGGATAAATCACGAACCAGATGCTTACATTCCCTATACTCTTACCATCAGCAGTAAAATGAGAGATAATGATCATAAATTGAAACAGAGAAGATCCCAGATGGATAACAGAAAAAAAATCTGAGAGAGCAGTCAAGCGTTGGAAGAAGTGACCCACTGTAAAATCTCCATCCTTGGAGGTTTTCAAGACCCCTCTGGTCAAAGTCCTGAGCAAAACAATATAAATTCGGTGCTGGCCGGTTTTGGGCATCGACTTTAGGAAGAGCTAGAAAGCTTCTGAAGTCCCTTCCAACTTGAATGATTCTGTGACTTGCATGTTATCCTCCTTAGCTATCATCTGAAGAAATTCATTAATTCTCAGTAGTACAAAAAACTTTTCTATACTTTTACTTTTTTAAAATACTTGCAATTTTCTGTGCTTTCATTCTTTTGAATGTATATTTCAAACTGTATATTTCTAGTTTTCTTGTTTCTAGAACTGAAAGGGATGACCATTTCTCACAGAAATACTTCTCTTTACATGATTCAAAACCTGTCAGATTTCTGGGATCTGATTAATTAGAAGTTGGGCACTTGATAATTAGCAGTTATATTTGCAGCAAAGAGACTTTATGGATCACATATTTTGCACATGTTGCTATACACAAAATATCAAATGCAAAATGTTCCTATCATAGATTTGTGGTCCTGTTATATTTTGGAAAAAAAATATCAAAATCATCAGTTAATAAAATGGTAGTCCATTTTCATAATAAATAATAAAGGTATACAAAAAATTGTAATTCAATTTCAGTAAAGCTGCACTTCATAAAGTTTCTAGACATGGAGTTTTCAAGGGTAATTCTTGATGGCAAAATATAAGGGCTCTATTTGCATACAACAGTAAACAGTTTGGCTGGATACAGTTACTGGTTTTAAGAGAAGATTAATGTAAGTATAATGGCAATAGAAAGATCATTTTGTCAACCTACCACTTTTAAAATTTGTGAAGTAAGAAACAATATGATTTTAGTAAGGTCACTTAAGATTGACTATGCACAAATAGTTTATTCAGTTAAATTGGCTCCTTTTTTCACTGAGTATATGCAAAAATCTTTGCAAAAATCTACTTTCAAAAGTTGATTCCTTTGCTGCTGACCAAGAGGTTATAACCTGAGATCTGCCCACCCTGCAGAGTCATAGACTTTCATTGTTCCTCAG
This sequence comes from Crypturellus tataupa, assembly GCA_034781795.1. Lineage (NCBI taxonomy): Eukaryota > Metazoa > Chordata > Aves > Tinamiformes > Tinamidae > Crypturellus > Crypturellus tataupa. The sequence continues at coordinate 5,564,318 of JAWLRI010000002.1, forward strand.
GTAAAAGAGTTCCAGTGAAATAAAATATCATATTCTGAACTGTTTTTCAATACCGTTTCGACTTAGTAAAACATGTTTTCTGGCTAGTGAGTTATACAATTACCACCAACTTTCAGCTCTGATGCACAAGAGCTTCTACAGTAATACCATAAATAAAAGTAATGTTTGCAAAGCTGCCTAGGTATTTACAACCCTGCATATCTGATTGTAACATTTGTATAGTTAGCTGAGGTTTTATGCATGCATAGATAAGTGAAGAGCTTTTGTAGGCATGAATTTGAGAATTGGCTGCAGTTTTAACAGATTAGATTAGGAAGGAAAAAGTGTATTAAGAATGGGAGACAAATACCACGTCAAGTGAGTTATAAACATGCATGCATAAAATGCTGGTTTTGCAAAATAAGACAAGATACAGAGCACTGAAGTGGTAAATAATTCCTGCCACAATTTCATTCACACTGGAGAGAACAGAGTATAACTGCTTTTCCCTGGTGACCCAAAAGACTTGATTTGCTTCAAAGTCCTTGTCAGCTGCTACTTTATAGATCACTAAAATTGTATTACTTTAGTTATTCAAATAAATACAAGAAATGAAAAAATGTCCCTTTTTTGACTTTGTATATTAACATATGTCTCTCTGACACAGCTACTCTTTAGTATATGTTGGTAAGGAAGAGAATTTCACTGATTATCCTATAAGTTCACTGAGTTACGTACTGTCTTTTTATTGAATGTGGTAGAGTCTGTGATTAGTTCTCCCTAGGGCTACCACCACATTTCCAATACAAAGACAAGTAAATAAAAGGTGGCATCTTCATCGTATTTCAGAATAGAAATGATATTTACCATCTCTTTCAAACATGCATAGTTGCATGTTTGTTGTTTATGTTTGTGTTTAGTCAGAAGCACCTTGTGCATCCATGAAGGCCCCCTGACACATTTGCTTGACTTCCTGCACACTGAAATGGACCATTCCTGAGCTTGAAGGAGGTGATCCTTGAATCAACTCTCCTGGATCTGTCTCTTCTCAATTCTGTCTCATTCTTGGATTCTTCCAAGTAGACTCCTGAACAAGACAAAGTCTGCTCTCCTGAAGCACCGTTAGGATCCTGCTACTTGCATTGTGTCCTTCCCTGAGGATCCCGAAATCCAACAGCTCTTGATCACTAACCCCAAGCCAGCTTTCACGTTCCCAACCAAAATTCCCTTGCTTGTAAATGTCATGTCCATCTCTTGTCAGCTCATTGATTACCTGTACAGTAATGGATTACCTCCATCAGTTAAATCCGGAAACCTCCTGGATAATCCTGCTATGTTGCATCTCCATCAGTTTTTGGTGTATTTAAATTTGCCCAAGAGGACCAGGATTTGAGAACCCAAGACCTATCCTGGTTGTCTGAAGAAAGCCTGGTCTATATTTTCTACATGATTAGATGGTCTGCAGCAGATGCTCAGAAGGTCACCCATATTTGTCTGTCCTCTAATCCTAACGTGTAAATTCTCATTCTCTATTCCAAAGCAAAGCTCTAGCTTTCCAGCTGCTCTTTCACATGAAGGATGACTACGATTCATGTCTTTCCCAGACTGTTCTTCCTGGAGATGCTTCACCTCTGGTTCTCATACTCAATAAAGTAAACTAAAAATAAAGTTCAAGTATAGACATACTCCACAAGGGCACAGGTTATTAGCTGAGTCCACAAAGAACTTTTCTTTTTAAACAAAAAAGTCAAGAGAAGTCCTTGGGTATTTTCTATTTGGAAGCTGCACTGCTTCTGTTTACCTTAGGTGCTGCACTTCCTTCTAAGAGCTCTCAGCGTAAAAAATAGGCTTACACTAATGTCCAGTGCCTCCACACTTCGGAACGAGATGTCTGCCACTAGATGTTGCTCAAGCATAGTTACATGTGCTCCTGCTTCCTACTTGCCTGCCTCGTTTTGCTCAGGACAGCATGCACTTTTATACAGTTATGTTTCCCAAGACTCTAGTTTCCTGAGTACATAGAAGCATCTGCCAGAGGAGAATTCTTGAATTAAAAGTTTATCTCCCCATAGAAGTGATTCAATTAAAAATCCCTCTGAAAATCTTATGCACTTTGAGAACCCTTCACACAAGGGACTGGATTTATTTTACACTTGAGAAGTCATGCTTAATTTGTCACTCTCATTAGCTGGATAAAATGTTGTTAGTCTTCCGTTGCATTTGTCTTTCATTTTTTTTGAAAAAGCTCAACAGCAAGTGGAGAAACTAATTAGATGAACATTTTGACTTCTGAAACCAAATGATTAACAAACAGGTCATATACAGGACATTTAGAACAGTACCAGGACCTTTTCTCTTATCTTTTTTCCTTTCTCTTGAACTTTGCATACTTGCTTCTTTTAATTCTGTTTTTGAAGTTACATGTAACAACAATTACTTCTCCCTGAAAACACAATTGTAAACATCATAATAACGATCAGAAGGGCACTCAGGGAAGAACTTAGCAGTTCAGAGTCATTTTCTTACCATCTTTTCCTAAGCCTTCTCCCTGGAAATCCAGCACTTTTAACATTTAGAAAAAAACAGAGACACAGATTACAACAGACAGAGGTACCACCAAATTTTTAGCAGAATCTATTCAGTGTTTAGTGGTCAGCGTGCGGGAAATATTACTGAAACACAAATATACAGCTGCATTCTTCTAATTACATATAACTCTATGTGAATATGCATACTTGCTTTTAAACACCTGAAAAGGTGAACTACATAAGTCAGCTACATAAGGACAGAAGACTTCATGTTAAATGGGACCAATCACTAAAACCTGTATATAGACAAGTCTTCACAGAGTTAGGGATTTAGATGGTCATTGTGGCAGAAACTGTTAGTGTCCAGTAGTGCTTGTACTGACATGAGAAAGCCTAGACCTGGTGCTGTGAGCTGACACGGCGTTAACTTGCTCTTAGTGCCTCTAATTAGATGGTAATCGTCCACATGTGTTTTATCCTTCCACAGCTGATGATAGCTCACAAAAGAGGGAGATAAGTAAACACAAGCTGAGTTATATAATCGAAGCAAGGGAAAATAATCTGTCAGAAACACATGGGGTTGATTCTCATTGAGCAAGAGATGCGTATTAACTATCAAAATAGAAGGAGAAAGACATACAGAAAAAGAAACAGAGCCTATTTGTCTTACTCTAGGATATTTTACAGGTCATAGAGGTAGTACAAGGTATATGTGTTCTAGGCTACACTGTGAAATAAAGGCTAAATATGATTGACTGCAGAAAGTGAAGGCCAATTAAAAAACTAAATACGTTTATGCATCTACTGCCTACTGGTATTTCAGATTACCAGAAAAGAAAGCAATTAATATCACCTTGAAACATACATTAGGCTGTTAGAAAGGGTAGTTAATTCCAGAATAGCACATACTGAGAAATATATTTACTAAAGGAGGGCAGCATACAAGAAAAGAAATGAAATATCAGCTGGAGAAATCCATGAAAAGATTGTACCCCACAGTCTCTTTAGCACAGCATCTGAACACGTGCAGAGTTCTGGTAAATGCAGCAAGAAATATCACGATCAAGTGAGAGAATTTTTTTTTATTTGAGATTTACTGGTGCATTTTCAAAATCTCCATATTCTTTGCATTCACTTGGAAAAAAAAAAGAGAAAAAGGAAAAAAAAAGTGTTTTAAAGTCACTAATGTAATTGATCACCAAGGCATAAGAATTAAAAAAAAAAAATCAAAGCTGTAGAGATCAAAAGAAAATGTTATGTATGGAGGAGTCACATTCTCTGAGGGTAATATTATCACAAAGGCTGACAAATGGATTTATTTGGAGACTTACCTATAGTACAATTTATTTTATTTTGTTTTGTTTTTTACAGGGAAAAAGTGAAGAATGAAATTAGAGTAGAATGAATTGGGAAGCTTCCCAGGGTAATGAAGAGTAGCATGCCATCTGTTTGGAGAGGAAAATATTTGATCAGTCGGTCTTCCTCATCCTGCTGTGTACTACAGAGTTAAAGATCCTGATAGCAAAACTGCGCAGTGTCACAAGAGTAATGACAACTGCATAGAATGGACAATAAATGCACCTCACAATTGACTCCTAAAATGCAACCAAGTTTGAGGCCAGACTGCCATGTAACAGCTGTGAGAACTATTCTTCTGAAATTGCAAGAAATTGTCTAAGATAAATAACCTGATAAAATATTTGTTTAAGATTCTGGGGTGAGAAATTGGCTATTGGGCCAGTAGCCTGGGGATTAAACAGATTGATTAGAAAAACCTAGCTCTGGTATGTTTTGTAAAGCAAGCTGAAGTGAAGTGCTGAGGATCTAAAATGGAGCCACTTCAGATGGTTTTAAATGCATGAAAAAGCAGGATATACAAAATTTTATGTTATATTATTAGATTCAACAATAACTGCTAAACATGATCTTTTTTACCTTCAGTTTTTTATTTAATTTATTTTCATTTATTTTACTTGTGTCCCTGTCCACATTCATTCCAAGACTGGATTTATGGAGTGCGTGACTACAATTCTGATTTTTTTTTGCATGTGCTTGGCAGCTAAGTAAGTGTGATTTCTAACATCTGCAAGACCAGATGCTTACCTGGTTAAAGAAACCCCGCACAAGCTAAACATTAATTGTGCCCTGTGCACTGCTTCCTTTGGCAGGACAACAAAAGCTCTAAAGTGCTACCACTGGGTGACATCAAAAGCATCGGCTTTATGGTTGCTCCTAGAATTGCCTACCTGGGAGAAGGAAGAAGACTTGACAGACACATGGGCAGGTCTGCTAAGGAGCAAAGGACTCTTTCAGCAGCCAGCTTTACCTTCACATGTAAAGGTGTAAAAGGGGGGTGTTGCTTCTCCTCAGATGCTCCCAGCAGATTTACTCCAATCCCTAGGATGAACAGGAGAGACCTCTGATCTTTGTCAGGATGAAGCGCTGTGATTATGAAACTGGAAACTTGATGCGAGGCTTAATTATAACGTCAAATAGATTGGATTTTAATCAGCTCTCTGGATATGCAGTTAGGAAGGACTTATCAGGGCAATGACCTAATTTTAAGAGTACAGATTTCAGTTCAACATTGAGTCTGAAAACTGTCTCATTCACTGCCTGTATATGGGAGACAAATAACTGCAGACAGTGCTTTTTAATGAATCATATCTCCATCCCGGCACAGGCTTCAGGGAACAAATTACTCTGTGATGTAGAGAGCTGGCAACCTGAGGACAAAGAGAGTTAATGCGTGATGGTGATGATGCTGATCCTGTGAGGTGATCCTGCCCCTCTACTCAGCCCTGGTGAGGCCACATCTGGAGCACTGTGCCCAGTTCTGGGCCCCCCAGTACAAGAGGGATGTGGAGCTGCTGGAGAGA